>VZRV01003135.1:145583-398211 GCA_013398115.1 Falcunculus frontatus | reverse complement strand
GTGACTCCTCCTTTTGTGACTCCTTTTCTCCTTGGACTTGGTGCAAGGATGAGCGTTAATGTGATCTAGGTAGGCAAAGCGACTCCAGAAGGGAGATCATCAATCAAATCTCAGCTCTTTGGGTTTGCGCCATTACTCTTGCACAGACAAAACAGGTGTTAGGAGTTTTTAAAAATGGTTTTAAAATTTGAAAGCAAAAAATAACTCAAATAGGAAACTACTAGTGTGGTGCTAAGAGCATTACTGGGGATGTACAAATCTGGATTAAGCATTATCCCAGTGTTTGCAGGTACAAATGGAGACGGTTCCACAGGGATTGAGGCTGCCCCATCAGCATGGGGAGGACAAACACATGAGAGAGCAGCTGGAAATGGGGCAGAGCCAGGGATATGAGTCCTTGTCACTCACATGTCACCTCTGGAGCACAGTGGCTCTTCATGCTCTCCTTGTTTTGACTGAAATTCCATCTGTGAGCTATAAAGGACTTTTTCAATGGCAGGTTTACTCTATATCCACTTGTTTTTTCAGCATTTTCCACCACTAAAGGTTCTTGCTGTGGTCTGTGATGGGCAAGTGTTATAAAATTGAGTCACTTATTTGTTTTAGTTCGCTGGGCACCAAAATTTTGGCTGCAGGGCTTTGAAGAAGGCTCCTGCTTAATAAATACAGCTGAGCAATATTCAGAGCGTTGTGTCAGTGTTGTTAAATCAATGGAAAACACATGAATATGTAGCAAACAAAAGGTAAAGCTTAGTGAAGCTGTGCTGGCTGGATCGGGAAGGGGGACTTGGGACAGCTGCCTTGGGCACTGGAACAAGGCAGAAGCTCACGTTAACTTGGAAAGTACGGGTGCTTGTGTAATGTACCCAGAATGGGATCTTCACAGGGATTTGGAGTTTTAATGTATGCTGGAGGAGCCTTCTGAGGCTGAGGTGCTTCCTGGGAAGCCTTCAGCTCCATTAGCTATCCTGATTTCCTTGGTCAGCAGCTGAGATATTGTGTCTTTGCTCATACTGAAGAAATGGTATATCATGGGGAGATAATATTCCATGCTTATTCCAAGCTTCTTAATGGAATTTTTATCAGTTCCTCTGAAGAACAGGATGCACAAAAAAGCTGCCTGGCTGTCAGGCTGTTTGCTCTGTGGCTCCTTTAGAGCTGCCGTGGCTCTCTCCACGTGACTTCCCAGTAAAATGATGAGAGGGACCATCCCACCCTGAATTCCGAGTGTCTGCAGCCACCAGGTGACATCAAATCGCTTGGACACCAAGAGACAGGCAGGGCAGGACTGCAGGATGCAGACCCTGAGCACCCCTTGCTGACACTTCAGACCTATCGCTGGCACATCTCTCACTGCTCAACAGTTGTTTTCTTTTTCCTTCCACCAATATCTGCTCGTTTTAAACCTTTCTTGGGCTCGGTGTTTTCAGAAGACCTAAAAGCTGGTTTTTTTAATTTGTTTGGGCTGGGGATCCTGAGATTGCTCTGCCACAGCTGCTCGGTGCCCTGACACCATTTTCTCTGGGATTGCTTTGTCGGCTCAAGTGCACTTTGCTGCAGTACAAACATCGAGGATAAAAGGCAGCCACCTCAGCAAATTAGTGTGAAAGCACTGCAGAAGAACTGTACATGTGTATTTTGGTGTTTTGGTCTTTTTAAAAGAGTCAAAATCTCTCCTTCTGCCCGTGGCCTGTGCTTTTTAAAGAGTATTTGTTGCGCAGGGAGGGCTTTTGAAAAGTTAAATCAGTTGTCTCTTTGTGGGCTCATCAGAAGGGTAAATCAGATGCTGCATTGACAGGGATCTACCTGCGTGGTAGAACTTCAGGCAAGGTTGGATTTAAGTGATTCTGAAAAAAAATCAGTCATGGATCATTTAAAACCTCTCTTGGGAGGAAAGGCTGGGAGAGTTTGGGATTCAGCCTGGAAGAGAAGGCTCTGGGCAGACCTTAGAGCTACTCCCAGGGCCTAAAGGGGTACAAGAGAGCTGGAGGGAGACTGGGGACAAGGGATGGAGGGACGAGGAGAGAATGGCCTTGAGCTGATGGGGGTGGGTTTGGATTAGAAATTATGAATAAATTCTTTATTTTAGGAGTGGTGAGGCCCTGGCACAGGGTGCCCAGAGAAGCTGTGGCTGCCCCTGGATCCCTGGAAGTGTCCAAGGCCAGGTTGGACACTGGGGCTTGGAGCAGCCTGGGACAGTGGAAGGTGGCCCTGCCCATGGCAGGGGTGGCACTGGATGAGCTTTGAGGGTCCTTCCCACCCAAACCATCCTGGAATTCCGTGGTTCTATTCTAATTTTCATAATGAAAACAGTTTTCCTCTACATGTTACAGGTGTCCAGGTGTGCAGTCTTACTACAAAAAAAAAGTAACAAAGAGATAAAAACCCCCCTGAAAATACTCGGAAGGGTTATAATGCTTTTTAAACAAGAATCTCAAAATCTTATTTTTGGTTACTGTCCATGAAGGCTTTTCTGAGCAGCAGCCTCCACCCTGAATGCAGCTGGGTGAGAAACCTCCCTTTTAGCAGCAGCTGGGTGGTGTGGAATGAAAGAATTAATTAACCTGGTGTGGAATGAGAGAACTTAATAAACCTGGTGTGGAATGAAATAATTAATCAGCCTGTGGCCAGCCCGGCAGAGCAGCCACCTCACGTGTGTCCTGTTTGATTATTGGGGGCTTGGTTCCCGGCCAGGCATGGCTGAGCTCAGCTCCTTTGTGTAAGGCTGAGGTGAAAAGCTCATCCTTTTTGCTGGGGCTTCAGCAGAAAACAGAATTTTTATACCCAAGACTCAGGAGAGTGGTCACGGGCACGTAGTGGCAGAAATTTCTGCTGGGGAACAAAAGCAAATTCCTCATCAGAGAACGTAATCAGATGGTGATGCTGCAGCTGGTTCCTCGCAGCCTCTGCACGCAGACAAAATAGCAATGTAGTAGGGAGAAAATGTTTGCTGAGCTAACTGGGCTATATTTAGGTGCCAAATAAACACATTTCTGCTTTTGACCCTCCCCCTCACACCCTCAAAACTGCTTTTTGGGCTATCTGCAAATGTCTTGGCTGTTGGTGGCTTCTGTTCCCTGCAAGAGGAGTGATTGGGAGCGGCAGGGGAGGGACCTGTGTCCCAGCTGGACATGGGAAAAGTGAGTGCTGGGTGCCCAGTCCCTGTGTCCAGCCTTGTCCCCTCCTCACTCCTTCCTGAGCACTGTCTGCACAGGCTGGCTGAGGGACAGAACCCTCAACCCCCCAAACCCTTCCCTATGTGGGCTCTCAACAATCTTTAACAAGGCCAGGTGCTGCTGCTGCACCTGGATCAGGGCAATCCCTGGGATCAGTCCAGGGGATGAGCAGCTGGAGCAGCCCTGGAGAAGGACCTGGGGGTGCTGTGGGTGAGAGCTGGGACCCAGAACCCCCTCGTGCCCTGGGCTGAGCCCCAGCATGGGCAGCAGGGGAGGGGGGATTCTGCCCCTGTGCTCAGCTGAGACCCCACCTGCAGAGCTGCCCCAGCCCTGGGGCCCAGCACAGGGAGCACCTGGAGCTGCTGGAGAGAGCCCAGAGGAGGCACCAGGATGATCAGAGGGATGGAGCAGCTCTGCTGGGAGGAAAGGCTGGGAGAGCTGGGGGTGTTCAGCCTGGAGAGGAGAACTTCTGGGGTGACCTCATTGTGAGCTACAAGAAAGATGGAGAGAGACTCTTGACAAGGGCTGGAGGGACAGGACACAGGGAATGGCTTCCCAGTGCCAGAGGGCAGGGATGGATGGGATATTGGGAAGGAATTGTTCCCTGGGAGGGTGGGCAGGCCCTGGCACAGGGTGCCCAGAGCAGCTGTGGCTGCCCCTGGATCCCTGGCAGTGTCCAAGGCCAGGTTGGACATTGGGGCTTGGAGCAGCCTGGGACAGTGGAAGGTGTCCCTGCCCATGGCAGGGGTGGCACTGGATGAGCTTTAAGGTTCTTTCCAACCCAAACCATTCTGGAATTCTGTGTCTACTGTGGCATTATTGATCCATATAAAAAGCAGGAGCTGAAAAATCAGCATCTTCCACACCGCATTTTGCATCCCATTTTCCCCTTGCAGCAGGCTCTTCCTGGCACTGCTGTTGGGACTGGTTGTACAGTTAGCCCTTTATTCATGTGTGCAAAATTTTGACTTCTTCTAAAGGAAGCAGCTCCTGTAATCGCCTTGCCAGAACAGATTAGGAGAGGGAGTGTGCAGATCACAACACTCCTCTGCTGCCTTTGACGGCGAGGATTTCATCAGCCCGCTTGAAGTGCTGCTTGCAGCCTCAGGGGTGGCCAGAGAGCAGCAGGAAGTTCATTTATTCCTTTATTTTTCCCTCTTCAGACATACTTACGCTGCTCATATATTTTTGCCTCCTAATTTACAGCAAGTTGGGGAGTTCGGGGCAGCCGCTGTTGTAGCTGAGGAAGAGAGAACTGTGGTCAGCACAAGGTTTGCTCTGCCCATCGCTGCAGGCTCTGATCTGGCTGCATTTCAGTGCTGAGGAGTTTCTCTATCCCAGAGAATGCCTTAACTGTAATTGCTTCATAAGCACGGGCACTTGGTGATTAGAAATTACTTTTCATTCCTGATTAAGTAGCAAGGCACAGTCTCTAACAAAAACAGGACACTTAAAATTCCAGCGTTCGCATTTAAGGGATGTCGATTTTCGCAGGCAGAAAAGCTTTCCCTGAATTTCCACCTAAAGAACAAACGTTAATGCAGGTACAGGTTATGACAGGTTGATTTAAGGCTTTCTTTTCCTATTAACCTGAGAGGAAATCACACAGCAGGCTTCAAAATTGGGTTTATGTCTGTTAGAGGCATGCTAATGATGTGAAGAGTTTTGAATAGTTAAAATTCAGGTTAGACACTTTATGTGGGTTTTGTTTTGTTTTTTGTTAATCTAACAGCTTTGTGGAGCCCAGCTTGATTGTTGGAGGGCAGAGCTGCTCACTTGGGGTTTCTGCTGAACTTCCAGCTGGCAGTGCTGGGCGTATCTGTCCAGAAAAATGGAATTAGAGCACCTGCAGGGAGTAATTCTGCTTTTACAGACTTCTCTGAGCTGTTCTCGGAGAGAATATGATAACCACACTCAGGAGATCCCTCACTCAGCTCTGGTTTTGGTTGTACCTGTGTCCTCTGATGTTGGCTTTGTGGCACAGGGACAGCCCTCAGCTCTCAAACACCCGCCAGCCCACGGTGGACATCATCAAACACAAAATGCCATCAAGAATTCAGGTTCCTGCGCAGGTCCAGCTGAGGAATGGCTCCTGTGCCACGGTTTCAGGGCAAGGCACAGCGTTCAGCTGGGAATGCTGTGGTTGGGGTGGGCTCACATGGGGTTTCTGTGTTTGCTCCTTGGTTTGCTGCGTTCCTCAGGACCCTGGATGGGTTTTGTGCAGTGCCAGCAGCCCCACAGGTGCTGTAGCTCGGATTTGAGCTGTCTCTGCCCCACTTTGCTGTGCCATAATCACCACTCTGACTACAAAACCTGTTTATTTGCGATTTTTGTTCAGTGGATAAAGATTAAACCAGCGTGCTGCTTCTCACAGAACTGAGGAGGGTTTGAGCACTGGCAGCTCTTGAATCTTTGTGCGACCTCATGTGAAATTCATGTGGAAGTACCAGTCCCTCAGGACACCATTCCAGGACAGGAAGATGGCAGGGATATGTCCGAAGGCAATGTTTTTGTCCAGGTTAAGCCTCTTAAACCTTGTTTCACCCCCTCCTCAGCCCCAACCCCCTGTGCTGTTCCTGGCAGCTTTTCTCCCTGCCCACAAGATAATGCCAGGCTTTTTCCTGGCGTGACAGCCGAGCAGGATTTATGGCTGTGGCATATCCAAACAACCTGTAAAAGTGTTATAGAGTGTTTAAAAAATAATAGTTGTTATAATTCAAGTGAAGA
Organism: Falcunculus frontatus; assembly: GCA_013398115.1. NCBI lineage: Eukaryota > Metazoa > Chordata > Aves > Passeriformes > Falcunculus > Falcunculus frontatus. Next base: position 392,308 of record VZRV01003135.1, on the reverse strand, counting down.
ACAAACAAGCACTTGCATTCTCCTCCTGTGTGCACAGACCTTAACGCAGAATGGGAGGGAGAAAAGACATTATTGGGAGAAATTTCTTTTTTCTCTCCAAAAGGGGCTGTTGAAATGAAATATTCTGTTTTAATAACACCGAGATGTTAAGGCTTCACAGACTGCACACAATTTACTTGACCTTTATAAATAGAACAGCCTTGTCTCTCTACTGGAAAACAAAAAAACCTGAAAGCAGCACGCAGATTTATTAACCAGCACAGAGAGGAACTGTTAGGTTTTATTCCTTGAGCAGGAAGGCAAATTGTCCAAGGAGGATTTGGAGAGAATAGCACCACATACAGCAGCTTTTTGGGATGGCTGCCCAAAAAAAAAAAAAAAAAGGCAGATCCATGGAAGTGGCAGGTGGAAAGTGTTGTATTCCTGAGGTCTCCTGCAAGAGTTGCAGTCTGGGAGGAAGGAAATGCTGGGATGGGTGAGCACCTTGTGAAGTTGGCCTCAAACTGTGCCAGGGGAGGTTTAGATTGGATATAGGAAAAACTTCTCCATGGAAAGGGTGGTCAGCCATTGGAAGGGGCTGCTCAGGGAGGTGGTGGAGTCCCCAAATCCCTGGGGGGTGTCCAGGGAAGACCTGGACGTGGCACTTGGGGACATTTGGTGAACGTGGTGGTGCTGGGCTGATGGTTGGACTTGATCTTAGGGGGCTTTTCCAACCTCAGTGGTTCTGTGATGGGAAGTGAGCGCTGCCTGCTGCTGGAATCACATGCTGGAGAGGGAAAAACCATGGAATTCCAATCTTAGTGTTGCTTTTAGCACCCATTAAGAACCACTGCACCTAAAGGACACCGGGGCTACAGATTGTTAAAGACCTGGTAATTTTATTCTTGGAATAGAGGGGGAGAATCATGGAATCGTGGAATGGTTTGGCTGGGAAGGGACCTCAAAGCCCATCCAGAGCCACCCCTGCCATGGGCAGGGACACCTTCCACTGTCCCAGGCTGCTCCAAGCCCCAATGTCCAACCTGGCCTTGGACACTGCCAGGGATCCAGGGGCAGCCACAGCTTCCCTGGGAATTCCATCCCAGCCCCTCCCCACCCTCCCAGGGAACAATTCCTCCCCAATATCCCATCTATCCCTGCCCTCTGGCCCTGGGAAGCCATTCCCTGTGTCCTGGCACTGCGAAGTGGGTCCAAGCAAGCAGAATGTCAAAGTTTCCTTAGCTGGAAGCGGTGGATTGCTCTTCTTAGTGTTCTGTAATGGAGAATCCCAGGAGTTCTCATTCCTGGAGGGAAACGGTCTCACAGGGACACAGTGAAGGTGCTTTTCCAAAATCTGTCGGTGCATCACAGCTGCCTGAAATGCTCTGTTAGGTGAGCAGAGGTGTTTCATTTCAGATAAGGTGGATCTTAGTGGGTGAAATAGGGATAAATAAACTGAATTCCACTGGAAAGAAAGGATTTTTCAAGCCTGCTGCAAAAGGAGATGTGGAAGTGCAGTCCCCAGGATGAACAACGACCTGCACAGGGTTTGGCTGCTTTTTCTTGGGTTTGAGTTTTCCATTGAGCTCTGGCTGCTGTTGCTGTTTGGGAGAACAGGCTGAATTTAGATTTTGAAAAAGAATGCTCAGGGTTGTGCTGTTTTCTCACTGACCTGACAGGCTGGAATGTTTTTTTCCTTAAACTCACTAAAGGAAAGTGTGTTTTCCAGGAATTCCAGTGCCAGTTAATTCCATTGTTCAGTGTTTAACACAGGCTCGGGCTGATCTTTCCAATCACCTGCACTCCTCAATATATGGGATATATCTGGGATATTAGCATTTTTGCCAAGAGCTTGTGTCTGCTTTTGACTTTAAAAAAGAATTGTTGTCTTTAAAATGCAGTTAAATTTCAAAGGACGCTTTTTGGGCGTGTTGGGATTAAACTGGATCTGAATTATTTCAGTTCCCTGCAGTAGTTCCTGTTTCCTCCTCGGAAATAACTCTGCTCCTTGGCAGGCACGTTTTCTCCATCCCTTTTTAGCTCTTTCTGTGTATTCCTTCACGTAAATATTTCCTCAGCGCAGCCTGTGGAGCCTGGAGCAAACTCAGAGCATGGGAGAGCTGCAGCGGGGCTTTGCAGAAAGTAACCAAGGTTTCTTTCTGAGTCCTGTGAAATATTTGGGACGGAGGAAAGGAACTGTTTCCCTGGAAACCCACGTGTGCTGTATTGGAAGAAGCACCGTTTGTGTCTCTTCGTGATACACTGATGTCCCGTTCTGCTTTTTGTTGTGGTTTTGTTTTGCTTCATTATCATGGACTCCCAGAAGGGTTTGGGTGGGAAAGGGCCTCAAAGCCCATCCAGAGCCACCCCTGCCATGGGCAGGGACACCTTCCACTGTCCCAGGCTGCTCCAAGCCCCAGTGTCCAACCTGGCCTTGGACCCTTCCAGGGTTCCAGGAGCAGCCACCGCTTCTCTGGGAATTCCATCCCAGCCCCTCCCCATCCTCCCAGGGAACAATTCCTTCCCAGTATCCCACCAAATCTGATGCAAGGTCCCTCTGCTATTTCCTTCTTTCCTCTTCTGCCACATTAAACCCTCAGGGTCCTTCTGGCTCCTTGCAGCCCCATTCCCAAGCTGAGCACTTCTCCTCTCCTCAGCTTTCTGCTTTGTTTTGGCTGATGTTTGTTCCACTGCCCCATGGAAGAAGTGGAATAGCCAGGGGCAGGGACTTGCAGGGGAGCAGGAGGGGAGAAACCGTTTGGGAGGAGGGTGGAAGGAAAGGAAAGAGAAATCCATGGTGCTCTGCACCAGGAATGGCAAATGAAGCATTCAGACAAAAAAGGAACACGATCCAGAGCTGCTGCAATGGGAGCGAGCATTTTGGAGTTGGGAGATGGTGTGGGAAGGTGATGAGACACGAGGGTGGTGGAGAAGGGGAGAGTTAAGTGCAGGGTACTAATGCAGAGGAAAGCAAGTGATCCCACAAGTGTGTTACGGGAGCAAACCTCGTTTTCTGCTCATTGTGGTGCAGATGAAGGTAACTTAATTCTCTGCCCTCCTCTGGCTTGTTTTCTCTGTCACAGTTCTCAGCCTCGAGACCTGGTTCTTCTCTCCAGTGCCCTGTTTGGAGCTTTCCTCTGAGCCAAAGGTTTTCTTTTGAGGACCTGGGCACCAGAATGGCAGCACATTCGAACTGTACATTTTGGGGCTGTCCCGGCTTGCTGAGGGAGGCAGAAGAGCCGTGTGCCTTAATGCTTGGTGCTGCCTGTCCTCTCGAAACAAGTGTGCTCCCTCTTCCCCTTGAAATGGCCCTGTTTGGAAAGGGGAGCTTTCCCTTGGGAATACCTCAATGGATCCCATGTTGGGATTCTGGTTTGCCAGGCTGGAACACCAGGAGGTCACAGCTGCTGCTAGAGACCATGGAGTGATCTCCGTAACATGCTCGGGGTCTGGAACGTGCATCCTGTGAGGAGCGGCTGAGGGAGCTGGGAAAGGGGCTCAGCCTGGAGAAAAGGAGGCTCAGGGGGGACCTTGTGGCTCTGCACAACTCCCTGACAGGAGGGGGCAGCCGGGGGGGGTCGGGCTCTGCTGCCAGGGAACAGGGACAGGACAAGGGGAAACGGCCTCAGGCTGGGCCAGGGGAGGCTCAGGTTGGACAGCAGCAGGAATTTCTCCATGGAAAGGGTGCTCAGGCCTCGGCAGGGGCTGCCCAGGGAGGTTTGGTGTGGCCATCCCTGGAGGTGTCCAAGGAAGGGCTGGAGGTGGCACTCAGTGCTCTGGGCAGGGGACAAGGTGGGGATGGGGCACAGCTTGGACTGGGTGATCCTGGAGGGCTTCTCCAGCCTCAGTGGGTCTGTGATTTCCCCAGTCTCCATGCCATTCCTTAGCTTTCCCTGGGGACCACCTTTTGTCTCGCTGCATCCTTCTTTTACCTCCATCTGTCCATTCCCGTTAGGATTCCCCGAGGACAAGTGATGCCATGGAATGTGAGGTTACTACTTGTTCAGAAATATCCTCCCATTTGCTAGAAATGGTATGTTTCCCCTTCAGTGTCCTTCCAGGCTGAAAATCCTGGAAGCATTCGGTGCCTCTGGAGGAGAGTTGTTTTGATCAAAGAAAAGGGCTGTTTCCTAAAGCCCTTCAAATTCAAAGCTCTTCATCTTTTCCTTGCCTCCCATCAGAATTTGGAGCCTGCTTTCTCTGAGCACATTTGTCACTATTACTCTTCAAAATAATTCCTTGAAGTTCTCTCTGTCTGGTGTTTTTATGTGGCTGGGTGTGGGGATAGATTGCAGGTATCCCTGGAGGTTCTCACACGGTATATGGGAATTAGGAATAGTTTATAGGAATTTCTGTGAATCCCCAACCCACTTCCAATTGCCCCCCAGCAGATTGTTCTTTACAATCCGAGATTTTATGGCCACTTTGCGCTGAGACTGGAGCTTTCCATGCCTGTGGTTGTGTTGCGGTTTTTGTGTTGTGGTTTTTTTTGGTGAGAGGGTTTCTCTGGAGGTGTTTGCCTCGTGCTGCTCTCATCCCTGCTGTGGCTGTGGGATCTCCCCTCTGTGGGGACGGTGCTGAGGGCTGTGTCCTCCTGCTTCAGAATTTGGTTCCACTTTTAGTTACGGCCAAAGGCAACATCACAACCGTGAGATGCGAGGGTGGGGATATCCCACAAACATGAGACATGGGATTCTCAGTGGAATTCCTAAAACAAGATGAGCCAAGAGCATTTGTGGGCAAAACCCCATTTTGTTTTAGTATCACGGAGTCCCTGAGGCTGGAAAAGCCCTCCCAGCCCATCCAGTCCAAGCTGTGCCCGATGCCCACCTTGTCCCCAGCCCAGAGCACTGAGTGCCACCTCCAGCCCTTCCTTGGACCCCTCCAGGGATGGCCACTCCAAACCTCCCTGGGCAGCCCCTGCCAAGGCCTGAGCCCCCTTTCCATGGAGAAATTCCTGCTGCTGTCCAACCTGAGCCTCCCCTGGCCCAGCCTGAGGCCGTTTCCCCTTGTCCTGTCCCTGTTCCCTGGCAGCAGAGCCCGACCCCCCCCGGCTGCCCCCTCCTGTCAGGGAGTTGTGCAGAGCAGTTGTTGTTGGGATGTTCCTCGACAGTCAGCATGATTGTCACGGTCAGGGCTCCCACAGCAGAAACAGGAATGAGAAAATGATATTTGGAATGTGCCAACCTCTCCCCCACCTGCCTCTGAGGGGAAGGAGAGCAGCAGCAGCACTGCCCTGCCCCCAGCCCCATCCTCCTGCTTTTCCACAGACACCTCCTGAGCTTCCTGCTGCTGCTCTTCCTCCGGCTGAACGTTATCAAGCTGTGTGGTTGCTCAGAGTTCATCCTGCCTGCCACAAGGTGCTCGTCCAGCTCTAATCTGGTTTATTGGCAGACTAGACAGAGCCTGCAGGATGTGCTCCCACGGCTGTATCCCAGAGTGACCTTTCTGGGAGGAGGCATGTCTTGCCCTTCCATCCCCACCGGCTGCTCCTTGGCACTTGGCGGGGGGGGGTTGTTCGGATAATGCCACACATCTTGGAAATATTTATGTCTGCAAGCCTGCCTGCAAACGTCAGGCCTCCTGCTGGCTCGGGAAGTAGGAAGAAATAGATCTCCCTAAAATCCCTGAGAATATTTACTGGAAGACTGAGGCTCCAAGCGCTGTCTGCGTTCCACTGTCGCACACCTATGGCATTTCAGCCAGGGACTTCTCCAGGCTGGAGAGAGCTCATGGAGCTGCCCTGGTGACAGTCCATCCATCCCGAGCATTGGGTGAATCAGAGTGGGGGATGTGAAGTCTCTGTCACTTTCCTCCCCTCCCCATCCATCACAATTCCTGTGAATCCCCCTCCTGAACTTTCCCTGGAGCAGCTCTGTATTTCCCTGGCTCTGACAGCATTCCCTGTGGATGTGTTGATGTCAGGGAGGAGCAAAGTGCTTTTGCAGAGCTCATCTGTCTCTGCTGGCCCACAGTGCGTACGGAGGAGCTCCTGACGTGTTCCCAGCCTCTAATCCAGGAGAGCAGAGTGAGCTGTCTCTGCTCAGAGGATCTCTAATTGGATTTCTGCATCTATGTAAATTAGGTTATCATCCCCTTGGCAGATTTCCTGCCTGTTGCACCAGGGTGCAGCCATCTCCCATCAGTGACTCCCTTCTCAGGGAATCTGGGTGCAGCTCACTGTCTGCACCTTTGTTTATCCCCAGCAAGCCACACAGCCCTGCAAAGGCACTAATAAACCTGGGGGAACTGTTTGAGTTGCCATTTATCTCCACTCCTCCTCCCTGCCTCCAGTCAGGGGTCACTGCGTGGAGCTGCCAGGACTGGAAGCCTCCATGGATAATGGTTTGATGGATGGAGAAACTCCTGCCTTTCAACGACACGGTTCTTTCCATGATGGATCATCGTGACCTTCAGGATGTGTTGTCTGGGTCTCTGAGACTCCATCTTGATCGCTGAGCTCCTTCTGGAGGAGTTTGGGTTGTTTCTGGGTCCCTGGGTGTGGAGACATATGGGGACATGTGTTTTCTCTGTTATTTCTGTAGGTGCAGAAAGGCTCCGGCACTGCTGTGAGCGCTGAAACTGTGAAATGCACAGGGGTAACACCCCTCCAAAGTCTGCTTGGTTCTGGCCAGGCATCCCTCAGAGACACCCATCCCCCTTCACCATGACTTTGCTATGTGTTCTGGAAGAATTCTGGAAGAATTTCCCCATGGAGAGGGTGCTCAGGCCTCGGCAGGGGCTGCCCAGGGAGGTTTGGAGTGGCCATCCCTGGAGGTGTCCAAGGAAGGGCTGGAGGTGGCACTCAGTGCTCTGGGCAGGGGACAAGGTGGGCATCGGGCACAGCTCGGACTCCATGGGCTGGGAGGGCTTTTCCAGCCCAAATGCTTCTCCGATTTTAGTGTTTTCACCTCTAATTAGCTGCCCAAAGCTTCTGCTGTTTGCTTCAGGTGTAATCAAGGAGCTGCTTAATTGTGCTCTGAGGGTAGTGGTTTCTCAAAATGCAGCTCATGTGGGAGTTCCTCGGAGCTGTCAGAGACTGCAGGAGGAGGCAAATTGTGTTGGCAAGAGCCAACTTCTTCTCCTGCCTGAGCTTGCCAGCATTTCTGGTATCTAAACCTGGGGCTTTGTAGGATGCAAAAGAGGAGCCTAAAAAAGGGTGGAAAATTAAGATCTGTGGGGTGAGACACGTTAAAATGCAAGTTAACCAACTCTTGCCTACAGTATTTTTATACCAACAACAATTTCCAGCGTAGGTGAAAGGAGATATGAATATTTTTTTTGCTGAAATGATTTTTCTTTTTAAATGTTGAATGCCAAAATATGATATAATGCACAGCAGTGTACTGATATATTTAGAAATCCTAAGTGGAGCTGTCTGAGCAACATTCTCTGCAGAGAAACTCGATTCTGCAATTCTCAGTTGTATTGAAGTACAGGAAAACCTGGAAATGTGGAATTTATTTTCCTGGTTTACAGGTTTAGAGTTGCTTAACCTGTTGTTTTTCTCTTTTTAAATTGGCATTTTGGTTAAGAATTTTAGTGAAGAACATTTTTCCAGCCAACTATTCAGGAGCAGCCTCGCTGAAGATGCTTAAGCTCCTGCTCAGAAATTTCCTTTAAAACCTGAAGATGGGCTGTGGGTTGTGTGTTGTGGGAAAGGGAAGCACTGTAAAGAAAATCCGAAAGTGTGTTTAAAGGCCTTCGTGTTACTCGGTCCCAGACTTGAATCCTACTCTTATTCCCAGTTACTGGGACAAGAATAGCTCTCTGGAGCTATATTTAAAATTCCCTTGAAGGAACATCCAAAGTGGGCTTTATCCAGAGCCAAAACAAACAGCTAATGCAGAGTTATCAGCTATTAATGGCACCGGAGTCCAAACAAGCCCCAGATCTTACCCAGAGGTCTGAGCTCCTGCTCCTCTTCCTGCTCCTTGGAGAGATCCATTTGTTCCCTTGCAGGTCTTACGGTTTGAAGGCATTATCCAGCATTTCCCCCGTCAGGAAGTGCCCTGTGCTGGGGGATTGTTCCTGCTCTGGGAGCTTTGGCACTAAAGGCGCTCAGGGAGGACCTTCCACTTCGCCTCGGCACCAGGAATGTGACTTTGGTTGCAGAAGCAGCTTTGCTGAAGGGTGTGGGCTTCAAGCTAGTGGCTGAGGGATTAAATAATCATCCTGGAAGTTCTGCTTCCTACCTCTGGTTCTTAGATGGGAACCTGGGAGCTGCCAACAATCCATAACGCAGCCTTCTGGGAAGGGAGGAAAGCCAGGAGTGGTTTGGACTGCTGTCTCTTGCTGCTGGATGCTCATTGTGGTGTCACTGAAGGCTCCGTGGTTCTCAGCTGCCAGTTTGGAACGTCTGGATGCGTGGCCAGGCCACGGGAGATGAATTATGCAGATATTTCAATGTAAGTGGGACATGGAACTGTTGGAGCAATTCCTGAACTTGCTGAGGGTGATGCCTCGAGGTTTAGCTTTTATATTCTGCATTGCCTACTGTAAAACTCTGAAGTGTCTCACAGCCTGCTGCTGCTGCTCTCTCATGCTAAGACAGACATAAACAAAGTCTCCGGGTTTGCTCTCCAAGGACACCTGGGCCATGCTGGGCCCAAAAATGTGTAAACCAACATCTTGGAGAAGCGGGGCTGAGCTTAGAGAACTTACATCATTAGCTAAAGTTCTAATTGGAGAATTAACCCTGATATGCAAATGAACCAAACCTATAAAAGTGTGAAGAACTCGTGACTCATGGTCCATCTCGGGGTCCATTCTGGCAGCAGCCTCTGGGCTCCCCAGGGGGTACCTTTGAAGGCCTTTCAAATAAATATCACCTTTATTCCCTTACTCCTGTCTAGTCTCTGTTTTCAGGTACCCACTTCAGGCATCAAGGGGACTGGAGCACCTCCCCTGTGGAGCCAGGCTGGGAGAGCTGGGAATGCTCAGCCTGGAGAGGAGAAGGTTGTGTGGAGACCTCCCAGCTCCTTCCAGGGCCTGAAGGGACACAGGGAAACTGGAGAGGGACCCTGCAGCAGAAACTGGAGTGCAGGACACAGGGAATGGGTTCAGAGTGCCAGAGGGCAGGGATGGATGGGATATTGGGAAGGAATTGTTCCCTGGGAGGGTGGGCAGGCCCTGGCACAGGGTGCCCAGAGCAGCTGTGGCTGCCCCTGGATCCCTGGCAGTGTCCAAGGCCAGGGTGGACATTGGGGCTTGGAGCAGCCTGGGATAGTGGAAGGTGTCTGGGACAGCCCAGAGGGGGTGGAAAGAGGTGATTTTAGGGTTCTTTCCAACCCAAACCACTCTGGGATTCTATTCCAGAGCAGAGCTGAGTGTGTGTTTTAGCCTTACCTCTCTTTGAACTACACAAGGGCTTAAAACAGAGTTAGAAGCTCTACAAAGGTGAGCTTTGAGCGAAAAGCTTCCCCAGCCCTGCTGGAAACTTGCAGCTTTTGCTTTTTGTGCCACTTGGAATGGATACCCCCTTTGGAAAGGGAGGGATGTCTGGGGACGGCTTAAAAAAAATATGTATATATTTGTCCAGCACTTGTTGCTGTGTATTGGTGTCCTGCTGGATAGTCTCCGGAAAGCTGGAGCAGGCAGAATCCTTGGCTGTGCTTTCCCTTTTTAAGGAAGGGGTTTTTTTTCTCTTTTTCCATGGCCACGTTTTGTAGAAGTAAACACTTTTAAACATTTCACGGTGTGGATTTTAAACAGACGGTCGTTGTAGGGGTTGGCTGGATTCTTGCATCGCTCGTCACATTCGGGGGCAGAGGCTGCAGATTTTTTTCCCGTGCTTCTTATCTCTGAAATCAGCTTAATTCCTTGGGCAGGGATATGGAAGATCCCAAAAACCAGTGCTTTTGGGCATGAGTTTCTACAAATAATTTGGATTTTTACAGCAGCGATGACCCATCCCAAAAAGGTGCCACTGGCTGTAGGAGCTTTGAGCAGGGTTTATGGTGTGAGTAAATCAGGAGTTCTCACCTCCCAGGGCCCTGCACTTTTACTGCTGTAAACCTGAGCTCTGTCTGCTCAGTCAAATTCCTGTGGATGCTTCCCTCCTAAATATGGGGATTTAGGTTATTAGTGGTATTAGTTAATTCCTGAGGGGGCAAACTCCAGAACAAATACTCCTTTCCCCCATTAGTATGGGCATGTTGAGAAGTTTTGCTCAAAGTTTGGAGAAGGGAACAGCTAAATAAATGGTCTTGCTTATTTTTGTCAATCCAAAGTGTGTTTTTCTTCCCCTCTTCTGCAGGCATCTTCCTGCCTGTCCCACCAGTACATTGCTTTTCCTTTTCCTTACTCGTAGTTTAAAATGGTTTTGCAGTGAAGCTGTGCTGGTGAGCACCCTAAAATTCAGAATTGTGTTGCTAATGTCTACACTGAACTCTTAATTTCTTTTCTTCTTCCTGATCCACCTCAGTTTAATCAGCTCCTGCCCGCAGCAGATTCCCTGCGGAGTGATTCCTGCAGGCTCCATTGCAAACTGGGGCTGCACCAGTACAGGTGGTGGTGGGAGGGCTTTGGTTCCTGGAAGCGTCCCTGGATGGGTCTGTCAGAAATTTTTCCATCTCCTCTTGAATTCCTCCCTTCCTTACACCCAGGAAGTGGCTTTTCCATGTTGGAATGAGCCCTTTTGGGATGAAGATGAACTTTCTGTTCCTATATTTACTGTTCGTGCCAGAAGGTACAAACCCCACGAGGGAACGGGGCTTTTGTTGCTGTGAGGGAAGAGCCTGGGATGAGCGTTCGTTGTGTTCCTTGGAAAATGGGAATTCCTGTCGGGATAACCCCAGGCTGTGCTGCAGGGCTGCCTGCAAAGCTCCCCAGGCTGGTTTGGGTGGGAAGGGACCTTAAAGCCCATCCGGTGCCACCCCCTGCCATGGGCAGGGACACCTTCCACTGTCCCAGGCTGCTCCAAGCCCCAGTGTCCAACCTGGCCTTGGGCACTGCCAGGGATCCAGGGGCAGCCACAGCTTCTCTGGGCACCCTGTGCCAGGGCCTGCCCACCCTCCCAGGGAACAATTCCTTCCCAATATCCCATCCATCCCTGCCCTCTGGCAATGGGAAGCCATTCCCCCTTGTCCTGTCCCTCCAGCCCTTGTCAAGAGTCTCTCTCCATGTTTCCTGTAACTCTTTCAGGCCCTGCAAGGCCACAGTGAGGTCACCGCAGAGCTTCTCCTCTCCAGGCTGAACACCCCCAGCTCTCCCAGCCTTTCCTCCCAGCAGAGCTGCTCCATCCCTCTGATCATCCTGGTGCCTCCTCTGGGCTCTCTCCAGCAGCTCCAGGTGCTCCCTGTGCTGGGCCCCAGGGCTGGGGCAGCTCTGCAGGTGGGGTCTCAGCTGAGCACAGGGGCAGAATCCCCTCTCTGGAGCTCCCCATGCTGCTGGGGATGCATCTCAGGGGTTTTATTCCCCATCTGCTACAAACCAATGTTGTAATTTATCTCCTGCCTTGGTGCTGGTGGATGTTCACAGCAGGGTTTGAAATTCAGCATTTTATGGCCTCTGCAAACCTTTAACAGGAGGCTTTCCACAGCTCCACATGGCTTCTGTGCAGGGTCCCTGTTTGCTGGGAGGAAAAACTGAATTTTTTTGGCTTGTTGGGGAGGTCAGTGGCTGGCTCTGGTCGGGCTGGGGGAGCAGAGCACCCCCAGTACAGCACTGGGAGCTGTGTGGGTGGACACCCCTCTCTCTGGGCGCTTTGCTGCTGAGAGGCAGCAGCACCAGGTTTTTGTGCATTAAGTGTATTTGCAGCCAACTTGTTAAGGTTCTTTTTGCATGCCTTGTGCAAATTCGAATGTAATTAGCTTCTTCCTCCTGTTGCCTTATTAATTATGGTGATGGACCTAACGTGATTTGGGACAGGATGTATCGCAGAGGATTGTGCCCTCTTTTTAAACTCTTCATCAGGCCTCCAGCACATCTGATCACTGCTCTTCCAGGAAAATAGGGGTGGCTTGGTGCCAGGCTGCTTGCTCTGGAGAGGGAAGATGGCAACAACTGCTTTCCACTCTGAGTGCCCCTCTGAAGGCACAGACATTCACTCTGGTGCTAAGTAAACATCCATGGAAATCCTCCTCCTTCACACAGACTCCTTTGAAAACAGCCCCACTCCCTTACAAGCATTGCAGTTTATTTTGTTGGTGCCTTGTTCCTATTAGAAACCTGAACCAGGAAGTGCAGAATAAACCCTGTTGGAAAATAAGAGGTGATGGAACAGCTGTATCTTGTTTCAACCACTTACTCGCCCTGGCAGGAGTGGGATTTTTCACCATTTAAAATACTTTTTACTTTGTATGACTGGGTAGATTTCTGTGTTCACACGTGTGGGGTAGATGCTGTTTTGAAATAATAATGGAGATTAGGGAATAGTGTGGTTTGGAGAAGCAATTGCTATGGAATAATTGGGAACTATGAGTTAATTTATGTGCTCTGAGTTTCATCTATTTCTGGGCTGGGGACAAGGTGGGCATCGGGCGCAGCTTGGACTCCACAGGCTGGGAGGGCTTTTCCAGCCCTAAAGATTCTGGGATTGTACATAAAAATAAACACAGGAGAAAAAAAAACCCATTTATCTGAAATGGCACCTGTGAATTATAGGGAAAGAAAAGGACATAGTAATAATAATAATAATAATAATAATAAAAATAAAAATAATGGGGCAGTTGCTGGAGGCCTGGCACAGGCAAGTGTGTGGGACTGGCAAGCCACAGTGCGTGAATTATTTTTGTGAATTATTAAGAGTGATGAATATTCTCTCGCAGGGAACAACAGAGGAGTTCTGCTTGTGGCTCTGACGTCGTATTTTTAGTCCCAACTCATTTTCAAGTATGTCAAACTCAGCTTTTGTTCTTACTTGGTTCTAAAAGATGGATGGAATATTTCCTGCTGGAAGGGTTTGGATCTCGTTCCACCCCTCCTATCACAGACTAAAGCACAATGGGAGGGGTCGAACGAGGTGATTTTTAAGGTTTTTCCAACCCAAAGCAGTCTGGGATTCTGTGAAATACTCTCACAAATAAGCAGCTGGCTGCAAGGTGGTTCTGCTCCTCCAGCCAGCGCTGTTTGAGGGCACTGGAGGTGCTTTTCTCCCAGGCTTTGTAGTCCAAACCTCATCTTAACTAATCATCCCTAATAACAAAAGCTATTTTGCTCACATTCAAGCATGACTGAGTTATTATCCAGCCCTTCCCGTGTGGGTATTTAGTTTTCGGATGCGCAGATGTGGCAGAGATGAAGCTGTGTCTCACAGAGGTCCCAGCCAAGGTGTTTCCCTTCAGTGTTGTGGGGGCTGTGTTTTGTGAGGTGGCTGAAAGGGTTTGGGTGAGTTGGGGTCCCTGAGCTTGCTCTGATGTCCCGGTGCTGAGGACAGAGGCTGAATCAGGTGCTCCTACACTGCGATAACGTTATTAAGCTCTTGAATTCCCTAAACTTGTTCATGTTGGGCCTGGTTTGCTGCTTGTCCCCCAGCTGGAATCATAAAGGTTGAAAAAGACCTTTAAGCTCATTGAGTCCAGCTGAATTTTCCTGTTCCTTTGCTGTTGTTTGGACCAAGTTTGCCAACTCCTCCTCAAATCCTTTCCCAATTCCAGCAAGGAGAGTGTTGTTTTGTGCGAGGATCTCTACATCCAGAGGGAAGTTTGACTTGGGCCAGGAATTCCCCACAGTCTTTTTGGGCATTCTTGCACCAACTCCACTTGAAAGCCTGACTTTTATCAAGGAGAAATGAAATAAAATGTTGAGCCTTGGAATGAAACAAATGCCTGAAATTGGAATGCAGGTTGATATGATGAACACAAATCCTTTAATTAGGCTTTCTTTGGTGGGCAGTTGAGCAACACTAAATAAGGAGCTCCTTGTTCGAGGATCTGGGGTGCTGAGCCCAGAGGAGCAGTGCTGAGTTAAGGCACAGCAGGGAAAGCATTGGCCCAGGAGGTGGGGTGAGGAAACGGGGTCATCCAGCACCTTACAGATGACCAGCTTGGCTGAAAGGAAGACATCCCCCAAGTGCAGGTGTTCCCGGGGGTTATTTGCATCCTCGTGGGATGCAGATAACCCCCGGGAACACCTGGGGCATGGGAGTGGCAGTCAGGAACTGGTGCGAAGGCAGACTCGGACTCTCAGGAGTGGCTTTGTGGTGCCTGAGCCCACCTCGTCCCGCAGCCAGGCCTCGGGCAGCCTGGTCCCTCCTGCCCTTCAGCAGGGACAGTTCTGGTGGCCTCTGGTGTCCAGCTGAATGCTTTGCTGAAATAACCCCCAAACTATCCAACATAATCTTAAACATGCCCGAGCTGGCTCTGCGGTGGGTGGAACCCTGAGCTGGTTCTAACCCCGTGCAAGGACCGTGGGATCCCCAAGGCTGGGCTGGGTTGGGTCTCCTCAAGTCCCAGTTTGGCTCTTTTTCAAGAAGACACGACCCATTAAAGTGTTTTTCTTTGAAAACCTTGCTTCATACTCATCCTTCCAATAGCTGAAGCCCTCCTGAGTGCTCAGGCTTTGCAGGGAGCTGCTGCCTTTGAGCAGTTCAGCCCCCAGAAGTGGAGCTGCAGGGTGAGGAGTGAAGGGCTGAGGAGCTGTTGTCCAGCCTGGAGGTGTTTTAGGGGCTTTAGTTCTGGTGTGGATCAGGATTGGACATTCTCAGTTGTCCACCTCCACAAGCTGCTTTAGGGATTTTGTGCCAAACGCCTCCTGTAGTGATTATAACATAAATACTCAGAGAATCAGCGCAGTGTCACCCTTTGATGTGCTCCAGTTTGTGTAATGAATAGAAAATATAATAAACCATGTAATAAATCCTTTAGCTTCTTGTTTGTGCTTCCTTTCAGTTGTGTGCATGGAAGATATTCCAAGTAGCCATGTTATTGTGGATGTGAAACTTGTAGCTAAAAGAGGATTTTGCAACCCTGCAGAATCTATTTTTATTTCGATGCTGGACGTAGCTAAAGCTTATTTACAAAAGATAATTGCAATTCACATCTCTATGATTTTTTTCTTTGACTTCTTGGCACATTTTTAGGGAAAATACTGATTTATTTATTTATTTATTTGTCCTCCAGGTCCAAGGAGCTAATAAAGGAAGCGATCCTTGACAATGACTTCATGAAGAACCTGGAATTGTCCCAGATCCAGGAGATTGTGGATTGTATGTACCCCGTGGAGTATGGCAAAGACAGCTGCATCATCAAGGAGGGAGATGTGGGGTCCCTGGTCTACGTCATGGAAGGTAGGGGTGGAAAAGATCTTATTTATTCCTTTTTTTCAACACTTACGAAAAAAAACTTCTGTGGGAAAAATGGTTTCGGCGAAAGAGGTTGTCTAAATACAGTTGCTGAAAAATTGTGTGGACTGCTTTTGCCTGGAAAATTCTGCCTCGATCTATGTGCCTGCCTGGGTAGAGAAAGGAGGTGAAAGCTGTGAACCCTGCACTGGAACAAACCTTCCCTAAGCAGAGCTCCTGGGCTTGGAGGTGCTGGTTTGCTGGAGGAAGGAGGGATTTCCCAGAAGGAATGGTGGTGTGGCAGAGGCTGTGAGACAGGGAGAACATACTCACAGCCTCCTGCCAGGTGTAAATGTCGGTCCAGCACGGGGGGCTGTGCTTGGGGTGGTGGAAAAGGGTGTTGGTGTGTCCTGGGCACAAGGGGAGTACAGCACCCGTGCTCCAGCACATCTGGTTTTGGTTTTCTCAGGGAACACCAGAGCAGGGGCTGTTCGGCTCTGTAAAAATCTTCTAACAGATGTTGCCAGTGCTCTGCCTCTCCAAAATCCCAGCTCCCTGTGCTTGGTGTCGCCTTCTTTCCAGCTTCTCTCGCTCTCCACGTGTCACACTGAGCATATTTCATGGGTATCTGTGCTGTTTATTTTTAAGGAAGTACATGTCAGCTGCAGGAGTTGCTGAGCTGGATCAAACCTTGTGTGCTTCCAGCAGCCCTCTCCTCAGAGTGGCTGATCCTGACTTCTGAGGGAAATATCCCCGTTTTCCTTCCCTGTGTGACTTGGTACCACAACGGAGAAATGCTTGTCAAATTCTCCTTGCTCCTCACCAGAGCTGTCTGGTGGACTCAAAGCATTCTGGCCAGATAACACCTAAGGGGAGTGGAGGTTTTCACTTGCCCGTCTATATTTTAATATCTGAAATGGTTCTTTTAAACAAAAATCTTTCCAAGGCAGCAAGCCATCCTTTAAACAAGCTTTCCTGCCAAATTCCTCGTGCTGTATAGTTGCAAATGCTCCTCGCTGGATTCCCAAAACAACTTGAAGCTTCTGCCCTTTTAAGGTTAAGTCCTTTCTCAAGGCACAGGTTTAATTCCTCCGGCTTTTCAGAGGTTTAAATTTTGCACGTTGAAATGGTTTTTCTGTGGAGTGGGGGGTGCCAAAGCAAATTCTGTGTCTCCACCCCCAGCATTGCATGGAAAGATTTGAGGTTTTCAGTCCTCTGAATACAGAGCCTGCTCTGAGGTGCAGAATATGTTCTGTTGGTGATAAACTGCTTTAAAATAATCCTTGAATAGTATTTTCTTCAGAGTGGAAATGTGGAGGATTTGCAGTTCCATGCTCGCTTCCCAAATTCCCCCCACACCAGAGGTTTGCTCATGGGGTTTTTGCTGCCTGGCTGCTTTTGGGATGTTGTGTTCGATGTTGTTCCTTGAAAAAGCCCCAGAAGAACAGGACATGTTGGAATTGGGATGTATTTATCTCCTGCTCAGCCTCTTCCCATTCCCTGGAGAGGATCTGGGGCGGGATTTAGGGGCAGAACTGTTTCCAGCGTGGTTTGGGGTGTTGAGCACGGCTTGGTACTCAGATAACCCTGTACTGCTGATAGATTTTATTGTATTTCTGGTTATTACTTATCAGATAAATGTGCTGATGAGTGTGCAAGAAATGTGTGTCAAAACCAAATCTTGAGGTTTTTGGGCCCTTGAGGTTTTCCATGTTCTCCTGGCAGCCCTGTGTGTGTGAGAGCATGGCTTAGCTCTTCTCTTGGCTTTGTAACTTGATTTAAGAGTATTTAGATAGCTCCCTAAATATGCATAATGCTCTGCAAACCCAATTATGGCGAGTTTACAGCCTATGTTTAGACATAATGCAATGAATGATGATGGAGTCATGGAAATGGGAGAGGACATTATCAGATAGGTTGGGTTGTGGTTATGAGAGCTCATTTGGGTTTATCATTCTGTGTCCTCTCAATTATTAACACAATTAACCCACATAAAAACTCTGTTCTTTACCAAACTCTCCTGGAGGGACCCATCTTTGGGTATTACTGAGAGGTGTTTTGTCAAAAAGCGAATAAATGCTGTCCTCCTTCCATTAATTCCTTTTTCCTTGGGCTCTTGCTCTTCTTTGAGCTGGTAGTGAGAAAAACCAGAGCTCTGAGTCAGGAGCTGAAGCTGAGATTTTTCAGCGAGCAGAATCCTGAATTTAGAGCTGCTTTGCTTTTAATAAGTTCAATAAGCTTTTTTTCTTGTATTCTGGGGTGACTTTAGCCACAGTCTGTGTCTTGCTGGCCAAATTCCTACCTCTAGGGATATGAGGGCCCCTGGTCCAGGCTTTCAGGTGCTGGCCCCACCACATCCCAGCCTTTAAAACCCTTTATTTCTCTGCCTGTGCTGGTGCTTCAGCCCTCTGGGAACACCCCTTGACTCCCTTGTGTTCAAAAAGCAGCAAGAAACCCCCTCACCTTTTCCTTATTGCCTGAAACTGGTCAAGAGATGCCCTAAACCTCGAGCAACACCAACACATTTCCCTTACAGCTGTGCTTTGAAGGTGGGAGTGAATGTTTTCGTGATGTGAAGAGGATCCATCAGGGGCCGAGATTGCTGGCAGCATTAAACATCCCTGCTGTGCCCACTTCCAGCAGGAATATTCCTGCAGGCTGTGAGACTGGGAGGGAAAAGGGGCATGAGTGATGCTCTGGCTTGAACAGCTCAACTGCTCCACACTGGCTCTGCAGGGAAAAACAGTTGTGAGAGGAAAAGAAACTTATTTATGGGATCTATTCCCTTTCCTGGGAGAAAGTTTGCTGCTCTGAGAGGGGTTCAAGAGATTATTTGTCTTCAAACTGGGGGGTTTTTAGAGCCAAAAAAGTTGTTAATCAATCATATTCTGCCTGTAAAATGAGTCTGCCACCTCCATGTTTTTTTTCTTTAAAGGGAAAAAACCGAAACATTTTCCAAACGGTAGTTCTGTAGCTTTGCATCTTCCGACTTCACAACATTCCTAAAATTCTTCTGAAAGCACTTAAAAATGTGGCAATCTGGAGAGGTGTTTTCAGAGGAATCCACCTCTCAGATCTGTGCTGTGTTGACAGGCTGGCGCTGTACTAATGGGGAAAAATGTGATATCCCACCTCCAACCCCAAATGTCTCCTCTGGCTGAGCCTGGCAGCTGCGGGGTGTCAGGCTGGATTAGGACAGGAAAATCCTGTGGAGAAATCAGGTGATGAGGTCCAGGTTTGAGGCTCTCCTGTGAATAACCAGATATTCTCAGTTGTTTTAAACTTTTATTAATGGGTGTAAAGAGTCCTCCCTTTAAGGGTGGTGCCATTCCCATAAAGCCTGGAAGAAATAATACAGTGACACAGGGGGAAGAAATTCCTTGGATGAACTTTAGTGGCTCAGGGTTTTGTATTGGCAGTGGGTGCTGCAGATGAATTCTGAGGTGAATTCTGTGTCCCCTCTGCACACACCTGGAGAACCTGAGGGCAGACAAGTCCCCTGAGTGCTCCAGCTTTTCCAGGCATGGAAAGGGAAAAGGGAACTTTTAAAGAAGCCCGTTGAGAACCAGCCCACACTTCCCCCAGCCCGTGTTTCAGCAGTTTTCCCTCTCCTCTTCAATTTCCTTTAAATTTGCCTTCAGTCGGGGGGATTTGCCTTTTATTTTTAAAGGTGACTTTGTCTCTTGCCTCCTCCTTGGGAGCTCCTCCAAAGGAAGGACCTAACTGTGATTTCCCACGGGAACGTGTGTTTCTGGGAGTCTTGGGAAGCAGTGTCCTAGAAACTGTGGGATCTGCCGGGACGAGCTGGGTGTTGATAAGGGAGGCCAAACAAAGTCCCTGTGGCCGCCTGAACTACAGAGACAAAGGGGTGGCAGCCCTTCCACGGGGTCTCAGAGGGTGAAATGCTCCTCTGGGAGGCTCCGGGGGTTTTTCCCATTGAATCCAAAGCAAAGCAGGCTCATGGATGTTGTCTGTGTTCCCCCTTGCTCCTCCTGCCTGCACAGCCCCTGCCCTGAGGATTCACCCTCTCTGTGTTGGCACTGACACTTCCCACTTCCCACAGCTCCTTTTTCCCTCCTGCTGGCTTCTCCCACCTGGGCAGCCCCCTGCTTTCCCCCCAGGATCACTGCAGGCCCTTGGGTGCTCCGTCACCTTTGTGTCACCTTCCTCGGAGCCCTCTTACCTCTCTTTTTATGGGTCTGATTTAACAGGGCTAATTCCCTTGTAGGGTCTGGGGAGTGAGAACCTCCCCCTCGCAGGGAAAGGGCTTGGTGGGAATGATACTTCAAAATGAAGAAATTGTGGATAACAGAGACCTGTTTGGATTTAAGGAGCATAAACGATCCGAGGGATGGAGCACCTCTGCTGGGAGGAAAGGCTGGGAGAGCTGGGGGTGTTCAGCCTGGAGAGGAGAAGGCTCCAGGGAGAGCTCAGAGCCCCTTGCAGGGCCTAAAGGGGCTCCAGGAGAGCTGGAGAGGGACTGGGGACACGGGATGGAGGGACAGGACACAGGGAATGGCTTCCCAGTGCCAGAGGGCAGGGATGGATGGGATATTGGGAAGGAATTGTTCCCTGGGAGGGTGGGCAGGCCCTGGCACAGGTTTGGCTGAACTCTGTGTGCTGGGGCATTTGGGTCACCCTCATGCCCTGGGATCACACCCAGAGATGGAGCTGAGCCCCTCAGCTGGGATTTTCCTGGCTGCACAGTGTGATTTGTCCTGCATGCCCAAATACTGCCCTTGCCAGGCTTCCTCCAGGCTTCCTCCAGGAAATTCCCTCCTTTTTGCTGTAGGACCAGGCAGTTTTGAGTGCTTTTTCCAAGTATGTTCCTGATACTGTGGCTAATTCCCAGCTCTCTGCATCTCCCAGGGCACTGAGGAAGGTGCGAACAGCAGCATCCACTGCAGTCAGGGCTTTTCCAACACACCCGAGGCCGTTCTGCTTCCAGGACTTGTTCTGCCTCGCAGAACAGGAGTTCTGGGCCCTACCTGAGCCTCCAAACCTCCTCTGGAGGGGTCTGGATCTGCTTTCCCAAGCAAACATCCAAAGTAGGATCTCACTGCACAGTAAAGGACCAGTAAAGGGAAGGTGTTCCCTTTGGGTGAGCTCCACCGGCTTTGGGTTCCTGTTTGCTTGGAAAACTCATCTCCAAAACAACCCAACCATGGGAGCTCCGTGTCCTTTGTTCCTGCTCTTGGCTGTGGGGAGAGAGCTCAAAATCCCCAGTTTTGGGAAGGGGAAGGAGAGAGAGAGCCTGGGTCAGAATTTACAGTCACAGAACAGCCTGAGCTGGAAGGGATCAGCTCATCAGGATCAGCTCCTGGTTCATTGGGAATCCTGCAGAATTTCCTGTAGGAGCTCATCCCAAAGAGCTGCTGAGCAGTGACTTCATCATTGCCATTCCAGGCAGGAATGGGGGAAATGGGGAAACCATTCCTCTTGGTCCCAGGGAATTTCTCCATGTTCCCTAAACTCTTCACCTTGGTGGAACATCTCTTCACCCCAGGGGAAGCTCACGTGAACATTTTCTCCATTTTCTTCTCCACTGAGGTTTCTTTTCCTTGTATTGGTGGGGTGGCTCTGGAGACTGGGGAGCGTTCACTCAGCATCCAGACGAGCACAGTGTGGCAAGGAATCAATCAGAAATTACGGCAAAGCAGGAATTCCTGCACAGCCTGCCAACAAATCACTGTCCTCCGAGGAGCCTGCCCTTCCCAGGACTTTCCACGGGGTTTGGGACAATGTCCTGTGGCAGCAGTTTCTTCTTTGCTCTCCCGTTTCACGCTGTCACGTGCTTTGGTACTATTCAGTTTTGTTTCCTTCATCCTGGTGTTGTGGGCTTGGGCAGGAGTCAGAGCACGGCTTTTCCCTCTGCTCCTCTCTGGACTCCTACAGGCTTCATGGGCTTCCTGCCTCCTGGAGAAATTGGGTTGTCCTGCCACATCCAGGGCAGTGCAATGCAAATCTTCCTCAGGTATCCAGTCGTTATTTTAATTTTTACAGTGTCTTAATAATTAACTCTTCCAAGAGTATTATTTACCCATATTAGTGATGGGGAATTAAACGCTTCTTGCACTTATTTAATGAGATGAAATGGGACATGAAAGGATGACTGGGCTTGTGACAGATGTGGTTTGATATTCTGTGTACAGCAGTTGGTTTTAAAGCTGCAGGACTAAACCTTAGCACTTCAAATGCAGTAAGAAATAATGGTGAAATCATTCCAAGAAAAGTCTAACCTTGAGTTAATCTAAGCCAGTATTTGGTAGGGAGGAGAAGAAAATGGAATCAAAGCTGGAGCCTGGTAACTTCAGCCCTCCCAAATTTGTGAAGGTGTTGCTGGACTGGCAGAGGAGAGGAGGGACTGGAGAGTGTTTGATGATTTACACTGATATAAATCCCCCAAAGAGCTGAGTCTCGTGTCTCTGTCCTCAGCCAAGCCCTGCTGCCAGCATAAATTCAGCTGGAATTGGGTGAGAGGGGCCTGCTGGTTCTTCTGCAGGACTGTAAAAGTTTGAGTGTCGAGCTGACCTGAGAATTCCTTTCATTTTCCCAGTGAATGCCTGGCTTTCTTTGGGATCTGCTGGTGTTCACAGTGATTTACGCCTCTTACCATTCCTTTAATCACTACCTGAGCCTCTCTGAGTCTTTCTGCAGTGTGGTGCTGACACAAAACTGGGGCAGCCTTGGCGGAAGCTGAAAGAACTCATTGCTGGGGAGGAGCACTCGGAGTTTATCAAACAGATAAATTATTCTCTAAATGCTTTCCTACAACCTGGTTCATCCCCAGGCAGCCAGATATCCATCTTCCCCTCTCCAGGGAAAACAGAGGATAGGTGTAACCTCTCCCAAAACAATTCCTGCTGGACGGCAAACAGAATTATAGTGGATTTTTCCCCCGCATAAGACCACGGCTGACGTGCCGTTTATTTCTATGTGGCTCAGCAGTTATGCAAAGACTGCTTTATGGTGAAGGGGTTTTATTTACCAAAGAAATCGGGGAGATAAAGCCTCATTCAGTTTATTAATAATAGCAGCTGGAAAGGGAGGCATAAATACCTTTCTTGTCCCCCCCGCTGTTCCATGACTCCCTTTTGTTGCGACTCCCACAAGCAAAATGAGAAATAAAAGGGCTTTTCAGTGACCATGAAGGAGCCTGGATCCTGCCCTTTGGCTGTGCCCCTTTGGCTCCAGGGCTCTGTCATTCAGGCTGTGCGTCCAGACAGAAAAATTCCACTGTCAGAATCCAAACTGTCAGTAAAGGACCAATAAAGGGAAGGTGTTCCCTTTGGGTGAGCTCCACTGGCTTTGGGTTCCTGTTTGCTTGGAAAACTCATCTCTAAAACAACCCAACCATGGGAGCTCCGTGTCCTTTGTTCCTGCTCTTGGCTGTGGGGAGAGAGCTCAAAATCCCCAGTTTTGGGAAGGGGAAGGAGAGAAAGGCTGGGTCAGAATTTACAGTCACAGAACAGCCTGAGCTGGAAGGGATCAGCTCATCAGGATCAGCTCCTGGTTCATTGGGAATCCTGCAGAATTTCCTGTAGGAGCTCATCCCAAAGAGCTGCTGAGCAGTGACTTCATCATTGCCATTCCAGGCAGGAATGGGGGAAATGGGGAAACCATTCCTCTTGGTCCCAGGGAATTTCTCCATGTTCCCTAAACTCTTCACCTTGGTGGAACATCTCTTCACCCCAGGGGAAGCTCACGTGAACATTTTCTCCATTTTCTTCTCCACTGAGGTTTCTTCTCCTCGTATTGAGGGGAAAAACTCCCATGGATTTGTGCAGCCCAGAGGTTGGACAGGGCCAGGTCTGAGAATAAATCCAAACAAAAGGATAAAACCAGTAAGGGGGAGGAGATGTTTGCATTGCATTATTTGGCAAAGTTTTCTGATTTTTCTTGAGCTTTGATGCACGGGGTCCTGATCTGCAACTTCTCTGCAGCCCTGGCAGATGGGTTTGGGGGAAAAATGAGAATTCTGCTCTTAGGAAACAAATCAAAATGTCAGATCAATGTTTGCACTGTATTTATCTAAAATAATGGAAATTACAGTGTATCCCAGCAGCTGCTCGCACATCCAGGCACAGATGATAATTAAATGCAATCAGAACACGTTGGATTTAAGATGGAAAAACTAATAAAAATAAGATGTTTGCCATCCTTGTGCTAAATATTTTCATGACCTCTCGGTTCTGACTGCAAACAGCTATTTTGTGGAGCTACCAGAACATGAAATAAGAGCGGGAGAGCTGTCTCATATTCTGCATAACAGCAGCAGCGAGGTTGGAGCTGCTGCAGGTCTGGAAAAGCAATAATCCTGGGGAAGTTCTGCAGCCCCATCCTCCCCGGGCAGCTCCGCAAGGGCCTCTTTATCACTGCTGCAACTCTGTGAACTCTTATCTTGGAGTGTGAGGTCACTTGAAGTCGTTTTCTGCCTGGATTGTGGGGCTTTTTTTTTGTTTTCCTGGTAGTGATGTGTAACTTCACAGGCTCCTTAAAGTTAATTGTGTTGCTTGTTGTTCTTCTGCTCCCAGCTCTTTCCCCTCATTCCTTTTTTGGGGGATGGAGAGGTCCAGGAACTTCTAAAAGGTCTTTGTTCCTAACTATGTGAAATCTGACTTAAATGAGGGTTTTTCCCCGGAGTTTTCAGCCCAAAGCGTTGTGTTCTTTTGCCCTGTTCCCTCGTGACTCTTGTTCCCCTTGGAAAAGGGAATTGCAGTTACAACACGGATTAAAGATGTGCAGCGGGGAGTGAGGAACTGGCCGTGGCAAAGCCCCGCTGCCTTCAGGGTCATGGGACAAGTCAGGGTGGAAGGGACACGTGGTGCCACCTCCCTGCTCCAGCAGGGTCATCCCAGAGCACCTGGCGCAGCATTGAGTCCATTGAAAATCATGAATAATTTAGGAATTTACTGCAGGTGTCCCTGCAAAAAATATTCCTAAGGATTATGGAGCCATTTGTGCCCCTCAACCTGCAAGCCATGGCAGGGGGTGGAAGGAGATGAGCTTTGGAGTTCCTCCCAACCCAGCTTTTAGGATTTATTTGGCAGAAGTAAGATGGAAAACTGACATCACTGCTGAAATTTAAGATTCCAGTGATCCCTGGAGGTTTGGAGTAAGCCATGGGGTAAAAACTCCACGGTGGCTGAGGAAAAGCCCCAAGTGCCAGGTCCCAGGAGAGAATTTTATTAGAGCCAAGTGGTCAGTGTGCCCTGAAATGAGAACCAGCTCCAGAGAGCTCTGCTTAACCCTGGGCTCCTGTGCTCAAATCTGGACTGAATAAACTCATGGAAGATCTTTTTTTTTTAAGCAAGGAATGTTTTTGTTCCTGGTTGGTACAAGATAAGAGAAGGAGATGTCCTTGGGAATGTTCATCTGGAGGGAACAAGCAGACCTGCTGCATGAGGAATGAAGAGAAAGGAAGTTTATTTTCTGCTTTCCACCAGCAGCCTCTGCCTATTATCCTTTGTCAGCTCTCTCCAGGACATTGTTTTCCTTCTTGGAAAAACCAGACCTTTTTCACAGCCCCCACTTGGCTGAACATATTTAACCCTGCAGAACGTATTTAACCCTGCAGAACTTACTTTGCTCATCAGTGCTGCTGGAAGGATCATTTATTTCCTGCTCTTGTGCTCTGTCGACTGGAACAAAAGCATTTGGGTTTCCTCAGGAGCTCTGGGTGGTGGTTATGAAGATCAAGAGGCTGGGGAGTTCTGAGGAGTCCCAACAGCTTCCTGTGCTGCTTTGCCTTTTAAACTTTAATGGTAATCTCAGTTTTATCTCTAACTTTGGCAAAATAAATCCTAAACCCCAGAATGGTTTGGGCTGGAAGGGACCTTAAAACTCATCTCGATCCCTGCCATGGGCAGGGACACCTTCCACTATCCCAGGCTGCTCCAAGCTGCCCTTGAACACTTCCAGGGAAGCCTCTGATTTAGCTGACAAAAAAAGCAGGGCTGGAGCTCTTTATCCCTCTCCCTTGTCCCCAGATTTGCTTCCCAGTTCCATGGCCGGGTGATTTCCATGTGTTAGCATTCCGAGCCAGGTCCTGGGGTCACATAAGCCAGCACAGCCCCGTCTGTCACCGAGCTGCTGCCTCCCTGCTCTGTTTAATGCTGTTATTTACCAGAGGAAGATGAGCAGTAAGTGAAACCTTTCCTTCATGCTCTGGCCTCAGACACGGCAGCTGAAAAAGAGAGTGAGAGCTGGGGCCAAAGCACGGCGTGAAATCTCACAGTGAATGGAAGCTGATGGGAGGCAATGGAGTGTGGGGTGGGATGGGATGGGGATGGGATGGGGATGTGGGCACTTCCAGCGAGGACTGTTCAGTGCTGGTCGGGCCAGGGCAGGACTGAGCACAAAGGATTTGTTAAAGGGACACCTTCCACTGTCCCAGGCTGCTCCAAGCCCCAGTGTCCAACCTGGCCTTGGACACTGCCAGGGATCCAGGGGCAGCCACAGCTTCTCTGGGCACCCTGTGCCAGGGCCTGCCCACCCTCCCAGGGAACAATTCCTTCCCAATATCCCATCCATCCCTGCCCTCTGGCAGTGGGAAGCCGTTCTCCCTTGTTCCTCCAGGCCCTTGTCAAGAGTCTCTCTCCATCTTTCTTGTCAGCTTTTCCAGGAAGGCCACACTGAGGTCACGCCAAAGCTTTTCCTCTCCAGGTGAACAATCCCAGCTCTCCCAGCCTTTCCTCCCAGCAGAGCTGTTCCATCCCTCTGATCATCCTGGTGCCTCCTCTGGTCTCCCTCCAGCAGCCCCACATCCTCCCTGTGCTGGGCCCCAGGGCTGGAAAAATCCCATTCCTTAGGGTCACCAATGTTCAAACAGTTTAAGGGTTAAAAACCCTCACTGGGCTTTTGTTCCCCCTGAGTAAGTGATGAAAATGATCTGTTTTCTAAGACAGGTTTTGTCTCCTGAACCCCACAAGTCAGAACTGGCATCAGGAGGCATTTCCAGAACTGTGCATTGTGCTGCACTGCACAGCAAAAAGAGGAGCTGAAGATTTATTTCCCTGTCTGGAGATGAGTTATAAGAACATTCACAACATTATGCAGATCAGCTGTCAGACTGTGGGATATCTGCATCAGGAATCGCTCTGGTCCCAGAATAGAAATCAGGGACTATTCACTCCAATATTACAAATTAGTGATTTTAAGAGCTCCATAAGGAGTAGAAAGAATCATCATTTTTAAAAGCTCGTCATGAACAAGTTGATGCAGTGACAGTGCTGTGGGTGTGATGAGCATCAGTGGTGAGGTTTCTCACAGTCCTGGCAGGCTGATTTGGACTGTCCTGTGTTTGTTCAGGATGTTACTCCCCACAATAGGGAGGTCCTGGCACAGGTTGCCGGAGAAGCTGTGGATTCCCAATCCTTGGAAGTCCCCAAGGCCAGGCCGGACAGGGCCTTAGAGTGCAGCCAGTTCTACCTCCTGCCATGGGCAGGGAGAGGTTCCAGCAGAGCAGGGTGCTCCATACTCTGGAGAAGGGGAATAGGGAATAGAGACATGCCAGGGGCGAGGCGGGGTTTCCACCATGTGGGAATTAGGAGTCACCAGCAGACCCAAATGGGCAACAAACTCAAAGAACAAAAAAAGCTTTTTTCTTTCAGTGGTGAAAGCCAGGATACAAATCTCACATAAACAACTCCTTAGGCAATGTAGGAACTTTTACATTTCTGGTATGATTCTGTTCCTAAGGGAATGTGTAATTTTATTAATTTGACGTAGCTGTTTCCTTCCATGGCATTTGTCCTCTCATCTTTGCTATGTGCAGGATATTTGGAATATATCCCTGGTGGCTTGGGAGAACCTTGTGCTTGCTCATCCCTTGATGTCCCTCCTGATCCCTGGAAAGATTTGAAGCCTGGAAAAGGCACCCTTTAACCAACCAGAAGGGTTCACTGGATCTTAGAGTGCATTACCACCTACCATGTTTCTTTGGAAAGAAATGCTTTACCAACATCCCCACTCCGGCTCAGCCTGATGATTACCCCAAAAACCTGGCCAAAACAGGTTGGGAGCAGCTGCAAACGGAACTGTTCAACATCACAGATTCATATCAGGCTCTAATGAGGCAAAAATTAGCTCTCCCCATGGCAGATGATTGCTAATGTGCTGGAATATTGCTGCTGCTGCTGTCTCCAGCCTGCTTGGAATTCTAACATCATCCCTTCCCACGGGCAGGATGGGGAGCTGGGAGAACACCCTGCTTCTCCTTGTGGGGCTCAAGTTCTTCAGGACATCAGAGCTGGGCAGAGAAAAGAGGACCGTGTTTGTTAAATGACTGAGTTTTCCCAGAATCAGGCGTTGCTCCCTCGTGTCCCAGCTCCAGTGGCTCAATCCAGTTCCCTGAGTGCTTTAACAGGGAATTGCACCTTCCCCGTTCCCGATGGTGAGGGGGCACAGAGGTTTGCTGGGGCGCTCACTCACCCAGCCCGTTTTGGTGCTGCCCCAAGGAATGGACAACGCAGCTCCTCCTCAGGGCTTCCCATCACAAAACCAGCCTGAAAACTGGTCTTTGCTGGGAGAAAACAGCTCCTGAATTTATCATCTGGTGAAGAAATTAAGCTTTAACGATTGCTTTGTTAATGAAGGTGATTAAAGCAAAGTGCCTTGCTTGTTCTGTGGTGGGAAGGGATGTTCAGGTGGAACATCTGGCTGGGAAAGCCTCAAGTCATCCAGCAGGGAAGCTGAGTGATTTTTCCTCCAGTTCATATTGGATAGGGCTGAAAGTCCCAGTCATAGGGAGTCTGGAGAGCTGCTGATGGAGTATTGAGAACATTTCCACCCCTCGGGCCCCACGCCCCCATGGCTGACTAATGGTATCATAACAAACCAAAAGGAAACAACTGGGACACAAGGGACCTTCCTGGAAAATGGGAGTATAAACACTGTGCTTCTCATACACTCTTGGACAGAAATGGTTCACCGTGTTCTTTTTGTGCAGAATTTTTACCCTTCAGTGCATTATTTAGGATTTGGGATTAAAACTCTGTCCTTTCCAGAGCTAAGGGTCACTTCTTGAAGTGTAAGAAATGCTTGCATCTTGTTTTTGCTGCGGGAAGTTCAGCTGGAGGGACTCTGCCAGTTAAAAGTATTGATAATGGAGCCACGATCAAGGCTCAGTGAATTTGAAGATCACAGTGTGCCAGGCTGCTGTCCTACAGCAAGTCTGGGTGGAGGCACCTCCAGCCCAAGCATTGCTGGGCACTCTCTGCTCTTCGGCTCAGTTATCTCTCTGTGTCTCTGGAGAGATCTGTATTTTTGCCCTGCAGCCTTCCTGAAGGACCTCGTGGTCGCAGTTTGCCACACAGTCCTTACTGCGTGCTTTGTCTTCATCTCAAGATACATCCCAAACTTCTGGATGTGATTGGGAATTGCTTTGTTAAGGACTTTCCCCATACAATAACCCAAGTACTGCGTGTTGAAATGGAACGATTTGAGCTGACAAAGTGAGGGTTTTTTGTGGTGTTTACCAAAGTTAGACCTAATTCTTACAGGGGAAGAGCAGCCAGGTTCTGTTGTTGACAAGTTTTAACAAAGGTCTTGCAGGAGATTTTTTTTCCAACCCTTCCTTATTTTCTCCCTTCTGTCATTGTTCCAATGTTGAGCTGTTGTTGCTAAGCTGCCCTAAGAATTTGCATTCCCAGGCAGTCTGAAACTCTCTTAATTTCAAGAACAACCTCAGCAAGAAGCAATTCCATAACCTAAAATGTGGGCTGAGAACAGTCACTGGTGCGTTTGGCGTATTATTCGTGCCAGGGAACGACTCCTTGGGCTGCTGTGCAATCCAGAGGAATCCATTTTAGAGGATGTGCGGAATTCTCCCATCAG
The DNA here is from genome assembly GCA_013398115.1 of Falcunculus frontatus. NCBI lineage: Eukaryota > Metazoa > Chordata > Aves > Passeriformes > Falcunculus > Falcunculus frontatus. The sequence continues at coordinate 363,270 of VZRV01003135.1, read as the reverse complement.
CTCCCTCGTGCAGGTTAATAACCTCAAAAATGGTTTTGTTTCACAGCCAGCACCGCCAGGGCTCCCAGGGAGGGAGGGGAAGGGAATGCTGGCCTCAGGAAAAGGCAGTTTAGGTTTGCCTTTCAGAAGGTATCGATCCCTGCGCTGTGGGAACCTGGGGAATGGAGTAACTGTGTGGGATTTGTGTCTCAGGGAGGGGGGAAAAATGATCAGCGAACAGATAAAGCCACTGAAGGAAAGCAGCACAGACAGAAAGGGTTTTATTGACTGCTGGGATGCAATGGCAGAAAGGTCGTGCTAATGAAGTCATTTTACCTGCTGGGGGCTGGAAGGAAAGCTTGGAGGAGGAGAAATTCCCTGCTAGAGGATGGAGTCTGTGCTCTGTGGGGACGCCCAGCCCTGGGATGAGCTGTAAACTTGCCCAAAGCATGGAGTAAACCCTGAGCAAGGGGAAAAAGGAACACTCAGTGCTATGAACAAGCCAGTACTACCTTGGCCAGCAGGTTGAGGCTGAGTCTCCAAGGCAGAGTCCAGCAGGATTCAGCAGAGTGACACAGTCTGAGGGATTGTATTTTTTTGTGGGTCTCTCCAGCACTCTCAGCCTGGAAGAGCACAGCACATTCCTAAAGAGCTGGGTTTCACCTCCAGAGGAACAAAACAAACCCCGACTGTCCTGGCTGGGAAGAGACATTTATTTTTAGAAGCCCCCAGGTTCCACGCAGACATTAATTATGAATTAATTTGCCCAGGTGATCAGTATTCAAAGCAGCTGTTCCCAGCGAGCTGAACACCAACAATTAGTCAGTGGCTCCCGTTTTTGAATATTCCTCAGTGAGTGCATATTGGGCAATTCCACCATTTTTTCATCAGTAATCCAGGGAAAAACCATCCTGTTTTCGTGTGCTTTACTGACCAAACCCTGGAGCAGGGACCAGTGGCTCAAGGTTTTTTGCACTTCCAAGTCATATTTGCTTGGAAAGAAATCTCACTTTCTGCTGTGGACTTGCACTCCATGACCTCTGCTTCCTTTTGCGCGTGATGGAGCATGGGCCAGGTGGTGTCTGTTGGACATTTGGATGCTGCAACACCCCTCTGACAGTGTCATGCTTTTCTCCTTCATCTTTCCTTCCCAAACCATTCCTGCCTCATGGAGCACGGTCTCACCTGGGCAGTACCTCCAGAGGAGATGCAGGTTCTGGTTTTTCCCAGCACACAAGCAGATGCCAGCATCTGCCTCCCTTTTTTGATACACCGATATTTCACCTGGTTGCTCTTCCAAGCTCGGTGAGATCGCTTGGCACCTCATTTATTTTGGCTCCACTCTGCCATCCCCTCCTCAGATGAATTACATTTACCCACCGGAGTCCTTTGTTCCTTAGTCTGAAAACATTTTCTGTCATTCTTGATCCACCTTGTGATTTTCAGTGGGTCAGGAAACAACCCTTTCATTCAGAGGGAGAAAATACAGGTGCAGAAGGACATTTTTCTCTTCTCCCAGCTATTTGGAGGCAATACAGGAGACTGGCTTTGAAAATATTGGCAGGCTTAAAAAAGCCTCCATCTTTCATGTGTAGGAAAGAAAACCTGTCTGTGACCTTTTAAGTGCCTTTGTTTACTTTTTGGAAGGTACTTCAAAGAAAAAGCAAGATTTAAGAGGAATTTGCTACTTAATGGGTCGATAAAGTATCCGATAAGGTGAGACTGCTGCTTTCCCGGCCCAAAATAAATCACAGCACACACCAGCCTTGCACCTGAAAAGCTCTGGAGAGCAGCTACTAAAAAATATGTCTTGGTGGGTGATTGTTCTGGGCTGTCTGGTGACGTCCCCAAGTCATGACTGTGTCCTTTCAAGCACGGCAGCCACGTCACTGCTGTGATTCATCCCAGAGCCTCCAATGGTTCTGGCTAACATGGGCACGGTTTGTTTTCCTGACATCAGGGTAATTTGTAGAGGTGTTTAATAGCTGATTCAGTTCTGATCTGGCAGCGATTACAGCCTTTCAGACGCTCAGGATTGCTGGGTTTGTGTCCTTTCAACACAAACGCCCCAAACAAAACCAACCCCCAAAACTTGTGGCGAGAGTGTTTATGAGGTGTTGTTTTTAAACGGATTTGTGCGTTGAATATGATCTAGCAGAAAATCTGTGCTTTGCCTGCGTGTGATGGAAATAAAGCAGTCAGGCATTATTGGGCTGTTTATGATGGGTTTGTTTTTCTGGAAGATGCTCATTTTCAGCTCCTCAGAAACCACGGCCTTCTCTCTTGCATATTAACTGAAACCGAGTGGATTTGGCTGCCAGGGGAGAGGCTGCTGGGCTGCCTGCAGGTCTGGGGGGAGAGATGGCAAACATCCTTGTGGAGATCACTTTGCCTGGAGGTCCTTGAGGAGGGCAGAGGAAGCTGAGATCACATTTGGACAGCAAAATCCTTATCTGTCTTATTCCTCCTTATTGCTCTTAAATAGCCGTGACTTTGGAGGCATCGTTTGGAGAAACACTTGGCTGCTGACCCGGACATGAGGCAAGAAGGTCATCATGCCTGCCAAACAGCTTCCCAGCCTCCCTCAGAAAGGGAGGAGCTGCAGTTCCCTTCCCAGCATCCCTCAAAAAGGGAGGAGCCAGAGTTTCCTGCCTCACTTGGGTGTGTGTCCTCCGTGGGGAGCTTGATGGCATCTCCAGGCCATGCTGAGGGGCTCTGGGCTCTGGCGAGGGGCTGGGGCAGCCCAGGCACACATCCCAGCCATGGAGAACTCACTGCCCCAGCCCTGGAAGTGTCCAAGGCCAGGCTGGACAGGGCTTGGAGCACCTTGGGATAGTGGAAGGTGTCCCTGCCCATGGCAGGGAGGGGGACAAGATGGACGTTAAGGTCCCTTCTAACCCAGACCATTCTGGGATTTTCTCCTGGTTGAATCATTCTGTACCAGGTCGGTAAAAAGGGCCTGGAATTTGGAAGGAGTGGTGTCAGGAGTGCATTTGAGTACAGTCAGAAGTCACCAGAGTGGATGTGCTGGGTTGATCAGCAGCGCTGGGCACCTGGAAAACCTTGGCTCTGCCAGGAATGAAATCCAGACTTTTGTAAAGGGGCAGAGCAAGGAGCTCTGTGATCTTGCTGATTCTGCCAACTTTTATTGTAACCTCCTCCCATTTCCCTGAGTTATCCCTGAGTTATCCCAAGTCCTGATGGAGCCAGGTGTTACTTTGTCACCTGAAGTCGTGCTGGGACACTTGTGCCAGGCGGCTTTGCTACACTCGGGGACAAGTGTGGGGTTTGGATCATCCTCACACTGCTGTGAATAACACCTCCCGTGTGCAGTCATATTTCACACTGTACTTGTGAAACCTCAGAGTTTCCAAACTTTGAGGCCAAGGCATCGAAGGAGCAATTTCTCCTTCCTTCCTGCCACTCCCAGCGGCTCTTTGAGACACCAGCTGACACCCCCTGAGCCAGCTAGCCCTTAGCATGCAGGGCCAGCAGTCGTGGCTGGAAATTGGTGTGTTCTTCACTCCTTGGAGCACTCAAGACAATGATCTCATCAAGCCTTGGGAGGATGGATGAGGCAGAGGGAGAGAGGCCAGAATAGCATCTCCATCCCGAAGGACACTCGGGAATGGACTGATAACCCCGGAGCAGCTGGAGAGCTGCATGCAGAGGCTCCGTGCTGATGGAAATCTCACCCTTTCAGACTTACTTGGAGAAAAACTAGAGCTTTGCTAAGTGCCTGAAGTGTTCCCAGTGAGAGGCGCATGGGAATTCCCTGTGTGGGGCACAGAAACAGTTGTGGAACTGGGATAAACCCCAGGAGAGGCAGGGCATGGCCCCAGCCTTACACTGCACCTTCACACCAGGTGTCTGGTGAAGCCTTCCATTAAATACTGAGTTCCTGATTATTTTGTAAAGCAGGTTTGTTGCAATTTCTGCCATCATGGTTTGAACCAGGTTACTCAGTTTTTTGTCTGGTCTGACACCTCTGCTAATGAATTTTTTGTTGTAACTTGGTGTCCATGTGCCGAGTTTCATTGTCTTTGCACCAAGCTGCTGGTATTTGCATTTGAATTGCTTTCCCGGGTCTGTCCACACTTTCTAATTTTCAGTTTCCCAATTCTTCTGCAGTAAGAGCTAGTCAGATGAATAAAAGATGAAAAATGTCCTGGCTGTTTCATCCCTTTACAGATCTAGCAGTTCTGAACGCTCAAAGAAAGATCAGCTGTGCTTGTGCACCTTCATTTGTGCTCTTCAAATAACTCCAGTCCAGAAATGACAGGACAAGGCACAAGGTAATGGCCAGTGCTGAGGACAGCTGGGAGTACCTAAGGAAAATGAGGAATTTGGGGGCAAGGATCACCCTTCTGTCTGTGTATCAGCCTGGGGTGTTGTGTTGCACACAAACCTGAGTCACAAAGCCTTTGTTCCTCTAACTTCCAGAGGGTTTGAATGACACAGCCCCTTTTGTTCCATTCCATTATGATCCTGTCAAACTTGGAGGAGGAAAGCCAAGGGAAGATACTGGTTGTGCTGAGTGAAAATGTTTGTGCCAGACTCCGGTGCTTGGAGCTTCACTCGGTAGCTGGATGCTCTGAGTGGGTATTTTGGTAATCTGTAGGAGAAGTGTTTGTTTAATTGGTGAAACAAGACTACAACACATCTTGGGGGATGAAAGAGGCTGTGCTGCCATCCACGTTTCACAGGGAAAGGCCGAGGGAGCTGGGGCTGCTCAGCCTCGAGAGGAGCCCCGGCTGAGAGGGGCCCTCAGGCCTGGCTGTCCCTGGCTGCAGGGAGGGCTCCGAGCAGGGCCCGGGCTCTGCTCCGGGGGCCCAGCAATGGCCCCAGAGCAACGGGCAGGGCCTGAGCCCAGCAATTCCCCTGCACAGGAGGCACAACTTCTGCCCTGGGCAGTGCCCAGCCCTGAGCAGATTGTGCACAGAGGCTGTGGGGTCTCCTCCCTGGGGCTGTTGCAGAGCTCTGTGCACACAATGCTGTGCCCTGTGCTCTGGGATGGCCCTGCTGGAGCAGGGACATGCCACCAGGTGCCCGCTGGGCTCCCTCCAGCCTGGCCCAGTCTGGGATCCTGTGACTGGCTTTGCCAGCTGTGCAAGCACTGGGAATTTTTAGGAAATGCAGCCCAGCAGTCAGTAATGGAGCAGTAATGGCCAGAGTGGCTGTTTGGTGGGGGAGCTTTATGGCTATGTCTCCCTCAAAGCTCCCATTACTTCTTGTATTGTTTTCCTTTGTTCCAAATAACTTCTCATCTGACTTCCTTAAGTAAATGTGGGTTGACTGAATCACTTCCTCCCCGTGTCCACCTTCTGGGGTTATCTGTTACAGTCCTATTAAGTTCAGCCTTTTAGAGCCTGTGTCTCCTCCTGTTTGGTTCTGCTGAGGCAGAGCTCAGTAATTCACAACTTTGTAGCTCCCTTCCCGTCCATGGAAGATTTAGGTTGGAAATTAGGGAAAGGTTCTTCCCCCAGAGGGTGCTGGGCACTGCCCAGGCTCCCCAGGGAATGGGCACGGCCCCGAGGCTGCCAGAGCTCCAGGAGCGTTTGGGCAGCGCTGCCAGGGATGTCCAGGGTGAGATTGTTGGGGTGTCTGTGCAGGAGTGGGATTGGATGATCCTTGTGGGACCCTCCCAGCTCAGGATATTCTGTGATTCCATGACCAGAAGAAAGCACAGGAATGAGCAGAGACAGACTCTGTATCCTCACTTGACTTTTTAAAAAAGCTTTTGGATCCTTAAGTTCTGGTTATCTTGTTATTGTGGCTGCAGGTTTTTTTCCCTTTAAAATTGGTTTCCTATCAGTAAATTTTGTTTATTGCCCCAGGGAATTTGCTTTTTCTAGGCTCTGGAATTTTTGAAAGGTGTGATTCCATACAATATGGATGGAACATCCTTTTTACCTCTCCATTTAACTTGTCCTGGAGAATTGGAGGGAACTTTGGTGCATGTCAAGCAGTGCCTGCATTTTTGGATTTCATCTTTGGCATTTGGATTTTCCCCAGGAACAAACGGAGTAACCTTTGGGCTGCGAGTGGCTTTACTGGGTGAAATGAAAGCAGGCTCATTTTCCACAGGACCTAAAATCATTTCCCCACGAGTTCTAATTAAGCAGTGTTTGCACTTGAAATCAGGACTGTTGATAGGAAATTAATGTTTTCAAATGTGATTAAAAAGCAAATAGTTGAATATAATCTCTGCAAACTAATGAAAAAGAATAAAGCAGAATGGTTTAAACCAGCTTTGTTTACACTCCAGAATCACTCTGTGTGCACATTCACTGCTGGCTACACTTTTCCAAATTAATTGCTCCTTTTTTTCCTGCTGGAGTAGCTGATAATCAGATTTACGTGTGAAGAAACAAAATGTTTCCTATTAAAAAACCTCAAATGTTTTATTTTAAAAAAGAATATTACCGTGATATTGGATCACTGAGGGTTCTGAGGGAAGCTGAGTGCTTCCCACTTCTCCTGAAGCTCAGCTAGCTGCCCAAGGTTTCCGTCCTGGGACTTCTCTTACTGGGGTTAATGTTCCAAGACCTCGCAAAGAAACTCTGCTAATTCCGTCACTCGTTTTTTCCCCTTCCTGGAGCAGAAGGAGCAGCACTTGGGCCTCTTGCGGGGTGAAACCAGAGCCCTGCTGTTCTCCTGCTGTTGATATTTTTGTTTCGGGAAGGAGTCACAGACCTCCAGTGCTTCCTGCAATTCCTCAGGCCTCTGGTTTTTCACCTCCTGGCAAAGCCCAGGCCTCAAATCCGAGGTGGATGGGGCCAGCGACCTCAATGGCTCCGATTTTTAGGGGACTGTGAGGCACATAATTATGCATTTATTATCTTAGATTTATTTACTGGAGTGTGCAGCGTTCCCTGTCCTCGGGACTGAGGGTTGTGGTTGCTGGAAGAGGCAGGAACAATCCTTGAGTGACATTGGTTATAGCAGGGTTTCCTTGCTGGCAGTTCATTTTCCTCCACAAAAGGAGCTTTAATTTTCTCTCTTTGAAACCAGTCTGCAGTCGATGCCTTTCACTGGGAAAAGGGAAGCAGTCAGCAGTGGGAAGAGGGTACAGCTCTGGTGGTGTCTGTGTATTACACAGAGAATGGACTTTTTTTTGGGAGCTGGCAGATAGTTCTGTTTTCTTCTGGAATTAAAGCAGAAGAGGCCCCAGCAAGATGCTGCAGGTCCCCTGCAATTCTTACAATAGCAGTGACCATCTGCGAGCCATAAGGTTTCATAGCAATAAATAATTAACTCCAGCAAATTAGCTCCAATTCTCATTCATCAGAGCAACAGGGAGGAGAAGGGTTATTGAGTAATCCTGAAATCAATGTTTTCCAGCATCCTCCTTGCAGGGGCACATTGTGAATTTGTTGGCTTCAGGATTTTAAGCAGAAAAAAAAATCCTGAAGTTTCCAAGCTCTAAAGGAAAAGTTGTTTTCTTCTCTTGCTTGCCCGAGTTGTGTGTGCCAGCTCATCAGGCACTGCTCTTTTCGTCACCTCATTGAGTCAGCTCCTTTCTGAAAAGATTTCCTGGCATTAAGTTTTGTCTGGACTGATTCTCTCCTCCTCAGGAATCTCTGCGCTGCCTTCAGACTGCTGAGCACAAGAAATGGCACATGAGAGAGTCGCTGACTGTGGGATGCAGCCAGAGAGCTCCGTCCTGATGGGATGTGCAGATCACAGAGTTCCAGAATGGTTTGGGTGGGAAGGGACTTAAATCCCATCCAGAGCCACCCCTGCCATGTCAGGGACACCTTCCATTATCCCAGGCTGCTCCAAGCCCCAGTGGCCAACCAGGCCTTGGACACTGCCAGGGATCCAGGGGCAGCCACAGCTTCTCTGGGCACCCTGTGCCAGGGCCTGCCCACCCTCCCAGGGAACAATTCCTTCCCAATATCCCATCCATCCCTGCCCTCTGGCACGGGGAAGCCATTCCCCCTTGGCCTGGCACTCCATCCCTTGTCCAAAGTCTCTCTCCATGTTTTTTGTCACTCCTTCAGGCACTGGAAGGCCACAATGGGGTCACCCCAGAGGTTCTCCTCTCCAGGCTGAACAATCAGGACCATTGCAGGGCCAGGTTGGTTGGGGCTTGGAGCACCCTGGGGCAGTGGAAGGTGTCCCTGCCCATGGCAGGGATGAGCTTTAAAAGGCCCCTTCCCACCCAAACCAATCTGGGGTTCTGGGATTTCCCCTTCATTCGGCAATAACCTCAAATGGCAAGTGGGAAAAAGGAAAAGATAACTAAAAAAAAGAGGAAAAGGTGATAAAAACAAGCAAATATTTTTTCTTCTAGAATTACAGAAGAGTTGGGATGTGGGTGGCAGAGAGAGCAAGAGCCAGGATGGAGTTGGAAGAGCAGGGAAAACCTGGCTAAAGGGTGTGCAGGAAGGATGGCTGCTGCCCACAGAGCAGAGGCAGCGCTGGGGAGATGCCTTTTGGGCAGGCGATTCCATCTGGGATGGCTGCTCTGGCATTCCTGCAGCCTCCTGCACTGAGGCAGCCCCAGTGCCTGCCACAGTGATGCTTCCCAGTGCCCTGAGACTTGTTTGAACAGAGAAGGAGTATTTCCTGTGGGATTGGTCTGGGAATGCCCAGGCAGGAAAGGGGTGCTCTGGCTGGAGGTTTGCAGTGCTTCTGTTGCTTCACAGGGGAGAAATGAGGAGGAGCTGGGCACAATCAGGCTGTGCCTGTGCTTTTCCTTCCTGCTGCACCTGCCCAGCCCAGGCATCATTTTGGCAGCACAACTTCTGATTACCCTCCAATTAATCTGAATAATTAATTGCTGTCAGGTGAAATAATACTGGGAAAAAGGAGTCAGCTCTTCTGTTAAAAGACTCACAGGGCTTGCTCTGCTTACAGCTTAGAAGAACCAGAAACCCAGCAGGAGCTGTGGCACTTTGGGTGATGATTATGGCTGGATTGCACTAATTGGCAGCTTTGATTTCCTTGCATTTCTGCTTACCCTGAGTATTAAATAGCACAAGAATTAGGCGGTTGGCAAGTGGGGTTTGACTTTGGGATTTCCTTCATGTTTTTTTTTCTGTCTAGGAGTTCTGTTAATCTTCTTTTTTTGTGGGGGCAAAGCATGGAACACCAAGCCTGGCAGTTGTGTGTGGTTTGTGACTGGGGGGTGAGGCAGCCGTGCAGAAGATGATGTGAGCTTTGTGTGGTGCTTTTTCCCGCTCCTTGTCCTGGGTAAGGAGTGTTCTGCTGTGCTGTCAGCATAAGAGATGTCCTGTGTAGTCAGTGGAATTGTTCGCTCTTGGTTTGTGCAGCACTTCCAGGAATAAATATTAAAATTGTCATTTTTTTCCCCCCTGCTGCTGTGTACCAGGAAATCCATGCAGTTCATCTTTGCCAGTGTCATCTTCTAACTCGGAATTAAACTAATCCATAGTAGTAAGACGTTACAAGGTTGCTAAGATGTTGTATTTTTGGGAATTCATGCTTATATCTTCCCGTGTGACAGTGAGGGGGCTGCTAATACCGGAAATGAAGAACCCAGCCCAGTGTTTTTATTTGCACTGGGAGAATAATGCTGATGCTTTGAGAGATGATTACTTTTTCCCAAGGAAACTATGGGAGCTCTTGGGAAGAAAGGAGCCCTATCCCTGTCAGAACCAGAGCAGTGGGAGCACCTTGAGAGCTCCTTGGGAAATGCTGATGCGTTTAGAACAGAGGCTCTGCAGCAGCCGGGCAGCTGCAAAGAGAAACCTCTTGCTGGCCCTGGCCAGCCAGGCTGGAAGAAGTCAGCAGGGCTGGGGGAACTCTGGCTCTCTTTGTGTCTGCAGGATCTTGTCAGGCCCAGAGCAGAGGCCATTCCCAGCTGGAGCTGCCACAGCATCCTGGGAGGCATGGGGTGGCACTGCTGGCACCAGGCCTGTTCCTGAGGTGCCCCTTGCTTCTGGGAATGCTTCACTCCATGGGCTGGGCTCCCATTTTCACTTCCAGGCTTTTTGTGGCCATGAGCACCCTCAGGGCCCAGCCGGTGCTGCTGCCCCTGAGGCGAGCGGGTGTCACACAAGGGGCTGTGGTGTCAAACAAGGGGCTGGGATGTCACACGGTGTTCTGGCCCCAGCACTGTGACACCAGCACGGTGTCCCTGTCTAAGCCGGGCTGCCAGTGCAGCCGCGATGGGAAGCGCCGGAGCCATGAGCGACGGCGGCCTCCTGCTCTCTGCACTTGCCCTGCTGCTGGCCACCGTGGCTGTGTGGTGGCCACTGTGGCTGTGGTGGCCATTGGCCCCCAGGCACTGCGGGGGCAGCAGGCCGGGACTCGCAAGCTGCGACAGCGCCCTGGGCTCCAGGCCAGGGGCCCACGGAGGAGCCGAGCAACCCCCGGGGCTCCCGAGGCCTCCGGGCCTCGGGCGAGCTCCGAAAAGCGTCCGGACGGTCCCGCGAGCCCCCCGAGCGTCCCCTGCGGCTGCGGCCCCTGCGTGAGCATGGCCAAGGAGCTGCAGGAGCTGCTGCTGCTGCTCTGGGCTGCGCGTGGGACGCCGGCACTGCTGTACGCCGGCATGTGGCGGGCGCTGTGGGCACGGCTGGGGCGGCTGCGGAAGCGAGCCCCCCTGCCCTGCTGCGCCTCGTCCCGCCGCTCCAGGCGCCTCTGTGCCTACAAGGGGCTGCTCCCACCCACCGTGGCCATCCCTGGGAGAGCCTCCAGCCCTTCAGGGAGATCCCACTGGAGACCGACCATCCTTCCAAGAAGCTCGGGCCGTCAGAGAGCCACCATCGTGTCAGGAGCCTCCTTGGCCTCTGATGGCTTCCAACCCTCCAAGCCCCCTGCTGCTTCTGAGCACCTCCCTCCTTCCGACAGCCTCTGAGAACCTCCCCATCCCTGAGAACCCCCGTCCCTGCCAGCACCTGCCAACAGCCTTCATTCCCACAGAGAGCCCCCAGCCCATCAAGGTCCTGTGCCTTCAAAGATGCTTCGTCCCCTCCAAGTGCCTTCCCCCCTCTCAGAATGTCGCTCCTGGAAGCCTCTGTCCATCCTAGAGTCTCAGGAAGCCCTGCCGGCCTGTGGAACATAAGAAGCCCTTGGACAGCTCTCTCTGCTCCCTCGGAGATGAGCACCATGGAGACCAACAACTTCCCATGGAGATCAACACCACCAGGGAACCCCTGAGCACTGACGTGGCCAGGGAAAGTCGGGAAGCAGAAATGGGAGCCCAGCCCGATCCAGGGAAGCATTCCCAGGAGCATGTGGCAGAGGAACAAATGTCCTGCAGCCACTGGTGTCCACCACAGGGCTCCCAGGACACTGCGGCCGAGCCAGCTGGGAACAGCCCGAGCTTAGTGGAGGAGCCGAGCCCCAGGAGACCAAGGAGGGGCAGCTGTCTCCAGGAGGCTGCCCCAAGATGGGCACCGGGCCCCAGGGAGACATTTGTAGTGGCAGGAGAGACATTCTGAGGGCGATTAGTGTTGATGAAATTAGGATTCCCCCCAAAGAGCTGTCTGAGTGTTCCCACTGCTCTGGATTTGACTGGGATAGGGTTCCTTTCTTCCCAGGAAGTGGCACAGTGCTGGGTTTGGATTCAGGCTGAGAGTGCTGTGGGTAACAGGTGGAAGGTCTGGCTGTTGCTGAGCAGGGTTTGCCCTCCCCAAGGACTGTGCGTGGGACAGTCCATGTCCCCTGCTGTGCCAGCGAGGGGGTGACAAGGAGCTGGGAGGGAGCAGAGGCAGGACAGCATGCCCTGACTGGCCAGAGGAATATTCCAGAATATCCTGCTGAGCCTGGAAACTGGGCAAGCTGGGGACAGGAGAGGGTGATCACTGCTGGGATGGGCTGGGCAGGTGTGGATGGTCACCTCACAAACAGGGACAGAGACAAGGCTGAAGTGTTTAATGCATTCTTTGCCTCCCTCTTCAACACTCTTCCCTCTATTCCCGGTGGAAAACATGGATTGTCCCATGGGACACTGCAGGGTCCTTGAGGAGGGCAAGCCTTGCTCAGCAGGAACCAAACCACTCCTCGCTGTGTGATCCACTGCACTGGATGCACAGCACTGGCAGAGTATTTTGCAGTCACAGAATCCACTTTAGCCTGTCCCCACGATGTGCAGTTCCCAGCCAGAGGTTAGGAAAGCAGTGGGTAAAGGGCAGGGTGTTTGTGTTCCCTTGCTGTCCCCCCGGGCCCTGGGTGCAGAGATTTGCTGTGACAAGCCCAGCTAGTTGATTCAGTAAGTGTGTATTGCTGGGATGAATTTTAGCTGCATTTTAGCCTTGGTTCCTGCCTGCCTCAGAGAACTCTCCTGTTTGGGGTGAGCTGGGAGTTACACAAAATGGTTGAGACAGTATGGGAAATGTTTAACAGTCTCCAAAGCAGTACAAATTTCTGCTCTTCCTTGCCCTCTTCTTCCATCCTCAAAGTGAGGTTTTGGTAAAAGTCTGCAAAATAGCAGCTGCCAACAAATGGGTGAGTTTAGGTAGCCTGGAGGTCTGCAGGCCTTGAGGGACTTGGGGTTGTGGGAGAGGCAGAGGCCTTCTGCAGGATCTGCAGCTGCTTCCAGGGCCAGGCAGCATGGACGTGGTTGTTCTGCAGTGTGGGGGGAGCTCGGGAGAGGAGAGGCTTCCAAGGATTTCTGTGTTTACCCGGGCTGGTGGTGGCTCCAGGGTCACTCCACAGGATCCCAGGATGGCTCAGGCTGGAGGGAGCCCAGCGGGCACCTGGTGGCACGTCCCTGCTCCAGCAGGGCCATCCCAGAGCACAGGGCACAGCATTGTGTGCACAGAGCTCTGCAACAGCCCCAGGGAGGAGACCCCACAGCCTCTGTGCACAATCTGCTCAGGGCTGGGCACTGCCCAGGGCAGAAGTTGTGCCTCCTGTGCAGGGGAATTGCTGGGCTCAGGCCCTGCCCGTTGCTCTGGGGCCATTGCTGGGCCCCCGGAGCAGAGCCCGGGCCCTGCTCGGAGCCCTCCCTGCAGCCAGGGACAGCCAGGCCTGAGGGCCCCTCTCAGCCGGGGCTCCTCTCGAGGCTGAGCAGCCCCAGCTCCCTCGGCCTTTCCTGGGCACGGAGATGCTCCAGGCCCTTGCTCAGCTCCGCAGCCTCCGCTGGCCCCGCTCCAGGAGCTCCCTGGCCCTGCTGTGCTGAGGAGCCCAGACTGGTTTGGGCTCAGCACAGGCACCCTGCCTCTAGTTCTAGCCCCAGGATTAACCTCCTCTTCTAATCCTTTGAATTGCTGAGTTATTACCAGACTTCGGGAGCTGGACTTCGTTTTTTATTGACCTGACTTAGCCTAAGCCAGGCCTGATTCCCCAGAGGACACAGTAAATATCAAACTCGGGGTCGTTCAGAGTCAGCCTTGCTTTGCCTCATGGTTGGCTGGGCTGGCTCAGCCTGTCCTAAATCTGTTCCAGTTTGTGTAAATATTTGCAGCCAGACCTCCCCTTCCACCCACTGCAATCCCGTGTCTCACTAATATGTGTCACCTTCGACTCTGCTGCTGATCCCTGTTGGTGATTCTGATAGTTAAAAGCTCAGCCAGAGCAGAGTGACCTTCAGCCAGCACCACTCAGGGATGACCTTCCTTACCCTTCCCTTTCTACTTGCAGTGAAGATAAGTTTATAATTCGATTTTTTTGTGTGTGTATGTGTGTGGAGTGATCCTTTCAGGAAGAATCCTGCAAATTACAATTCTGAGAAGGAGATGATAAGATTTTTGAACAGCAAAGAATTAACTTTAAACCTGAGAGCGGATAAAATACAAAGTTCTGCTCTGGCCCTCACTCTCAGTAGCCCAGGGCAGTGGTGGAGTCACCATCGCTGTGGGGGTTCAAAAGCTGTTCATATTCCCAGTGCCCCTGGTCCAGGCCTGTTTAAGGGATTGTAGGTTAAGCAAAAACCCCCAAAACTTAACTATTACGTGAAGTGTTTTCAGAAAAGTGGAAAAAAGCTTAATTTGGGATAAACACACGTTGTACAATAAAGTTTCAGCACTAAGTTATATTAAAACTGCCTTTTGGGGCCTGTTAAAATGAGGAGTGGGGTTTCCCATCAGAAGTGACATTTTGATTACACATTCTCTGCTCTGGTGCTGTGATGCCGCACTTGCCACACTCAGTTGTAAAAGGGGCAAAGAAAACGTGAAGACCAAAATTCTCATTTTTGTGCCCCTCTTCTGGTAAAGAGAAGCTACTGTAAGTACAGTAGGCTACGGCACACAGCCAGTTTTAAATACCTTGTTCTTGTTTAGGTCTCGTTTCCAGCTAAATATATTTATCCCAAGACATGAAGTATTCCCCAAGTGACTCTTGTTCTTAAAATACACTTCAGCAAAGGTCAGCTGAGCCCCTCGCAGCACCGTTTCAGAGGAGAACATGACCATGCATTTTTCAGCTTGTCTTCTCCAATCCATCTGGAAGCCTCTCCAAGCAGATCATCGGCTGAACATGTGAAAATATGTCCCGAGGTTCCCTGAGGATTTTAACCGAGGCACTGAAACAGGGAAAAAAATTCTGGCTTGGACCACAGCTGATAGAAATCAGCCTGAATTCCTCGGCTCCAGCCCAGCTCCTTGGATTTATCCCGGTGCGGATGCAGGGGATGTGGAGGAAGTTATTTCACTGAATCGACTGCTTTGTCAGAAAGATTAACCTGAAACATTTGCACCGTTTCCGAGCAAATCTCTGTTGGCAGAACTGGAAAGGGTTTCATTCATCAGGACATGATTAATGAGGGCTGGCAGCTCCACGCAGGAATCGGGATTTTTTTTTGGTTACAAATCTCATCTGATCTAAGTTGGGCTGAGTTGTTTTATAGGCACGTTTTGGGAGCTGGGAGCACTTTGAGTAACTAATTCCTTCGGTCGGAGATTGCCTCTTGGAATTTATGGTGGGGGAGATTTAACCTGAGCATTTTTATGGATTGCAGTGCAGAATAAATAAACACAAGGTAATAGATTTAAAAAGCAGGGGAGCTGCAGGATGGGTGAGGGAATGTTGGGAATAGGAATAATGGCACTGGATGGTCCTTAAGGTCCCTTCCCACCCAAACCCTTCTAGAATTCCATGATCAGCGAAATCAAAAACCTTACAGCAAAATAGAAATACATGATTTGAGTTAAACAAGCAAATGCCTCAATTTCCTTTTCAGTTCTCAGAGCCTTTCCTTTCCCCTTGTAATGTTTAATGGTTCTGCATGGTTTTCATTCAATAGTAAGTGGAGGGAGAATTGATTTTGCCTTGTAGCAGGAGCTGTTTGTTCATACGGTTCCTTCATGTGCTTTCTGGCGTGCCATATGTGCTGCTGCAATCCACCACTAAGTGCAGGGTTTTTAGCAGTGTAAAGCTGAGATATCTGAGAAGATATCTCAGCTGTACCTCAGCCCTTAAAAAGGAGTTGTTTAAGTGTACAGGTTAGAAATGTGTATTTGGCATCTGTAATTGATTTCCTCTTGACCTGTGCCCATTTATCAGCTGAAAAGGGAGCATTTTTATTCCTGTTAGCAGGAATCAGGCCAGGCTTGGTACTGTCTCTGTCAAGCACTGAGTGGGAGGGGAATGGGGACACAGTTTGCGAAATGTCACCGGTGTAAACGCATCCTCCTGAGCCTCAGGCACAGGAGCAGCCAGCACATGGATTTTCTTCAGGCAGGGGGAGGCTGCTGGGTACTTCTGGTTGAATTCTCCAACCAGAAGAGTGTTTTCAATCCAGAGAGGCCAGAACGTGGCAACATTCTCTTTATTTTGTAGGCATGTCTGGTTTATCTTGACTGTTTGGTCACAGATTGTCCTCTTGAATGTGATGCTGACCCTTCGTTAAGTGCTTAAAATTCAGGCTTTTGTTGGCTTCTTCAACCTTGGCTCGTTTGACTCTTTCCTTGCTCTTACTTGAAACTTTTGAAGCCACTTCAAACTTTGGGCCACTCCAGTTGTGGTGCAAGCCCAGAGGGTTCAGTGAGGCTGCTCAGGGTGGGTTGAGAAGATGCTCACGTTCTAAAGGGAAGAGCTGCTGGTTATTTGTTTTACCTATCAGCAAACAAAATGCAGGTGGGAAGACCTGAGTGGTCTCAGCCTCTGCTGAGAGCTGGAAAACACTTGGAATTTTCCAAGCAAAGAGTGGAGAAACTGAGCTGGACTGGCTTCACTGCAGAATAAAATTGGAAAGCACAGAGGAAGAAGCAGCAGAAGTTGGGGGCTCACATCTCCAAAAGCCACTGAGCAGATCGCAGCACGAGAGTTTGGATTAGTTAAGGGTTGTGTGAGGCTCTGGGAACTGTCCCTGCCTTAGACATTTGATATTTCTCTTGATGTCACGTTAATGAAGCTGGGAAAGTGCCCGTTTCAAGGCTACTTTTCTTCAGAAGGGCTAAATAAAAGTCACCATCTGCTACCAAATCACTGCAGAAAAACAAGTCTCCCTCTAATCTCGATTCCTCTCTAAGCCTTGAGGTCATGCTGATAATTGCTGACATTCCCTGAGCTCCTGTGTAAATTTTACCCTAATTTCAGCAGAAGTTGTCCAGAATCCCTTGCCGTGAGAAGCTGGGAAGGTGGCTGAGGAGTTTAGCAGTGGGGGCACAGAGTGCTTTTAGCAAAGGAATTCCCTTTTAAAACCTGAGCAGAGGAATGAGCTGTTTATCTGGGAGCAGGGGTTGTGTGGCAGTTGTAGAGCTGGGGCATCACAAGCATTCCAGGCGTTCCTGATGGAGTTTGTTACCATTTCCTGGAGCTCCTCTGCACGTGGGATTTTGGTGATGATAAATCTCAGCCCCTGCCTCGGAGCACGTTGACACCCATTGTGGCTTGGGTTTTGACACGATTTTTCAGTATTTCCTGGTGTCTGCTGACCTTCTCAGGGCTGCTTGGAATGGGAAGTCAATCCTGTCCCTCTCTGCAAGAAAATTAAATGGTTGTTTGCCTTAACTGGCAGGGATTGGCAGCTGGCACCAGGAGCCTGCCCACCGCATGCAGATGATTTTTGCTGCTTCCCTGCTGGGAAGCAACTGGGAAGCTGTCATCTCCTTAAACTCCTACATGCTCCGGAGAGCTGCTGTGCCAGCTGCCAAAGCCTGCCTGGTGGTTTTAATGGAATACTCTTTCCTTGGCATCCACATTGATGCAGAAACAGGGCAGCAACCGTGCCTCAGAAACACAGCAGCATGGAAGGAAAGCTTTGCCCGCTGATGAGGCTTCTGAAGGGAAAACCACAGCGTTTCCACGGTAAAAATCCCATTTTGGATGAGTCTTTCAGCTATTTTCTGAGCCAGTTGCACATCCAGAGGTGAGAGCAGAGCAGCTGTGGTGAGGAGCCTGCCTGAAGGGAGCAGCAGGAATGATTGTGATGTGTCTGATACCACTCAAACACCGTGGGATGACTGCAGGAGGGGTGCTGGAGCTGGTGCAGATGACACATCCCATTGCTCTTTCAAAATGATGTTTATTAGTGCTGGAGAAAGGGAAGGGACAACCCCTGGGAATCTCGGAGCGGGCCCTGCCTGGGGTGCAGATGGTTCTGTGGGATGCGGGAGAGGAAATCATCAGCACTTTGGGGTGGTGAGAGCGGCCTGCCGAGCTCAGAGAAAATCCACGGCAGCGCAGAGGTTCTGCTTTTGTTAATTTTAGATTCCGTGTCTGTGTTTGCAGTCGTTTTTTATGGTTTTAAGGTTTCTTTTTTTACGTTTCACTCAAACTGGGAGTGATTCAGTTGCTGGTGAGTTTAGACTGAAGGAGGCTTTAGATAGAGATAAGAAATAACGAGGGATTTCCCCCTCTCCTTGCTAGGAGACGTTTGTGTTGTGCAGAACTGCTGGGGTGGCCTGAGGAAAGGCTTCAACTCCCAATATCTCCAGTGTCCGTCATCCATCCTGGACAAGAGAAGGAAAAACACCTTCTCCTTCATCCCTCCAAGCCCAGCACTTCTCTGGTGCACTCGGTCACTAATTAGTGCAAAGCCAAACGAGGATCAGCCAAGTCAAGCCAGGTGAGGTGGATTTCCCATTCCTTGCTCCCCGGGCTCTTGCTTCAGGCACAACCAGAGCAGGGATGTTTGGAGGGGCTGTGAGCTCTCCATCCCAGCAGTTTTCCAGGATTTAGCTGCTCAAAGCCAGCCAAAGCAAGGGTGTGAAAAGAAGGAGGGTTTTGGAGAAAAAGTGGGAAAAAAACCCCTGGAGTGCTGTTTTGGGAAGCACCTGCCAGCTGAAGGGCTCCATCTCCTGCCTCCTGCCCAGGGAAGGTCTCCTTTGGAGGTTGGGATCCAGGCATGGACTGGGATAAAGCACCGCTGGTGACGCATCCCATGGGGAATGCTGCAGAAGCTGGATAACCCCTACAAAAGTAAATCCGGCCGGATTATATTTCAGAGTTTCTTGGGAACGTCTTATGTGAGACAGGAAAAAATTACGTTCGGCAGGCTGGGAATTTTTTCCACGTCTTCTCTGTTGACGTTTCTTCCAAAGTTTGGGTACTGCTAAGATCAGCAGTTTCCTATGGGAAAAAATGGGAACAGAACATGGCTCTTGGATCAGAAAGCAAAATAAAGCCCTTTTCAGAAGAACTGCCTTTATTTGTTACTTGATGCCAATGGAGATGATTAGTGAGGGAGAACAAATCTCCAGGAAATAAATGTTCTGGAGCTTCCAGAACCTAACTTACTGCGGGATGATTTAGGAATTCAGTGTAGCAGTTTCCACGCCAGAAATCAAATATTCCACAGGAGTTTTGTCCCTGAGCTGAATTTACCGAGCACAATGCATTAAAAAGCTCTCGTCCAAGCATTATCTCACTCTTGGAGAAAAAAGCCTCCTATTCTCACTCTGTGCCTCCAAGGACCCCTTGCTTCAGTTCATTTTTAAGGTCACTGAGATTAATTCATTTGCATTCCCAGTCAGAAATGCCATAAATTGTTTGATCAAAACCCAGCTTTTTTATTTTTTTGTCGGTCTTCCCACTCGTTTTATGTAATCTCAGTTTGGTATTTTTGGAAATCAGGCCTGCCTGGCTGTGTCTTGCACTGAAATTGTCTCACGGTGGAAGTCTCCAGGGATTCAGGGCCTCAGCAACCCGAACAGACAGAGCCAGTGTCCCTAAAGGAACAATTCTTGTCCAGGGAGTGTCCCTGTTTCCCTAAAGGTTATGGATTTTGATGCTAATTACCAGTCTTAGAGAAAGGCATTTAGGAATATTTCCTGTTGATCTCCCTGTCAGCATCCATTTCCCAGAAAAATGTGTGTTTTCCTACAAACCTTGGAGACTGGGATTGGCAAATAATTACTGTAACAATGGCTCTGGCCAGCACTGCCTGGAATATTATTGTAAATAATATTGGGGTAAAAGATTCTGGGAGGAGAAAAAGTCTCCTCAGAGGTCTGCAGTTGGAACTGAACTGCTGATAGTAAAGATTATGGAATTACGGAATCGTGGAATGGTTTGGATTGGGAGGAACCTTAAAGCCCATCCAGTTCTGACCATGGGCGGGGACACCTTCCATGCACCAGGTTGTTCTTGGTCCAGCCTGGCCTTGGGCACTGCCAGGGATCCAGGGGCAGCCACAGCTTCTCTGGGCACCCTGTGCCAGGGCCTGCCCACCCTCCCAGGGAACAATTCCTTCCCAATATCCCATCCATCCCTGCCTTCTGGCACTGGGAAGTCATTCCCTATGTTCTGACACTCCATGTCCTCATCCAAAGTCCCTCTTTATCTTCCCTGTAGCTCCCTTCAAGCACTCCTTTCTCTTCCTTGCTTGGTATCCTAAAAACTTCATCCTGAGAGGAACCAATGCCCAGGAATTCCAGCTCTGGGTAACTGTGGAAATGCAATTGTAGAGGCAGAGGAAAGCAGAACCGAGCTGCACAGTATCACTGCCAGCTGCTGGATCCATGGGAAAGAATGGAAATTGGCCCAGGAAATCAACCCCTCCTCCCCAGAAGGGCAGCAGGAGCACAACGAGATGCTGAATGAGGGCTGAACTTCTCAGGTTTCTGGCTTGCACAGTGAAACACGGGCTGGAGAGCTGGGTTCCAAACCCCAGGGACTGGAGCATATTTAGGATTTGAGGTGTTGCTTTTCTCCACGCAGGTCTGAGAAGTGTGTTTGTGGTGCTGCTGCCAGGAGACAATGGTTCATTCTCTCTTTTGTTTTGATGATGGAAGACTTTCCTGCAGCGGGAGCTGGCTGAGAGTGGGCTCTGCTCGTCCCCCGTGGCCTCTGGCTCTTGGCTATTTTCTTTTATTACTTGTGGAGAGAAAAATCACCGTGGCCTTTGCAGTGAGAGCGAGGGCAGAACTCACTGCAGCCTTCCAGGGCCTGAAAAAACAGCGGGGGCACTTCTTCCATGGGCACAGAGAGGCACAACAAGGCTTTGAACTAAAGAGGGGAGATTTAGATGGGAATTTGGGAAGGAATTGTTCCCTGGGAGGGTGGGCAGGCCCTGGCATAGGGTGCCCAGAGAAGCTGTGGCTGCCCCTGGATCCCTGGCAGTGTCCAAGGCCAGGTTGGACACTGGGGCTTGGAGCAGCCTGGGACAGTGGAAGGGGTCCCTGCCCATGGCAGGAATGGCACTGGATGGGCTTTGAGGCCCTTTCATCCCAAACCAGTCTGGGATGATGCGTCTGCAGATTCCAGAAGTGGCAGCAGAGCCCCACCCCAAAAGCTTACACCCAAATCCAGTGTAATTAGGAATTAAAGGGAATCTCCTGTTGGGGAAGTGAGTGACTCTAAGCCAGTCAGTGGAAGTGTCCAGGATTTGCTCCCAAGATCCTGAGCTTGTTTTCCAAGCTGTGAACGGAGCTCAGTTACCTTGGGCCATCCCATCCCCTCCCATCCCGTCCCATCCCGTCCCGTCCCGTCCCATCCCATCCCATCCCATCCCATCCCATCCCATCCCATCCCGCTGTGCTCATTGCCAGGGCTCAAATACCTCTTGGTTCTCCATTAAGGTTTAATAGCAGTGTGATTCAAGCAGGATTTCACCATGGCTGTCTCAGCTGTCCTCTCCTCTGCTTTTATATGGAATTTTTTCCTGACTTGTCCAGGGGAAGAACAGTTTGTCTGCAACGTGAATCCAGAGAAATTCTGGCAGGCAGCTCTGTGAAAAGGGCATTTGAAAACCTGATCCACTGGAATTCCACCTTTACAGTGATGGAATAGGTTGAGTAACAACTTCTGCTCAGTGGTTTCTTGGCTTAAAAATATACATTTTCAGCAAACTGGTTTGGAGACAGTATTTTTTTTCTTGATTTTGCTCTTTTTTGTAGTAAAAAAAGAAAGGGTGGAATTTGTTGTGCTTGTGCATTTATCTTGGTGAATTCTTTTGTCCTTAGTTGGTGTATTTCTAAATCCTGCCTTCCTCCTTATATTACATATGGAAGCATTCTCAGTTTAGGAGGGCTATATATGGAATATACTCACCAAAAGGAAAATAAACCTGAACTGAAAATCCTGCTGGCTCCACATGGGGTTTCTTAAACTGTCAGAAAAGTTTAAGGTCTGGATCCAAGAGAAACACAGCAGTTTCTGTATGGAGTGACTGCTATAATGTGAATAATAAAATAAATATAATCTAACGTACACATCTGGGGTCGCCTGGAGGATCTGTGCTGCAGAGGAACACTAATGACAGACAGATGTTTTACCCCAAGTTCTGTTAGATCTGGTTCAAAAGCTGAGTTTCCGTTGTTGCTTTTCCTTCCCTGAACCATCAGAAATGTGTTTTATAGTGGTGCCAAAACTGGTTTTAAAGGCTGCAGGCAGCTCCCAGCAGTCAGGTCCCATTTTGCTCCTCGCCTTTGGCAATGACCTGTACACTTGCCAGGGTATTTTTCAGTGCCATGAAAGGATCTTCAGTGGTTTTGATATAATCCCCTCATAACGCCTCCTTTAAGGGTGTGTGAAATGGGATATTTTAAATAAATGCGTGGGGTTTCCGTCCAGCAGAGGTGCAGATGGCAGTGTCAGACTCCAGCTGGCTCAGAATATCCTGAGCTGGGAGGGACCCACAAGGATCATCGATCTGACTCTTGATCCCCGCTCCTGGAGCTCTGGCAGCCTCGGGGCCGTGCCCATTCCCTGGGGAGCCTGGGCAGTGCCCAGCACCCTCTGGGGGAAGAACCTGATTTCCAACCAGACCGTCCCTGGCCCAGCTCCACCAGCAGAGAGAACTCGTTTGTGAAGTCCCTGTGCTGGAGAAACAGAGCAGAGATGCAGTGGCTCATTGAAACCAAACACTGGGATTGCTGGGTTTTATCAGGGCAGTGTTTCCCACCTGGGATTAACTCGCTGGCAGAAGATACAGGAGGAATAAAAGAAGCTGGCAGTGCTCAGCACAGTGATTTTGAGGCTGCTTATGCAATCTGAGACCTTCAGTGCAAAATCAATTACGAAGACAAGAAGCAGGCACCGACAAGGCAAACATTATTGCTGTGGAGCTGTTTCATTAAGGATCGATGGCCCGATGTCTCCGCTGCCATCGTTCTCCTCCCCGTGCCCTGCTCAGATGAACATGGAGAAATCCAGGCAGATTCCTCGTTCCTAATCGCTCCATGCCTGCTAGCAAGCTGGAATTTGCCAGGTTAAATGGGGTTTGTAATTAAAATACAGGATTTTCAGTTCAGTTTTTTCCCATATCGCA
The DNA here is from genome assembly GCA_013398115.1 of Falcunculus frontatus. NCBI lineage: Eukaryota > Metazoa > Chordata > Aves > Passeriformes > Falcunculus > Falcunculus frontatus. Next base: position 340,721 of record VZRV01003135.1, on the reverse strand, counting down.
GAATTTTGTTGTTAAATAACAAAAACACCGTTGCGCCTTCATGGAGCTCTTACTCTGTTCATTATTTGGGAATAATTCCAGATATTGGGCTGTTCCCTAAACCTGCAAGGAGGAGGACTCAAGGGCAGAGTTCGGTGTCCCACATCTGGATGGCTAAAGTGAATTTGCTTTAATATTCCTGGATGATTTTAATTTTGACAGCAGGGGGAAGATTTCAACCAGCAGAATTATTTCTGTCAAAGCCTCTCTGAGGATCAGGGAATCTGTACCCAGGCGATTGTGTGGAATTGTTTTGACTGGAGGTTCTGAGGGAAAAGCCCAAATATTTTGACTTCTTATTTCCAGGGGGTGGCTTTGAGGTAGCCCCCCTCACCTTTTGGGTTTGGCTTTTATTTCACTGGGAATCTCTTAATAAAAAGGGATTTTAATAGGAAACTTCAAGCTGGGTTAACAGGCTCAGGTTTCTAGAAATGTCCATTGTTCCTTCAGATGGCTGAAGAGGGAGTTGATTGGGGAAGGCACCAGACAGACCCTTTCAGTATTGGAGGGCTTTAAGAAGTCTCCTGCTGGGCTTTTTCAGGGGGGGACATGCTGGAAATCAGATGAATTTGGGAAGTCATGGTGCAAGCAGAGCGTGGGACAGCAGAGCACCTTGGGACTTCTCCTGCTGCCTGATGCCTCGGAAGGTTTTTGGTGCTTTCTTCAGAATTCCAACACAATCCCTCTCCTCCAGCCCGTTGCTTTTCACTTCCATGGCGTGCTGGAATGTCTTGTTGCTTTAATAAATTGCCTAAGCACTAAAGCAAGCCCTGCTTGGATATTTCTGTTATCGTTTCTCTGTGCTTCAGCAAACACTTGCTTCAGTCCCAAAAATATGAGGTAATTGGCAAACACACTGAGAAATGCTATAGGAAGTGTTTATTTGTGGTAGATACGAGTGCTTTGGACAATTTGGTTCCTTGTCATGTTGGTAGGAAATGATATCCTTGCATCTCATTAAAATAATTCGATACAGTTTGCCAAAGGAAGTGTGGATGAGCCTCCCCTGTGAAGGTATTGACGTTTTTAATGTGCCTTTATGGTCCTAAGAATGAAGCAAACGGGGAGAAAAACCCTCTCTTTAGTGTATTTTGCATTCCGTGGAGGTAATTGAAAGAGTTGGAGAACTCCGGTTTTCATTAGAAGGGAAAGAAATTCCAATTTATTGAATCATTTCTGTTTGCAGGTTTATGAAATAGCTTATTTGTTCAGGCAAATGCCAAGAGGCATCTGCAGCTCTGATAACCCGAGACATTAACTCTGCTCAGACATTATTTTTGCTTACAGTCAGGAGAATAGAAAGTTGACAGGGAAATAATGTGTTTTAATGAAGTATTCATCACTTCTCCCCATTTTTCATCATTAAAACATCCATTTCAATTTAGAAATGGACCTGGGAAGTCATGAAATCTCTCATGCAGAACAGATGGTTTGCAGTGCAGATGGAAAAAAATTCAAGCTGTTCCTAAACATCAGTCTGTGTATTTTAAGCAATTAACTGCTTTTTCTGGAGCTAGAATGGGTCAATTCCCTTTGCCTTTTGGCATGGCAGAGGTGAGTTGCCCTGAGTGATTAAACTCCTATTTTGTCTTTAACCAGCTAAATGAAGCTCTTATTTAAAATACTACATTGGATTAGATGCAAGGGGTATCATTTTGGGTAAGTCAGAAGGATTTTGGGGCATTTTTGTGGTTCTCTTCTCCTGAACAATGAGGGCTTCTTGAGGTTCCTTTGTGGGCCACAGTCACAATGGAGCTTTCCATCCACGTGCTGTTCCTCCGGATGAGATCCTCCTCCTGCTTCCTCTGGAGGTGGGAGGACAGGGCATGATTGCTCAGTGTTTCTGTGCTGGTGTTAATTAGCTCGTTAATTTGCCGCGATGCTCGTTGTGGTTGCATTTAACATATGGTTGTGTCTGGCAGGGGCGTGACCGGTAGGAGCTGCTGTATATCTATATCCTGTGTATTTATATTTATTGCTTTTTTATCCATCTCCTCTGATGAAGCACCTGAGGGTCAGGGATGAGATTTCATGAGGTCAGTGGAGAGGGAATTTTAAATGGGCGAATAGTGACAGGAGAAGGGGAATGTTTTTAAACAGAGGGCAGGGATAGATGGGAAATTGGGAAGGAATTGTTCCCTGGGAGGGTGGGCAGGCCCTGGCACAGGGTGCCCAGAGAAGCTGTGGCTGCCCCTGGATCCCTGGCAGTGTCCAAGCCCCAAAGCATAGCTCCCAAAGCAAGGACTGCCTGCACAAAATGTGATTTTCATGGACTTGGAGCAGGTTCCAGCCACTGGATTTGCTCCTGATTGGAGCTTTTGGAAGTGGGGATTCCCTTTTCTGTGTGTGCTCACTGTGATCCGATGCACACCCTGGGAAACGCTCGGCAGTGCATTTCATTCTCCAAGATAATCCTTTCAGGAGCATTCCTAAACTTTCCTGTGAGGCTTTAGAGCTTCCTGATAGTATAGAATCATGGATTCATTGGAGGGTTTGGGCTGGAAGGGAGCTTAAAGCCCATCCAGTGCCACCCCCTGCCATGGCAGGGACACCTTCCACTGTCACAGGCTGCTCCAAGCCCCAATGTCCAGCCTGGCCTTGGACACTGCCAGGGATCCAGGGGCAGCCACAGCTTCTCTGGGCCCCCTGTGCCAGGGCCTGCCCACCCTCCCAGGGAGCAATTCCTTCCCAATATCCCATCCATCCCTGCCCTCTGGCACTGGGAAGCCATTCCCTGTGTCCTGGCACTCCAGGCCCTTGTGAAAAATCCCTCTCCAGCCTTCTTGTAAACCCCCTTTAGGTACTGGAGGGATCTGAGATGCCTGGGATCTGCTTGGAGTCTTCTACATTTGTGGGACCTGTGAGATCTTTACATCTTTGATCTGTTTGGAATCTTCTAAATGTGCCACGCTGCAGGACTGGGTTCACCTGACGTGCGGGTGAAACTCCACCACATCCAGGACGGGATTTGGCCCAAGATGGATAAATCCCGTGTTTTGGGAGAGCTGGGGATCAGCTTCCAGCTTACAAAGGTTTGCGTGGTGGGTGCTATGGCCAGAGCGATTTCAAAGCCTCCAACTCTGCTGTCTTTTGAATTGAAAACCTGCAGAGGTGCCTTCTATTCCACGTCCCTCAGCTCCCAGGAGTTTAAATACGTTCTTGGAGCGTTGGAGCCCATGTGGCCTCACTGGACTGCAGGATTCATCTCAGATGCAGCACTGAGCAGGGAGATGCCTTCGCTGCGGCCCAGGAGCACTTTCCTGTGGATAAACCATGGACAAACCAAGGATAAACCGCGGATAAATGCTACTGCCGTGTTCTCCCCTTGTCTGGGCAGGACCAGCCCTGCTCCAGCCACCTCTGGGAGCAGACACGGTGCTGTGGCTCCGAAAGGAAGTTGTCTTGACATCCAACTCTTCCCAAAGAGCCCAAACGGCTTCCCTGTGAAATCCCAAATTTAGACAGGCTGGCATTTTCTTCCCCTATAAAGCCAACATTTCACGTGGTTTATCAGCCTTGTGTCTTTTCCCAGCACTGCTCCTGTCTAGCAGGCTCCAAATCCAAGAGATTTCCAAGGATTCCTGCCAGCTCTTCCCTCAGCAGTGCCCCCCAGGCAGGGTCAGGATGGGGGCTCCGAAGGGGGCTGCTCCCTGCGCTTCCCTTCTTTCCTCCCAGGACCCCAAACATGTCCTGTTAAGAAGAATAAGCAGCTGAATGGGTTAATACATTTCAAAAAGCAGATTACATGAGGTTTTGGGTTTGGCCCAGAGCTGTGGGACCTGTACTGAATGAAATTAAACACAATGAGGAGCTCTAACCACAACGGAATCATGGAATGGTTTGGGTTGGAAGGGCCTTAAAGGCCCCCTCCTGTCCACCCCAGGGACCCCTTCCACTATTTTAGGGTGCTCCGAGCCCCATCCGGCCTGGCCTTGGACGCTTCCTGGGAAAAGGCATCCACAGCCTTTCTGGACAACATCTTAGAGCAGTACTTGGTGTCCCAGAGGAAAAACAAAGGCAGTTTAAAGTGTTTTTCAGTTGTATCCAGAGAAGTGTGAACACTGGGGAAGTGTCAGATCAGACATTCCCATCCTGCTGCTGGAGGGAAGGAGCCCTTAAATTCCTGCAGGTTTCACCTGTAATTAGTACCACAGTCAGAAATATCAGTGTGGACAGTGCCCACGGCTCGGAATGAAAATCAAATTCAGCCTCCCCTTGGATTTTCAGCTTCTTGAACGCCAGTGAGGCTTCTAAGCAAGAAAATGATGGATGACTGGTGTAGCTGACACATTGCTGGGATTATTTCAGGTGATCTGCTGGGAAGGTGACGTTTCTGATGTTTTTTCCCTTGGCTTTGAGCATTTTGCTGCATTCCTGGGCTGCAAGAAGAGGCCCAGCTGAAGAAGAGCTGAAAATACATCCCTGTACACAAAGATTGGACACGCTGGTGTGGCACCTCGGCAATTAGTCACGACCCAAATGAAATAAATACCAGGTCTAAACCAGCCAGAAATAGGCACCAGGTGAAAGCCACATTCAGATGCAATTTCCATTCTTTAAATTGCTCCAAGAGGATTAAAAAAATCCTGGGAGCATCAGGCAGAAGGGCCAGCGAGAGGCAGGAATGTCCCATCATTTGGGCATACTTCTGTGTGCTAACAAGCCAGTAGCCTTGATAGCTGAAATATTATCCCAGTGCATCAAATATCCATTTCCCAGCTAGGGGAAAGAGGCATCTGCACATCTTGGCTGCTGTCACCTTGTTTTGATAAACAGCTGTAGAGCAAACAGCCCCAAAGAAAGTGTGAGCACCAAACCTCCTTCTCACCTTACTGCACTCAGAATTTCCAAACGTATTTCACTTTTCTTAAAAAACCACTTAAATAAATTTTATTTATTCCCCTGGGAACTTCAGACTGCGGAGGGAAATGGTGGAGTCACCATCCCTGGAGGGATTGCAAAGCCGTGGGGATGTGGCCCCTGGGGACATGGTTTAGTGGTGGTGGTGCTGGTTGGACTTGATGATCCTGGAGGACTTTTCCAGCCTTAACGATTCTGGGATTCTTTGCAGCTGTTTTTAATATTTTCACCTGGAAACCTAAAGCGTTTCCACATTTTTCTTGGAAAATAACCATGAATTCCAAAATCACCGGCGTTGCAAAAACCATTTGCTGTTTGAAGTCCAAAGCTTGCTAAATGACTCCCCAAACTGTATTTCGTGAGGGGCTGCATTGAACACAGAGACACTGAGCTGTCCTCCTCCATCCCTTCTCCTCCACGAGCTCCTGGGTTGGATGCTCCTCCAAGGACCGGCTTTTTGCCTCAGGATCTCAATCCTTAAAGTTATTATTTAATGGCTGAGTGGCTGTGGGTGTTAAACCCCAAACCACGAAATACGAGTTGCAGAACTCGTGGAGGGCGCAGACTGCGGGGTAGGAGAAGGTGCCTCCCCATCGGGTCACGGCTCTGTGGGCCCCTGCTGGGGTTTTCTGCTCCTTTCTGATGAAACATTCTGGCTGGCCAGAGGCCTTTCTGGTTTGGATGCAGCCTCAGGGAAGGTGGGACAGCGGGAGCTCTGCTCCATGGTGAGGAAGGTTTGAAATCAGAGCTTGGAATGGAGGGAGGGGGGACTTGCTTTCCCTCCCTCCCTGCTCCGAGTGCCAACGCCAGCAGCAGCCTCAGACACACCAATGGGAGGGGAAATAAGGTGAATTTGAAGGATTTTTGGGCCTTCTGGCACAGAGTTCAGTCCCAGAGTTCAGCAAAGATGAGGCAAACCCAGCTGGCACAGCAGAGCCAAGAGGACATTTCAGAATGGTAAGGGGTGTATTAAATCATGCAGCCACTGAAGGAACAGTGTTTGCACACCCCCAGTGGGATTATTTTGTTCAGATAAAAAAGGCAGTTTAAATAGGAACAATTATAGGAATAATTCCTTTTACCAGTGAACTTTCTGGGTTAAAAAGTCATTATCTGAGATGTGTCTAAAAATCCCTGCTATAAACACCTCCCTAATTAAAGCCTGACACAAGGGTAGTGCGTTCTCACTGAGGAGAACTGACAGAGACAGGGATGGTTTTGGGGTAAACTCAGCAGCTTTGGGTACCTGGTGGCTGTTTCTGTTGCCCCCAGGCCATGCCAGCTCCCAGTAACACCCCCCAGCTGAGATGTCTTTCATTCCCAATGTGTTAACCCACAGTGAGTATGGAGCAGTAGAAAATGATAAATTTATTTTTTAATATCATTGAAATCAGCCCTTTGTGTTGCCATTTCCTGTTCCTACATGGCAGCTCTGAGAGGTGATTTTGTGCCAGGGTCAGGTTTGGGTTTCCTCACTCCAGATCCATCTGATGAGCTTTTTTGTCTTTTGGCAAAAGCGGGGCTGAGCCCCACACAATAAAATCGCAGAATTCCAGCCTGGTTTGGGTGGGAAAGGACCTTAAATCCCATCCAGCGCCACCCCTGCCATGGCAGGGACACCTTCCACTATCCCAGGCTGCTCCAAGCCCCAGTGTCCAACCTGGCCTTGGACACTGCCAGGGATCCAGGGGCAGCCACAGCTTCTCTGGGCCCCCTGTGCCAGGGCCTGCCCCCCCTCCCAGGGAACAATTCCTTCCCAATATCCCATCCATCCCTGCCCTCTGGCACTGGGAAGCCATTCCCTGTGTCCTGTCCCTCCATCCCTTGTCCCCAGTCCCTCGCCAGCTCTCCTGGAGCCCCTTTAGGCCCTGGAAGGGGCTCTGACCTCTCCCTGGAGCCTTCTCCTCTCCAGGTGAACCCCCCCAGCTCTCCCAGCCTGTCAGACTCCCTCCCTTCCCTGTTCCTGGCCACTCTGGACAAATCCCACGTTGGAGGTGTGTGGGAAGGGCTCTGGCAAGTGGAATGAGCAGGCCCCACACCTGGCCAGGGTTTCACCCCCTGCTCTGTGCAGAGGGGCTGGCTGCTCCCCCCCAGCTCAGCCCCTGCCCGGGGAGATGGCTGCGCTGCCTTCCCTGCCCTCTCCTGGAGAGCAGGACTGGGACACAAACTTCCTCCGTGCTCTGGAATGGGTGCAGCCTCTCCGTTGTTGAATCCTGCAGCTCCAAGCGTGTCTCTGGCCTTCTGCGCCCCTGGGTGACGTTAAGTCACGTGGCTCTGGGCCCTGCTGTCCCCATCAGTCCTGGCAGGGGCTTGGTGGCTGCAGGGAAGGACCGGCAGGGCCTTTCCTGAGTTCTTCTCGCTGGGAGCCCTTCGCTTCGGGAGCACGCCTTGGGACGGGGAGACAGAATCCTGGCAGCAGAAATCGTGTTGCAGAGGAAGATTTCTCTCATTTCCAGGCCTCTTCTGCAAGTTTGGGAATGCTGATGCCCAACACCTTGGCTTAACCCACAGTGGTGCTGCAACAGCCGGGGTTGAAGAGCCCGAGGGTGGCTCTGGGCTTGGTATCAGATATTCACTTACCATTCCTGTTCGATCTGAAGGTGTGAGCCTGTGCAAGGTCCTGTGACTGAGCAAACCCCCGTGCTCTTGGATCCTTCAAGGAGGTTAAACCCCAGCTTTTCCTGCAAGATCAGCATGCAAAAGAGTGTTGTTCCTGTGTGTTTTATATGTCCGAGCTGATCTCCAAGTTGAATTCCTCCCTTTAAATCGATTGTTCCTGTGTCTCATTTGCAGCTGAGGTGGAAATAAAAAGCAATAAGCTGTTTAGAGCTTGGCAAAAAAAATTAGGAATAGAGGAAATCTTGCAGGAAAGCTTTTTCTTGTTGGGTTTCCAGTCTGGGGTACAGATCAAAGGAGCTTTGAGCTCTTGGATGCTCATCTGTATGAAACTGGACCTCTAAACCAGTTGGGATTTTCAGAACAGTGCTTCGCAGGAAATATTTATTGTTCTAAGGGGGGAAAAAAATCCCTAGGAGCTTGCTTGTAAGTGACTATTTTCCAAAAGAAATATTCCCCAGCTGAAGAAGTGGGGCATGAAAATGACTTCCACGCTGAGGGATGAATTCCATGGGTTTTCCCATCTTCTTCTTAACCCCACAGAGACCTCATGAGCCAATTACACACATATTTCTGCTTCCTTTAAAAGCTTTGCTAAAACCCAGGGTGTTGTTAGGGTTGGGAGCTGGAGTTGGCTCTGGCAGTGAAAATGTGGCCACTTGTGTTTGTAATCTTTGAAAAGCACCGAGAGCAGCAAGTTGGCTCCTCCCCTGCTGCATTCCCTGGAGGGGACACCATGGTCCCAGATAAAGAATCCGAGAATTCCGGGATGGTTTGGGTTGGAAGGGACCTCAAAGCCCATCCAGTGCCACCCCTGCCATGGGCAGGGACACCTTCCACTGTCCCAGGCTGCTCCAAGCCCCAGTGTCCAGCCTGGCCTTGGACACTGCCAGGGGTGGGGATCACCCGCCTTGGCTGAGTTGAGGGTTCAGGGATGGCTCCTGGAAGGGTGATGAGTTCCAGATGCTGACTGAGAGGGCAGAGCAGGCGCAGTGCAGCTGGCAGCTGGTAAGGATGTCCTTTGTTCTGTGTTATGAATGGATGGTGTGGGTTTAAATCAGTCCTTGCCTTTTGCCAAGGCCTCTGGCAGCAGGCAGTCGCGTTATTGAGGTGGCCAGCACCCCAAGACCCACTCTTGTTTGCAAATTCTTTAATAATGGCTGATTCCATCTATTATAAAATGCATTATTTATTAATAGACACAAAACTAACAGACGTAAGACTCAGACTATTACTACACAGGGATAAGGCAAAAGGCAACACTGGTATTATGCATGCGGGGTTAAAGGTACCATGAAATTTACAGCTAGCTAAGAAATAGTGTAACCTAGGATCCAATGTTTCTTACCACCAAATTATTGAAGGGGCACACATGGAAATCCTTTCCCTCAATTTCTGGAAAAGTAACCACGAAGTTGAGTCCAAGCTTCGGGGAGAAATCGTCTTGCACGTTCCCAGGGAGTGTGTAAGAGACTTCTGCCTCTGTGATAAACTGTAGAACTTCTATAGTGTAAAAGAGGCCTTTTGGCCACCTGTGTTTTGTTATCTCTTCCCACATCTTCCCAAAAGGCAGACCTTTTGGTGCCAGGAGATGATACCTGCTGCTGGGTCTTGCCCGCCTGGGTTATCTCTCCTATCTGCAGCAGCCACCTGTGGCGTGGAGAGGGGGGATATGCCCTGCCATGCTCTGAGTCCCAGGATAAGAGAGCAAATCCTTGTGGATCCCTCTCGGTGCTGGTTGGGAGCTCGGTTCATCCCTCTTCTCGCCTTCGCTCTGAAGGCAACTCTGATTGAGTTGTCACCTTGTGCAGGCTCAGTCAGGTGTTTGGATCCGGCTGAGATTTCCCCTCGTGGCTTCCCTGCCCCGTGGCAATCCTGGCAGCCTTTCCCTGGCATCCCCTGCATGCCCATGCACAGAGCAGAGCCTTCGATCCGAGCCGCTGGTGGGACCTGCGTGCGCGAAATTCTTCATTTCCCTTCTCCTCCCAAAAAAACCCGAGAACCAGAGGCAAAGAGCTGCCCTTGGACTGCTTAGGGATTTGAAGATATCAGACAGGATATGAATTTTCACGCAGGCAGTTTGCTGGAAGCGAGTGGAAGTGAGACAGGAGCATTAAATGCTGGAGCTCAGCTCCTCCTCTCTTTGGCAGACTGTTGGAAATGAGTCCCCAGGAACACCTTTGTGTTTTTGTCTGTTGGAGATGAGGAGTTGAGGGCACTGCTTTGAAAGTGTCCAAATGGTCTGGGAGCGTGGGGGGCTTTTCAAAACCTGTTCTGTGTGTCAGGCACCCTGTGGGGTGCAGGCAGCCCCTCCCGGGGTTTGTCACAACTGCTGCCTCCCAGAAAATGTGGGAATCCTTCCTTGCTGGGGACTGTGGTTTGCTTTTCCTATCAGTGCTGGCTGCCTGGGCTTTTTTAGGGGATGGAGCCTTCTCCATGGTCAGCAGACGGAAGCTGATTTCTTTTCGAAGTGTTTGAGGCTGGGTTGATCTTGGATTACAGCTCTGGAACAACTCGACGCTTGCAGGCTTTTGGTGCTGTGGCCTAACGTGTATGATTAGGTTGGGTTTATCTTTCAAGACACATCTCAAAGGATTAAACACTGTGAGTGCTTGGGAAGCCTCTTCAAGCTCAAACAAGCTTCACTTGGTCCATCTGGAATTTTTTCCATGGAGCTTGCAGTGTTTTATGCTCTCTGGTCCCTCCGAGCTGCGTGAGGTGACACCAGGCTGAGAACTCGTGCAGGAGTTTTAGTGGAGAATTTGGGTTCTCGCACCAAATTCAGCTCTGTGCTGTTTTTTAGGGATACTCCAGGATGACCTGGACAGATCCATCTGAGGGAAGATGGAGAGAATCTCCCAGAAGGGTCTGTGGGAAATGCCTGGAAATGCTGCAGGAACATGGGGCAGGAAGGGAGCAGTGAGCATGGGAACAATCTTTGGGATGAGTTTAACACAGAACTGATAGCAAACAGCTCAAACATCGGGGTGGTCTAATGGAATAAATACCTGGAAGCTGCACAGGGAGCAGCCCTTGGGACAGACCCGGGTGTTCAATGGTAACTTCTGGAAGCTCATTAATGCACACGGGGTAGGAGTGTCCCAGGAGAAGGCTGCTCCTGTGGATCCAGCTCTCCTTGCCGTGAATATGCATTGCCATGGAGCCAACTCTGCCTGAGGTCCCGCCCAGGCTGCTCCCCAGGGATGCTGGGCTGGAATTGCACCTCGCTGCCTGTGCTCCGTGGAGTTGCTGAGGGCAGGAGTCCCCCTTGCTGGGATTTTGGCAAGGGAAGGAAACTGGAGCAGGTGGAGTGTCCGGCTGTGCTGTTGAGCCTTTGCTGCCTGTCTGTGCCATGATTTCCCGTGGCACTGCCTCTGTGCTGCTCCACGGGGGTGGAATGTGGCTGGGATATTCCTTTCTACAGTGGGAGCAAGGCAAGGATTGCAGCGCTGCCACTGCCCTCAGCTCAGTTGTCCCGAACACTTGTGAAGCTGCGCACACAAATTGCCCAGATTCCCACGTGTCACCCCTTCCTGAGCTCGTTAAAGCAATTCCCTTCACTCAGCTGGAAATCGGCCTCAAAGGTGCCCAAGGCTTTGTTCCTACACTTGGGGACAATCCCAGCACTGTGAGGGGGACGTGTGGGATGAGGCTGGAGGTGTTGCTGAGCGGATAAAGCAGGGACAGCCCGGGCGGCTGCAGCTGCAGGGGATGGTGCCGGCAGCTCCAGGGCTGCTCCAGCTCCTCCCCGGACACAGCCTCACCCCTGCCAGCTCCCAGGGCACCTGCAAAGGTGTAAGGATGGGTTTTTTGTTTGATGGGCTTCTATTCTTGTGAGAGGTAGAGCCAAATGTCTCTGGAGGTAAATGTGTGGAAGAACTGTGCCAGGTTTCTCCAGCAGCTCCGGTCCCTGGAGAGCTGGGTGTGGGTCAGCAGTGCCCTGCAGCCACAGGGACATCCCTGTCCTGGGGGTGGCTTGGGCACCACAGTACAGAGAAGATCTGAAGCTGTCAGAGAGTGACCAGAGGAGGGCCACGGGGATGGGGAAGGGTCTGGAAGGGCCACACGAGGAGCAGCTGGGGGCACTGGGTTTGTTCAGCTGGAGCAGAGCACTCTGAGGTCAGAGCTCACCGGGGGCTGCAGCTCCCATCTCTGCTCCTGGGACAGGGACAGCACCCAGGGAACGGCTGGAGCTGGGCCAGGGCAGGCTCAGGCTGGAGAGCAGGGAAAGGTTCTTCCCCCAGAGGGTGCTGGGCACTGCCCAGGCTCCCCAGGGAATGGGCACGGCCCCGAGGCTGCCAGAGCTGCCAGGGATGCCCAGGGTGGGATTGTTGGGGGGTCTGCCCTGCTACTGTTGGGCAGGGCCAGGAGCTGGATCGATGATCCTTGGGGTCCCTTCCAGCTCAGCACATTCCACGATTCTACAATTTCTCCTCTGACTTGCAACCCTCTGGAACCTCAGTGTCTGCTGAGCCTGTGCCCCCTCATTGCCTGGAGAAGGGCACAATCCGTGTGGGCACAGCTTCCAGTCCTTTCCATGGAGCTGTGCTACTTCTCAGCTCAGCAAAGCAAAATAATAATTCCACCCGGAGCTTTTGGGTGTCTCCAAAGGGAGCGGGACACCCGCGGTGCTCCCTGAGCATCCCGCTGCATTCCGGTGTCCACTGCCTCGTGCTGCTTTGAGTGGAGCACGGTGCTCCTGGGCTACAACCCGCAGGGGATGGCAGCAGGAATATTCGTGGTGCCTCGGTATGGGGATGTGTCCCTGAGCACACAGAGGCTCTGTCCTAGGGGCAGCAGGGAATTGCGTCTCGGATTTCACGGAGCTCTTCCCATTTCTCCTCAGGAAGCAGCGAATTGCAATGCAAATTGCCTGGCAATTGATTCTCAGCTAAATCAATTTCTGGAGGGAGTTTTGTTATTCGAACAGGCTCTAATGCACAGCCAGTATTAAAGGTTAAGAACTTGAGGAGAGAAAACCAGGAAAATTGAGACCAGAACTCCATTACTGAGGTATTCTCCTCCTCCCGTGCAGGAAAAGCACAAGTCGTGATGCTTTCACAAGGAGCCCTTGACGATTTCCAGTAGATCGGAGTGTAATTAAATCAATTTCCTATTAATGTGCTTTAATCGTTAAGAAAAGCTCATTAGGCAGCTTTTCATCCTGTGTCAGCAGCATCTTGTTTGGGGTAAGGACCTGAGGATCCCAGGCTAACAACAGATGATTATATCCAGCTGTAATCCAGCTCTGAGCTGTGGTAAAGTATTGATTTGTTACCAAAACAACCCCCAAACATGTTCTGCGATTGAAACATTGACGGTACTGGCTGCAGCTGCTGAAACAGAGCTCCTGTTTGACAAAGCGAGCTCCCCAGGCTGCTCCTGGGTCGTTCCTGTGCCACAGCTCGGCTGCCCGAAGGAGCTTCTCTGAGACTTTTGGCCCTGGCACGACACTGAGTGGGTCAGGATCAGTGACAGGGCATGGTCTCGGTGCCCTGGGGGTGAAAACAGCCGTGTACTAAACATTCCCTTTCTCTGAAGGGTTGGTGTGTGGAAATTCAGTGTGAAAATGGTTTATTTTGTCTGGGAATGGCTGATTTTTCACTCTGACTTGGGGTGGTTTGCTCTGATTTTTGCTAAGCTGATTTTTAAAGAGGTTTAAGTGTTATTCACCCAGTCCCAAGGAAATGCGAGCAGGGAGATTTAGGCCAAGTCCACGTGAACGTGGAATTGTAAAAAGAAATACTGAGAGCTTGATTCTGGGCCTGATTTAGTAGATTTTGGTAATGTTCCAATGTAGATTTGCAGGTTGAAAGCAGCTGTTGTGTGGCTGAGGAGAGTCTTTGGGGCAGGACAGGGGAGGATGGAGCTGTTTCCCTGGAAAAGCTGGAGAGGAGCGGGATAAGCCACACGTGAAAGGGGAAAACAAATCAGATGGAGCTGCTGGAGTGAGGATGAGGATGGAGCAGCAGCCTGGGAAGGCTGGGACACTGCTGGTGACTCAGGAATACACTCAGGGTTTCTGGTGGAGCAGGGACCCCTCCCAGCAACAGGAGAATGGGGATCTGGGGCACAGTTTTGGTCAGGCTGGGAAAAGAGACTCCTCAGTTAACTAAAGTTGCAGGTGACAAAACAGGAGATCACCTTTCCATCTCTCCTTCCCTCTGCAGGTGCTCCCAGCAGTCTGGGGAGTGTCCAGATGGGAGCGGGGTGGGAGAACTCTTCAGAAGTGAGTTCACCGTGAACTCCTTGCTCAGGGAAGAAGGGAGGGACAGGGCACAAGTGAGTGGATTTCAAAGAAGAAAATGCAGAGAGCCATTTCAGCAGGTGTAGTCTCATTTCTGCGGGACAGGCGGGTGGCCAGGGGACAATCACAGCTCTGCCTGGGGGCCACCGGGCACCTTGGGGGACAAAAGCCCCTGCGAGCTGGACAGGTCACGGGCTGGCAGCTGAGGTGGTGCTGCAGACACAGGAGAGAAGGTCCTGAGTTACCTGTGCCAGCAGGAATCACTGACTGCTGGATTTAATACGAACTAAACTCTGCAGTGAGCTCAGGAGATGGGAGGAGGGAGGGTGGAGAACACAGGAGCAGCAAGAGGCTTTGCCCTCTGTGTGCTGTGGGGAAATGGCACATTTGGGATTAATCCCAGCAGCATGGAGCAGTGCAGGCTGGAAGGGACTTGGGGAGCTCCCCGGGCTGGCTCTGCTGCTCTGAGCAGGGGTGATGTCCGTGTGAGGTCCAGCTTCTCCCCTCAATTCTGAGAATCTCCTCACCCTGAGTGCTGGGGGAAGTTTGGGCACCACAGTACAGAGAAGATCTGAAGCTGTCAGAGTGCCCAGAGGAGGGCCACGGGGATGGGGAAGGGTCTGGAGAGGCCACACGAGGAGCAGCTGGGGGCACTGGGTTTGCAGGACTCATGGGGAGACACTTTGGGACCTGGTGACTGAAATTTGCTCTCAGCACAAAACGCTTTCCGTGGGGCAGAGCTGGACAGCTCAGCTTGGCCACAGAGAGGGCTTTGGCACCACGGCAGGTAATTAGTGGAAAACCATCAGTTTAATTGCTCTGGGACACCGCTGGAAGCATTCTGTGACAAAGGAGAGGTTCCTGTGCAGGATGTGCTGCTGCCACAGCGTCTGGGCTTTGTGTGCAGCCCCACAGGGCAGGAGCGGCACTGCAGGGGCTGGGCAGAGAGCTCTGCCACGGAAATGTGATTTATGGCAGAGCACCTGAGGCTCTCACTGCCAGCCCTGAACCTGCCCAGAGCTTTGGCACAGCCCAGCAGCTGTGATCCAGGGCCTGTGGGCACTGGGCCTTCACAGGAAGGGCTCTGCTTGGGCTCTGGGCTCTGTCTCCCCTGCTCTGTGTTCCTTAACAAGCAGCACATCTTTTACTTCCCTACTGGAGCTCTTCCAGTGAATTCCCTGATTTATTTTTATTTTGCTGAAGCCTCTTATTTATAACAGCACCTGTAAGGCCATTCTGTTAAACATCTCCTGAGGTCTAATGCAAAACTCATTGCTTTTCCTTCAGATCAGAGCACTGCATGAGTTCAGTGTGGTGTGGAAGTGACACAGCCTGAGAAGCTGTGCCCTGTCACCCAAATGGGCTGGTTTGGAGCTGCCTTTTAAAAAAACCAGATCCTTTGTGGGATCTAAAGCATCACCACATCCTTTTGTCTGCCTTGCTGTGGATCTGTGGATCTTCTGCCTCTGCCGTGTCCAGTTCTGGCCAGAGAGCCCTGGAGGGGCTGGAGCGTGTCCAGGGCAGGGAACGGAGCTGGGGAAGGGGCTGGAGCCCCAGGAGCGGCTGAGGGAGCTGGGAAAGGGGCTCAGCCTGGAGAAAAGGAGGCTCAGGGGGGACCTTGTGGCTCTGCACAACTCCCTGACAGGAGGGGGCAGCCGGGGGGGGTCAGGCTCTGCTCCCAGGGAACAGGGACAGGACAAGGGGAAACGGCCTCAGGCTGGGCCAGGGGAGGCTCAGGTTGGACAGCAGCAGGAATTTCTCCATGGAAAGGGTGCTCAGGCCTCGGCAGGGGCTGCCCAGGGAGGGTTGGTGTGGCCATCCCTGGAGGTGTTCAAGAAACACGGAGATGTGGCAGTTGGGGATGTGGTTTAGTGGGCAGGATGCTGTTCTGTCAAAGGCCAAACTTGCCTGTTCCGTCAAAGGCTTGAACACTTGGAGGTCTTTTCCACCCCTGATGGTTCCATGATTCTGTGTGGGAATAGCTGGTGATTCCACAGAGTGTGTTTTTCTCCCAGTAGAAGTACCTGAGCTCAGTCCCCGAGTTTGCCACTCTGGGCAGTGGCAGTGGTTCAGTTTATTAGATTCAATCCACTTTGCTGCTACTGGCTCGGGTCCTGCATTCCCACAGGCAGCACTGCGGGAGCCCAGATCTGCAAACACCAATTAAGAGGACAGTGGAAGGCACAATAATTACAGGAACGCTGTAAAACCCCAATGTTTGGCTTTGCTGTTTGCTGCTTGCTGCTGCCTCTGCCCTGCAGACAAATCCCAGGGTGGCTGCTGAGGAGCAGAGCCCAGGCAGGTTGGGATGTTCCGAGCTCATTAGGATGAAGCAGTGTTTGCCTCGGTCACAGCTCCTGTGTTCCATCTGTCTGCGGGCTCCTTTCCCCTCCACCTTCCCCAGCAGCAGCCCTGACCTTGCTGTGCCCCCCTGGGAAGGCTCACTTGAAAAACCAGCTCACAAAAACCTCACCCAGAGTGTTTGGTGCTGTGTGACACCTTTGCCCTCGCTGTTTGCAGAGTCAAATGTTTGTCTGCCATTGCTGGGGATGGGCTCAGCGCTGTGGCATGGGGTCCTGGAATGGTTTGGGCTGGAAAAGACCTTAAAGCTCATTCCATCCCACCCCTGCCATGGGCAGGGACACTTCCACTGTCCCAGGCTGCTCCAAGCCCCAATGTCCAACCTGGCCTTGGACACTGCCAGGGATCCAGGGGCAGCCACAGCNGGAAGCCATTCCCTGTGTCCTGTCCCTCCATCCCTTGTCAAGAGTCTCTCTCCATGTTTCCTGTAGCTCCTTCAGGCCCTGCAAGGCCACAGTGAGGTCACCTGGGAGCTTCTCCTCTCCAGGCTGAACCCCCCCAGCTCTCCCAGCCTTTCCTCCCAGCAGAGCTGCTCCATCCCTCTGATCATCCTGGAGCCTCCCCTGGACTCTCTCCAGCAGCTCCAGGTGCTTCCACACAGAGCTGAGGAGCAAAGCTCTGCAGGTTTTGATTTCTTTTTTCAGGAGGAGAAATTGGGATCTGTGGACACCCTTAGATGAACCTCCCATGTCATTAAAGACATAACAAGAGGCTCACCCCTAAATCAGGGGCAGAAGCGTGTTTAGGATCGCAGACAGGTTTGGGCTGGAAGGGACCTTAAAGCCCATCCAGTCCCAGAAAAGGTTCCCACAACTTGTAGGACCCTCAGACTTTTCCCCCATGGATTGAAAGCATTTTATTGTATCTTAAATGATGCAATGAATGTGTTGTGGAGACCCATCAGCCTTTTTTCCTTCACTCAGGTGGTTTAAAAGAAAGGATTCCGTGAAGGAAATGTCAGGATTTGTTAATTGCCAGACACAATGGCATTGTGGCAGAGAGAAGAGGTGTAACATGCTCCTGAATTCCAGGCTGCCATTTCTGATATCTGTAGTGCCTGGAATTATTTTAATTTAGTGTAAAGTTTTATTCAGCTTCTAAGAGCTCTCATTTCCAGAAAACTTTCTGTAGTGGGGAGTGCAAGAATGAGATATTTCCAGCTTCACCAGCGGAGCTGGGGATTTGTGTGCTGTTCAAGGCCAGCTTTTTCACCACAATAAACGTAGATAAGATCCAGCTGGTGCCAGCAATAATAGCAAGCCTTTAATTTCAGCAAGCCAGGCCTATCTGTCTGTTTCATTCATGGTCTGTGCTGCTTAAATCCAGCCAGGGCAGTGAGCAAAAGGGGCACATTCCGTGTGTCTCTCCCACCTCTGGTTTTGGGCTGCAGGTCCCCAGCTGCTGTCCTGCCATGGAGAACCATGGAATGTCCCCACTGGGAAGGGACCCACGCTGTCAAAGGCATCAGCAAAACCAAGCTTTAACGTTCATTTGCAAAAGCACAGCCGAGCTGGATGGCAAGGATTGCTCTGCTCCTCCCTGTGTGGTTAATGCAGATAAAGGGAAATCAGACTAGAGGTGAGTCAGGGTGCTGGATACAGAGCTCAAAGAGTGAGGGGAGACGGCCTCAGGCTGGGCCAGGGGAGGCTCAGGCTGGACACCAGCAGGAATTTCCCCATGGAAAGGGGGCTCAGGCCTTGGCAGGGGCTGCCCAGGGAGGTTTGGAGTCACAGTGCCTGGAGATGTTCAAAACCTGAGTAAATGTGGCACTCAGTGCTCTGGGCATGGTGGGATTTGGTCAAGAGTTGGGTGTGCTGATCTTGGAGGGCTTTTCCAGCCTCAGTGATTCTGGGATTTCAGGATCTTTCCTTCACCCTGAATTTGACCTGTGTGCGGATTGCAGCACTGACTGGAGCAGCATCCAGAGCTTCTCTCCCAGGAATCTACCGGATAGTTTCACTTCTGAGGAGGTTTCTTGGTGATCCTGAAAGCCCCAGTGTCCTTTGCTGGGATTCATTTCTATCGCTGAACACTTGGAATTTAAAGTCACAGGTCTTGGAGGGCTTTTAGGCTGGAGGGAGCCCAGCGGGCACCTGGTGGCACGTCCCTGCTCCAGCAGGGCCATCCCAGAGCACAGGGCACAGCATTGTGTGCACAGAGCTCTGCAACAGCCCCAGGGAGGAGACCCCACAGCCTCTGTGCACAATCTGCTCAGGGCTGGGCACTGCCCAGGGCAGAAGTTGTGCCTCCTGTGCAGGGGAATTGCTGGGCTCAGGCCCTGCCCGTTGCTCAGCGTTGGCTTGGCTGGTTAAAGCCACCAGACAGTGATGCCTGCTTGTATTTGAGTTTTTTGATATTGAAGTTTTATGAGCATCCTTCGCCATCTGAGTGAATTCTATGGATGTTTCGTTTCTGCGGCTTGGTTCAAGCCCTTACTGATGCCTGTGCCCCGTTTTAATTTTGTTTTCCATCACAAAACCAAGCCCTCCTGCTAAGCAGGGCCTGGAGCACGGCGGGGAGCTGGGAGCCTGTCGGTGCTCTGGCCCCGACTGTGCAGGAGCTGGACCAAGGAACCTTGCTCTGTTTAAAAATTCCCTCACGATCCCCTGGCCCCGAATGTTAATCAGGAGCCGAGATGTGAGGAGATAACGTTCCTGCCTGGGCTCGGGAATTTGCTGTAGGGAAGGAGGGGAACGGCGGCGTGGGGAATCGCTGAGGGCTGAGCCCTGCTCACACTGCACCCGGCACATGCTGAACACAGATTTTGGGGGCTGTTCCACGCCCTCAGCCTCGGCTTTGGTGTAAATACAAACCTGCCTCTGGAAATCACCACTTCAGGGCATTTCCCCCGCTGCTTTGTGTTACAGAAGCATTTTCAGAATGCCAGGGAAAAGAAGGATTCTGAAAGGAGATTGGGCAGGGAAGGGGGAACAGAAACCCCACGGGGATGGTCTGAGAGGGGAGGGAACCAACTCCTTTTTACAGAGTAAATCAGGAGTTATAGAATCATTAAGGGTTGGGAAAGACCTTTAAGATCATCAAGTCCAATTATCAGCAGCAGCCTGTTCACCACTAACCCACCAGGTGCCACATCCACACGTTCTGTGAACACTCCACCACTGCCCTGGGCACAAATCTCCAGGTTCCCTTGCTGGCCAGGAAGAGCCTTTGGACAAGGCTTTACAGACAGAGCTTGGAATGCTCCCCTCAAGTTTGCTTCGTTAAGGACTGAACGAATGAGTTGGATTTTCCTGTGCCGCTGTGTTTGTGCCCTCTGTGTTGGTTCAGTTCAAGTTGTCCAAGGCCAGAGTGCACCCTGCAGCCTCGTTCCTCTTCTCTGTCCCTGTTTTGGTGAAGGAAGAGGTGCCTGGCAATACATTTTGTTCCTTCCTTTATCCCAAGTGTTGGACATTGCTGATGTTCCTACCAAAACTATTTGTTTGGCTCAAACCCTGTTTTTTCCTCACCCTCCATCCACAGCAGCATTCCTGGCCATGCACACGAGCTGGGACGGAGCTGAGGGGATGATTTTAAGCCCAGAGTGCAAAACCTTTTTTGCTGGGCTCAGCCACAGCTCCCTATGAGTCCAAACTGCAGAGGGTGATGCTTGAATTTCAGGGGATGAGCCCTAGTGGCACACAAAGAGCTCTGTGACATCAGGCACGAGTCCCAGGTGGGAGTGGACTGTCCAGGGTGGCTGATCCCTGTGGAAGGGGGCCGAGGGATGAGTTAGAGCCCTGCAGGGATATTCGGGCCTGGGTTCAGAGCCTCCCTGGCTCGCTTCAGCATGACCTGCACAGCCCAGGAAAGCTGTGCTGTGCTGCAGGAGCCTGTGCAGGTGCCTGAGCTTAGAGAACCCTTCAATATCCCTCTGGATTAATTTTTCCTGTAGAAAACCTGAGCTGAGGTTGAAATCCCCAGGTGTGTGTACTCATGCAGTGGGATTTCTGAGATAAGAGTGCACAAGGGGAAAAGCCTCAGTTGCATCACTGATACGGGGCTTTTTGCCCTTTAACTCGTCCCATTCAGCCAAAACTCACTTTGAGTTCTCAAACAAAGCGTTTTGGGCTGGAATTGCTGTGTAGGGATCAGAGGGGGAGGTTTTTTCTGGAGTCAGGGCAGTGCAGATGAGTGGAGGAGCTTTTATGTTCCTGGAGAGGCTGCGGCTCCTGAGCTCCCCTGACATGGGCTGTGGACTCGTGTTTGTGGGATTTTCTGGATGGGTTTGCCTCCTTCAAAGCTGAATCCATGGGATGGAAGGATCAGGGTGTTCCCAGGGTATTTTCTGGATATCTCTGTGTCCCTCAAAGCTGAATCCATGGGATGGGAGGATCAGGGTGTTCCCAGGGTATTTTCTGGATGTCCCTCAAAGCTGAATCCCTGGGATGGGAGGATCAGGGTGTTCACAGGGTCCTTCCGAAGCAGGAAGATGATTTTTGCTTCTTGGCTGTGCTGCTCCGTGGACGTTCTCCAGAGCAGCCCCCTGGCACAGGTATTTTTGGCTGGATTTTAGTGACACTGAGTTGGATTTAACCTGGAAAACTGCAGAATGGAACCTGGAGGTGAACCAGGGGCACCTTGGCCTCAAACCTGGGGAATATTTATATAGAAGTCCATAAACCCCCTCAAAGGAATTCTTCTGTGCTCTTCCCTGGCCAGGGTGGGTTCCCTTTGGTTTGGCTCCCTGCTAAAGGAGGGGATGCTTAGGTGCCTCCATCAGGGGATGGGGCTCCTCCTTCCAGCTGTGCCATGGCTGGTGGCACCGGGAGGGGGGAGAGTGCTGCTCTCACTGTGGAGTTGGGGGTACAGCTGGTGAGGGATGAGGGTAGTGCAGCTTCTGAGGGATGTTGAGGTGAGGGATGAGGGGAATGCAGCTTCTGAGGGATGTTGGGGTGAGGGATGAGGGGAATGCAGCTGCTGAGGGATGATGAGGAGCAAACACCTTTCCTGTGCTCTGGGGCAGCCACATTCAGCACCGGGAGGAAGGAGAAGTTCATTTAAAAGATGTTTTTTTGGTTTTTGCCACTGCCTGGGAATTGCATTTTTTTGGCGTGGGCTCACAAAATAGGAGTTCATTAGGGCGGGCTCACAGAGTAAGAATTCATTGGGTAGCGATGCTGTTATAAAACACTTTATTTTCATCTTTTGCTTTGTTTGGCTTCGTCTTCGGAGAGAAACGAGTGGGTGCTGCTCCCATGGCCCCGCAGTCGCTGTGTGGTGCTGTGCTTTTCTCACTCTGCCACACTGCTCTGCTGCCCACCCACTCTGAAAACAGGGAATGGATTATTCCCAATGTTTCAGGTTTTGTGGAGGCTTAAAGGATCCAAAGGATCTGCCTCCAGTCTGAAGGGACCTGCAGGGAAGCTGGAGAAGGACTCTGTGTTGGGAACCAGAGTGGCAGGATCAAGGGAAACGGCTTCAAACTGAAGTGGGAAATGTAGGTTGGGATATTGAGAAGGAATTGTTCCCTGGAAGGGTGGGCAGGCCCTGGCACAGGGTGCCCAGAGAAGCTGTGGCTGCCCCTGGATCCCTGGCAGTGTCCAAGGCCAGGTTGGACATTGGGGCTTGGAGCAGCCTCGGACAGTGGAAGGTGTCCCTGACATGGCAGGGGGGGCACTGGATGGGCTTTGAGGGCCCTTCCCAAACCGCTCCCAGATTCTGAGTTTCTCCCTGCTGGATGTGAGGTGCTCACATAATGATCTCAGACAAAAGAGAGTTTTAAGCTGTGCCCGTGCAGCATTTTGTGGGGATCTGGAGGGAACAGAACTTGGCATCTGGTGTGACTTTGCACCCACCCACCTGCCTGAGCACAGACAGCCTGGGGACGGCAGGGATCTCGTCTGGAGTCTTTGCCTCGCTTCTTCCAAAAATACTCACTTGCCTTGGCCTCTCCATGGTGCAGAGCTGCATCTCTGCTGGTGGCTGCTTTGCTCACACACGGCAGGGTTTGTGTGCTCCCGTTCCTCGGTGAGCTGGGAAATCTCTGTGTCCATTCCCTTCCTACAGAAATTCCTGTGTTGTTCATAAATCCTCTTCATGGATTCAATTTAGTGAGGCTGCACCTCAAGGGCTGTGTCCAGTTCTGGGCCCTCCCGACCAGAGAGCCCTGGAGGGGCTGGAGCGTGTCCTGGGCAGGGAACGGAGCTGGGGAAGGGGCTGGAGCCCCAGGAGCGGCTGAGGGAGCTGGGAAAGGGGCTCAGCCTGGAGAAAAGGAGGCTCAGGGGGGACCTTGTGGCTCTGCACAACTCCCTGACAGGAGGGGGCAGCCGGGGGGGGTCGGGCTCTGCTGCCAGGGAACAGGGACAGGACAAGGGGAAACAGCCTCAGGCTGGGCCAGGGGAGGCTCAGGTTGGACAGCAGCAGGAATTTCTCCATGGAAAGGGTGCTCAGGCCTTGGCAGGGGCTGCCCAGGGAGGTTTGGAGTGGCCATCCCTGGAGGTGTCCAAGGAAGGGCTGGAGGTGGCACTCAGTGCTCTGGGCTGGGGACAAGGTGGGCATCAGGCACAGCTTGGACTGGGTGATCCTGGAGGGCTTCTCCAGCCTCAGGGATCCTGGGATTCTGTGACTCCGGTGCCTGTGATGTGTGGGAGGTCTGCGGGGGAGTTCCCCTGTGCCCATCCACCCACGCTGAGCACAGCCCTGGCTCTGAGATGTTTATTCCACCTGTATAAAATCCATTTATTCCCCAAGGACATGAACTGAGGCTGTCCTTAGCCATGGAATGGTATCCAAACACGGAGCCAGGAATCCCATCAGGTGCCTGTGCAGTGCTCAGGAGCTCACACAGGGATTCAGTGCTCCTGGGGGGCTCTTTGGCTGCCTAGTGCCAAGCAGCAGCACGGGAATAGATGTTGGGGAGAGATTAAAGAGGGGGAAAAAAAATTAAGCTCTTTATGTGAACTGGGGGAAGTATTTATTCTGTGGAAATGAAGAGCAAGCCTTCAGAAACGTGGATTTCTCAGGCTGGAGTAGGAACTAGAGGCTTTTCATTATTTGCCAAAGCAAAGCAAAACCCTCCAGTCAAAAGCTGATTTTTTGGAATAACAGAAGCCAGTGATCATTCCTGCAGCTCTGTGTTTGTGCCATGTCATGTTTCTTTTAAAACCCCCCAAACAAGGCAATGTTTCCATAGCTCTGTCGGCCTCCCAGGCCAACCCTTCAGTGGCTCAGGTGTGATCAGGGGTACCCACCCCAGCCCTGTGGGGCGAGGCAAACCTCGTGTTCCTTCTTACAGTACTCCTTTTTCCCATCGAAATGATTCACTAAGGCAACACAAAAAGCCTGAGTTTTTCAAAAAGCTGCTGAGAAAGTAGCTGCTTTGCCCAAGCAGTGGCTGGGGCAGGAGTTTGGGTGGCTAATTTCTGTTTCGGCTGGGTGTGCAGTGAGCTCTGTGCTCTCGGTGCTGCCTGATCAGAGGTGTGCTTTGTGGCTGTACGAGGCTTCTCCTCGCACATCCTGGAGCCCTTTTCCCACCAGGACTGTTTAAACCACGTGGATTTGTGGTTTGGAATCATTTTGTAGCCCAAGGCATCTGCTCTGCTTGAGGAAGGTTAACCGACGGGGGATTGCAGACAAAGGTCAAATCTAGATTAATTTTCCCCATTCAGGAGGAAAAAAGTAATTTTCCTTCTCTTTTCTCCCTGGAGGAGAGTGGAGACCGAATTGCACCACAGAGGAGCTGTTTGCTTTTCCCTGGCTCGGAGGAGAGCGGGACCCTGCTGAAGGGAGAGGCTTTTCCTCGGCTCTGAGCCCTGGGCTTGGGGCTGTCGGGACACTCTGGTCCCTTCTGGGGCCATCCCCAGTGTCCCTACACTCTGTGCTGGCTCTCCCTTCATCCTCTTCCTCCAGGGGTCACAGAATTCCAGGATGGTTGGGGAAGGGATGCTAAAGAGGATCTATCTCCACCCCTGCCATGGGCAGGGACATCTCCCACTATCCCAGGCTGCTCCAAGCCCCAGTGTCCAACCTGGCCTTGGACACTGCCAGGGATCCAGGGGCAGCCACAGCTTCTCTGGGCCCCCTGTGCCAGGGCCTGCCCACCCTCCCAGGGAACAATTCCTTCCCCATATCCCATCCATCTCTGCCCTCTGGCACTGGGAAGCCATTCCCTGTGTCCTGTCCCTCCATCCCTTGTCAAGAGTCTCTCTCCATGTTTCCTGTAGCTCCTGGAAGGCCACAGTGAGGTCCCCTGGGAGCTTCTCCTCTCCAGGCTGAACCCCCCCAGCTCTCCCAGCCTTTCCTCCCAGCAGAGCTGCTCCATGCCTCCGATCACCTTGGTCACACGTGATCCTTTAAATCCCAGGGATCAGAGGCGAGAGGCTCTGCCCCATCCCCGCTGTCCAGAGGAGACGTTTCCTGGTGATGTTCAAAGTGCAGCAATGCCTGTCTGTTTCACTGCCGTGTTCTGTGCCCAGCCACGTGTTCCTGCCGTTGTCCCCGTGCTCGAGGAGCTGCTGCTGTCCCAGTCCGTGTCTGTGTCCGTGATCATCCCTCAATCCTGGGGCAGGAGCTGCTTCCAGCCTCCCGGCTCGGGAGCATGAGGCACTGAGGCAGCTGAAGGGACACACGCTCCATCAGCAGCTGGGATTTGCTGATCCCCCTTAAATTGTTTTCTAAGGAGTTTGTGTGTCACTGTTTTGTTTTTGTCAGCAGAAGGGCACAGCGAGAAAAATCGTTCCTGTTGGCATTTCCCACAGGATTGTCCCTGCTCAGCTGGGCAGAGAGCAGGGATTGGGAAAGGCCTTTGGAGCACAACAAGGCTCAGTTTTGGCTGCTGGGGAGCCCCTGGAAAGTTCTGACACCAACCTGAGGAAGGTCTGCATTGGACTGGGGCCCTCAGCATGAGGAAGACGCGGATCTGTTGGAGCAGATCCACAGGAGGCCACCAAGATTCCTGAGGGATGGAGCAGCTCTGCTGGGAGGAAAGGCTGGGAGAGCTGGGATTGTTCAGCCTGGAGAGGAGAAGCTTTGGGGTGACCAAATTGTGGCCTTCCAGGAGCTACAGGAAACATGGAGAGGGACTCTTTACAAGGGCTGGAGTGCCAGGACACAGGGAATGGGCTCAGAGTGCCAGAGGGCAGGGATGGATGGGCTATTGGGAAGGAATTGTTCCCTGAGAGGGTGGGCAGGCCCTGGCCCAGGGTGCCCAGAGAAGCTGTGGCTGCCCCTGGATCCCTGGCAGTGGCCAAGGCCAGGTTGGACACTGGGGCTTGGAGCAGCCTGGGGCAGTAGAAGGTGTCAGGGGTGAGGACTGGATGGGCTTTAAATGTCCCTCCCACCCCAACCATTCTGGGATTCTGTGTTTTTATGGATGTGTGAGATGATGTGGGGACCACCTGTACTTGATAGGATCTCACAGTCCGTTCCTTAGGACGTGGGGTGCCCTCCTGGCTATAAACTTCTCTCTTTAGATCTTCTTTTCACGACATCCCCCTTCCCTAAACATTGGGAATGTCCTTGGTGACCCAGATGTCCGGGGCTGTCCCGTCCCATCTCTCTCCACCCTCTGGTTCCATTGAGGGGCTGCATGAATCCATCACAAAACAAGCTAGAAAAGGGTCAGATTTCTGATTTCCGTGGCATAAAGTGCAGTTTCTACAAGAAAAATCCCCGTTTTTCCTCTAATTCCCTTCATTTTTCACATAGTCCTGAGCATGTGGGCAGGAGCATGAGGAGTCTCTTGTCCCATCACTTTTTCACTGCTCAGATCCAGGGAAAAAACCACGTTTTTCCAGCTCTGCTGCTTTGCTTTTATTTTTAAATATTTTCAGCCAGGAATATTGCATCCTTAGCCTGTGAAAGGAGGGGAAATAAACCTGGAGAGGAGCGGGAGGGGAATTCAGGATTTGGGGGCTCTAAAAGGTTGGTGTGGCTCTGCTGTCACCTTCTTGGAAGGTTGAAGAAAATCCTGGAGCAATCCTGGCTTTTGTGCTGGGCACAGAGGATCTGCTGGAGGAGTGTGAGGTGGGGGCCGTTCCTGAGGGCAGTTATCCACAGAAATCTAAGAAATGACCCCCCTTTTTATCGCTGCTTCCTGATGTTTGGGTGGTGCTTTTTCACGCACCTAAAATTGACGCTTTTCCAAGCAAAATCACAGAATCCCTGAGGATGAAAGGGACCTCCCGGAGTCCAACATGTGCCTGATCCCCACCTCTTTTTGGTGAGGTTTTTGGTGGGTTTTTTCAGGAATGAGCTGAATCCAGGCGGGAATTGTACACAAGAAATACCAGGCTGGATGAAAAATGACCCAGAAATATTTGTGTAATTTACTAACGAGTTGAATGAGCAGCAATAAGCTCTTGAAGGAGCATTTTGACCACGGGTTTGTGTAAATCCACATCCGCTCCCACCATATCCGCAGGAAGAGCGGCTGGAATTTGGAATTATTGCGGTTATTCACGCATGAATGCAGGCAGGGAGGTGTTTGATCCTTTTGACAAAGGAAAATCAGCTCGGCAAAATGATCTGGAGACGGAGATGCGCTGGCATCTTTGACTCACTGGAGACAAGTGGCTCACGCTCGTGTTCCCACCTCAGCTTTCGTTGGAGGTGCTGTGGAACCCGGAGAGGAAAACAACCCCAAAACCCTTTCATTTCCCGGGGCTCGTGCATTGCCTTTTTCCCAGCCTGGAAATGAAACTGGAGATCATTTTAGTGAGGAGGTAGCAGAAAAGTGGGTCTTTGTTTGGAGGGTCCCGGGGGCAGTTACGGAGCGGGTCCACAAAAGCCCAGCCCCCACGGGGGTGCACACAGTTTGATAAGTTTGGTAAATTAGCATAATTGACAAAAAAGCACTAATTAGGAGCACAAGTAATTCTTCCCCGGGTCAAGCCCCTTCTAAGTGTTCTCCCCCTTTGGATGGGACTGTGCTTTGTTGATGAAAATGTGCCTGAAGAGCTGTTTTTTGGCCTCGGTAGCCAGGGAGAACCAAGGACAGGGGCTTTGGAACATGTTTTGTCTTTCTGCCTTGGGAAAGGGCACGGAAAACTGCTGGGAAAACTAGCCACTAATACAAGAGGTTACAAATACATGTGTAAAGAATACAGAGAATATATAAAAGAAAAAAAAGGTGAAAACTAAAATGGCATCAGATGTCCTGAAGTGTTGCTGCAAAGATTTTTTTTTTCTCTTTTCGTCTGTTCCCTAAAACACCTGAAGTAGGCAAACCTTTGTCCTCCTCTCTGCCTGCAAATGAGGGCAGCACTGGGGTTTGGGGGTTTTTTTTTTGAAATTGAATTTCTCTGTCTGCACTTGGAGACAAAGACCCAAGGAAAGGCCAGAATTCCATCTGAGAAAGAGCCGCAATCAATTTATTGTCCCAGGATCGAAAATTCCCCGTGTCTATAAATAATAAACAGCCAGAGAAGGAACAGAGATTTCTATAGGATCTTTAAATATCTCTAGGAAAGTCCTGGTGAGTTTTTGAACGCATTTTTCTTTTCAGAATTTAAATAAATGCATTTTACTTGCGAGCTCTGTGCCAGAACCATACGGAGATGTGAGGGAAAACACCATCACAGCTTTCAGTTTGCTGTAGGCTCTTAATTCCCGTGGCACGAGGCAACAAATTCCATGGAATGTGTGTTCCATATAGCAGAGACTCCCGTGGTGACTCGTGTTTTTAATTCCCTTAATGTCCAATGAAGGCTGGTAAAGCTTTTTTTGTGAGTTAAATTGGAAAAACCACACCAGTGCCCACCTCACTCTGAACTGGATAATTGTAATTCTGGGGAGGCTGAGGAATTGGAGAACATCCCTCTTTTCCATGAGCTGGATGAAACAGCCGCAGTCAGAAGGGCGGGAATACTTCCTGAATCCTGTGGGAAGGAAACTGATCCTAGCTGTGTCCAGAGGCAGGAAAACCCCTGGAAGGGCTGGAGCTGGCTGTTCAGAGCTGGAGCTGCTCTCCCCAGAATTCCCAGATGTTCTCCCAGGGAGCATTTCTGTTCTGGAATATTTCCATCCTAATAACTCCAGTGCCCTTATTCCAGCTGGAAAGGGAAGCAGCTTCCGGAATTTGGGATTTGTCAGCTTCGTTCCTTGGAGGGATGCTGCTGCTGAATCGATTGGGGTTAATTTGGCCTGAATCAAGCAAAATGGGCAACGTGCTGGGCATGATCTGAGGATAATTTGGGAAGAGCCTTGTTCTTCCCATCTGGGGCTTTCCCATCCTTTAGAGGTTCCCATCCCACGGTTCAGGCCCCCAAAGTGCAGTTGGGTATTTTAAAAGCACCATTTGAGAATTTTAAAATTCGTTTTGGTATAATATGGTCAGGGCCTGGAGGGACAGGGCAGGGGAATGGCTTCAAGCTGGAAGAAGGCAGGGATGGATGGGATATTGGGAAGGAATTGTTCCCTGGGAGGGTGGGCAGGCCCTGGCACAGGGTGCCCAGAGAAGCTGAGGCTGCCCCTGGATCCCTGGCAGTGTCCAAGGCCAGGCTGGAGCAGCCTGGGATAGTGGGAGGTGTCCCTGCCCTGGCTCTGGATGATCTCCAAGGTCTCTTCCAACCCAAACCATTCCCTGATTCCGTAATTCAGGTCCAGTCTCGTTTTCCAAGCTCTCACAGAGGTTACTGAGTGTGAGCTTCCCAAATTTCCCTTGCTGTTGCACCGGGGCGTTTGGGAGTTTGATTTCTGGCTGTGCTTGAAGCTCCTTCCCTTGGAGACTTTTGCTTTCCCTCTTCTTTTCTGACCAAGCCCCAGGCAGGGCGAGGTGGAGTTGCCTTCTTGGGATACATCTGGAGACTGTAAAAATCCTGATTTTTTTTTTTCCCTGTGAGCCTTATTAGACACAGATGGGAAGTTTACCTATTATTTGAGTTGTTTGAGTTTTCCTATGGTTGGAGTTGTCCTATTTTTTGAGTCATTGCTGCATTTGTTTCAAGACCACCAGCCTGGGATTTAAGAAATAATTCTGAGTAATCAACACAGTTTTCTCTGGGAGAAGATATTTGGGATATTTGTCCAGGATTTAAAACATTGTAACAATTTCTGTTGCTGGAATTCTCTGTTTAGGGAAGGGAAAGCGCAGCAAAATTTGGATTCTTCTTTTTGATTCCATTTCCCTCAGTGAGAGCTGACATGGAAAAGCAAAGCTCAAACTTCCAGGGTAAAATTCTAATTTAAAGGAATTAAGCAGGAATTGAAATAATCAAATTAAAATGCTTTTCCTTGGAAAGCAGCCTCCTGCTTGTATGGCTGAAATAAAAATTCCTGATTTATGTTCCTGACAGCAAATGCAGAGCTTTCAAACGTTGATCTTCGGATCTGAAAGTTATTTTCTTGGAGATTTTTTTGCATTTAATAACATTTATTTCTCCCCACACTGCTTTAAAATGAAAAAAAAAAAACCAGGAAAAACTGTCCTGGGGGAGAAATCCTGAATTTTGGAGGTGATCTTTCCATTTTTACTGGGATATTCCAGGAGCTGTGGGAGGGATGGAGGCAGAAGGAAAGCAGACGTGGAAGCATCTTTTGGGTGAGAGTCGTTGCAAGGAAGTTTTGGGTGGATTAAACAAAATGAAGGTGTTGGTGAGCTGGCAGCACACAGGGGATTTTTGGTGGGGTTAATTCCATGTATTCTACAAATTTCAGGGATTGGGGATTTTTGGAGAGCTCTTCCCTTGGAATTAAATGGATAAGCACAGGAATGTGTCTCAGGAGAAGTCTGCCCCTTCCTCAGGTTTTCCCATCATCTGGGCTTTTCCTTGTTCGTTTGTTGGCAGCATTCCTTAAAGTGTCCTTTTCCCAGGTCCCTCGGGGGTGGGAATTGAAGGACCAGAATGCGTGGATGGAATGGGGAGCGTAGGGAAAAGCTGGGGAGGTGGGATCCGATAGGGAATAACAGGGTCAGGAGAGCTTTTGCTTTTCTAGCCTAGAATTTCATGGCAAAGTTTCTGAGGGAAACCAATTCCAATCTCCAGAGGAGCGCTGACAGCGTGAGCAGCCAGCTTTTCCAGGGGAAAATGAGATGATTTGTTTCTTCCCAATTATCTGGGAGCGATTGCCGCACGTGACCTCGACAGAAAACAGTTTTCCTTCCACTTGTGTAAATAATAGCTTCCGAAACTTGGCTTTTCTGGGGTTTTCGTGGCAATCAGTATTCCCAGGATGCCTTTTAGCTGGGCTGTGTGGGGGATACCCAGCAATATATGGGATATTCTCAGCAGTGGCGTTGCTGTGTGAGAGGAGAGGAAGGTGCTCGCTGGCAGGAGGGGTTTGGCATCTCCCCTTGTTAAAAACAACAAAAAATAAAAGTTTTCCATGAGGAATCCAAAAAGGGAGAGTCCGAGTGTGCCACGTTATCCCACCCCATCATTTCTCACCCAAACACAGCAAGAAGCACAAATCCAAGCCTCCCTTTCGAGCTCTCTCTCCCTGTGTTCTTCCGAGCTTGGTTTGGTGGCAGTTAGGGGAAGTTGCCTGTCCCCATAAATCATTTCCCTGGGGCACAAACATTACAGGAAACCCTGAATTTGCCTCTCTGCGTGAGAGGTGAAATCTCGTGTAAGCCCCAGTTTCGCTTGTTCCTTCCTCCCCTTTGCTCAAAAGCGTAGGAATTAGTTGGAAGTTGGAATTTTTGCTGAGAACTAAAGCATGATTGGGTTCTTAATGATAGTTTTATTCTCCCCTCTCTCCATTCTGCTGTTGGGCCCTCTCTGCTTTGGCACATCCCTGTTCAGCGCCTTTCAACGATGCCTTCTCCTCCTTCCTTTGCATGGGAATGGTTTTCCTCGGCTCCTGAGGTGCCTGGGATTGATTCTGAGCAGCCTGGGATCCGTGGGAACGTGTTGGGTTATTCCCACCGTGTTCTCCCAGCATTCCTTGTGCTCCCGTTCTGTCCAGCTGTGTGATGGAAAATGGGATTCACCCCGAATATTCTCCTTTTCCATAAATCCCGGGAGGGCTGTGCAGAGATCCGCCCGGGGAGCTGGATATCCGCTGGAATTCTTCCTTTAGCTGGGCCATCCAGGTGGGAACATCAGCTCAAGCCTGTTTTTTTTTTTTGGAATTCTTAAAGCCAGTAGCTGACAGCAGAGATGGAAGCTGTGCAGGTGGGAACACACAGCAACTGCTCCCAGGGTGTCTGACACCCCCACAGCCCTGCTGGGAATTTCAGTCCAAATTCCCTGGCAAAAGCCTCCTTTGTTTGCACCGAGGAGCATGGCGATGCTGGGTTTATTGACAAGTAAGAACATAAAATAAGAGTATGGATATTCCTTCTGGAAGGGGAAGCTGCAGAGCAGAACCCCACGCTGGTTTTACAGAATGGAACTGCTCTGCTGTGATGGAAATCGGGTTAAACCTTTGGTTTCAGTTCAGGGAGTGCACTGAGAACTGGGGTGAGCTCCTGCCCAGTTCGTCCAGTTGGAGAGGAATTCCCAATCCTACCGAGTGCTGGGAATACTCTGGGAATACTTCTGGGCCTTTTTGTTCACGGGAGCAACAGAACACCTAAGAATTGATCTGATTTTTGCCTCCAAAGTGTCACTTGCCCGTCAAACCCTGGGATGTGCAGCCTAAGGAGACTGAAGTTTGGTTTTATTTACACGATGCCAGCCACTGTCACTGCAGCTGAATCAGTCCAGCTGCTTTGTCTGGCACAGCCTGCACTTCCATGAGGAACTTCTTTTCCATGAGCCCTGGCACAGCTGCCCAGGGGGGCCTGGAGCCTCCCTCTCCGGATCCATCCCAAGCCCACCTGGAAGTGCTCCTGTGTCACCTGCTCCAGGTGACCCTGCCTGGGCAGGGCTTGTACTGGATCATCTCCGGAGGTCCCTTCCAACCCAGCTCTCCTGGGATTCTGGGAATTAAGCATAGTTGGAGCCACATTCCTTTTAAAACCTGGGAAATCCAGCTCTCTAAGGTGACCACTTCACAAGATCCAAGTCTTTAATCCTGGGATGATTCCCAATGGTTCCAGTCCTGCAGCTTGGCCTCAGTACAAGACTTTTGCCCTCAGTTCCTGCTGATGAATTTCCTTATCACAGACTCAAAGAAAAGCAATCCCACAGCTTCATTTCCTGCATCTTTGGCAGCTGTTGATGCAATCCATGGGGTTTTTGGCCATGAGGAATTTTTTCCTTCCCTTTCCATGGAAATACTGATTTTCCCCCAAGACGTCTGGTGTGGTTCTTACTGCAGCAGCACCTGGGGACCTGAAAGGGGTTTTGGCTGCAGAATCCTACAATGACTGCACTGTTCAAACCTGGCTGCTGAGCCCAAGCCTTGCTCGGGAAAGGCTGCAGCAACCTCCTGGAGAGCCTGAATAAAACCCTCTTTGCCTGGCTGTGAAATAAGCAAAACAAATTGCAGAGATGCCCTTTAGTCCCGTTTGGTTTTGTTCTAAAGCTGGTTTAGGTGTATACGTGGCAGAGACCACATCATTCATCTGCTAATCAAAACGCCCTAAAGCAGCCCTGCTGGAAAGCTCTCCAGGCTGTGGGAGTGCCTTAGTGTAGGTGGGAAAAAGTCTGGACTTAAATATCTAACTGGTTCAGGGAGAAGAGATGATTATTTCTGGCAAGAGGGAAATAAGGGCCTTGTTATTTCAAGGTGGAGGAAATAAAAACATCGGGCTTAGGGGCTTTGGGGTAACGGCAATGAGGAGTTTTCTTGGAAATGTGTGGGTTTGTAACAGCACCAATCCCACACTGGTTTGGGTTGGGAGGGACCTCAAAGCCCATCCAGTTCCTCCCCCTTCCTTAGGGACACCGTCCACTGTCCCAGGCTGCTCCAAGCCCCAATGTCCAACCTGGCCTTGGACACTGCCAGGGATCCAGGGGCAGCCACAGCTTCTCTGGGCACCCTGTGCCAAGGCCTGCCCACCCTCCCAGGGAACAATTCCTTCCCAATATCCCATCCATCCCTGCCCTCTGGCACTGGGACGCCATTCCCTGTGTCCTGTCCCTCCATCCCTTGTCCCAAGTCCCTTTCCCTCTTTCCTGTAGCTCCTCCAGGCATTGGAGAGCCCCAGTCAGGTCACCCAAAGCCAGGAATGTCGTGTGGAAAGTGGGGGTGTCACAGAGAGGCTTCTTTTCTCTTTTCCCTTTCTCTGAGAGGCCTTGCGATGCTTGGGAACACGTTGTGTCAACGGGGAAGGAAACTGAGGGTTCTAAAAGTGTGTGTGGGTGTGGCCAGGGAACCCTTGGGAGCTGCACTGCTGGTGAAGGGGAATGTGGGGCAGCTGTTTCCCAAAAGCGCTCTTTTTTCCTCTCTCTGCCAGAGCTGCCGCTGGAAATGTTCATTATTTGAGGCAGCGTGAGCCCTCAGAGGTGTTTGAAAGCTCAGGGTCCCTGCTCTCTGGTGCCCCAATATATTTTAGGTCTCTTAAACAGCTCCATTTCCACGTGGACAGCTCTGCTGGGACGTGTTTGCAGACCACACCTCATTAATTAGTCTGAACTGCTCATATTTTAACCAGGATCCATTCTGAGGGCAGGAGATCCCTTCCCTGGCGCTCTGAGGGTGCTGGGAGCGTTCCCGCTGTGTCCTGCTGCCTGTGTTCCTCAGGGATGGAGCTGTCCCTGCTCCTGGGAGCTGCGCAGGTGAATCACAGCTCTCTGAAGGCAAGGAAAGACAAGGATAAAAATTAAAAATCTCCTCAGCTGCTCCAACATTTTTCCTGGAGTGCTTTAGGAGCAAAAGGGTGCTGACACTTCCCCACAGCTTCAATCCCCCTTTCCCCGCTCCCTGGTGGAGATGGGAACCTAGGAACTCGCAGGGTTTGGCCCCGATCTGGGGCTCTGCAGAGCCTCAGACGTTTCAGAGCTGTGGGATTGTTAATTTGGGGGTTTTTGGGGAGTTGTGTCAGCCTGGCACAGGGAAAATAAAGGCCCAGAAGGACATCTCCAGGCAATATGTTTGAATCACTTCACAGTATCCCGGGATATCGTGTTTGGAGGCAGCTTCCCACATGTTCAGGATCAGAAGGATGCTGATGTGTTTTCTCTAGGAGATAGCTGTTGCAAGGAGGAGAAGCATTAATGCAAAATGTCGGCTCAAAGTTCACATTTCTTCATAAAAATAATTGACAAAATGAACATTTTTGGGGTGATTTGGTCGTTCCAGCTTTCCTGGCTGTGGAGAAAGGCAGAATTCCTGAGTGTGGCTGTGCGGGAGTGGAGCCTGCAGATGAACTCCTCGGGCTGCAGTCAGCAGCGCTGCCCCAGGAGGGCTCCTCCTCTCCGCAGATCCTGGCTATGAAACTGAGGGAGCTCTAATTCCTATCCCAAACCTTCCCCCAGCTCCTGGGGCTGCCCTGTGGGACATTCCCACAGGGAAATCTGGGAGCAGCCCTGAGCCCCAGCAGCAGCAGCGGGGTAGGAAATGCTGAGCAGCTTTAGCAATTCCCAGTTCTGAATCGGCCGAGAAATGAGAGTTAACACCATCTATATTTCAAATACTACCAAGGGACCCCTAATGAGCCGTCGGGCTCTTCTCTCATCCCGCAAACAGCTCTTCCCAGCACTGCTGCTGCTTCCCAGCAGCTTCAAAGGCACAAATCCAATTTGCTGGGTTACAAATGCCATCCCCTGCCAAACCAGAGAGCTTTGGGAGGCAGCACCTCTGAAGGATTCGTGTCTGTGGAAGCTTTGCTGTGCAGAGGCTGGTGTGGACAATAAATAAATCAATAAATCAGTGGCAAAGACCGAAGAGCTACATGTTGGGCTGGCTGGGTGGTTGGTTGTACTCCCAGAGCTTTTGGAGGTGCTGGTTGAACCTGCTGGGTTGGAGATGAGCTTTAATTCCCACCCAGCTTTGCAGCGACATCCAATTCCCATTTCCTGCTCCCCTTCCCACCCCTCCAGGTGGGGCTGGGTGGGATCCCCAGGCTTGCTCCCGCAGGCAGCAGCATTGGCTGAGGGTTTTTACTGAGGGTTTTTACGGCACTTCAGCTAAAAGCTGATGGAAAAGCACAAGGGAGGGCTCTCCCAGAGCACGAGTGCCATTAAATTGCATTTTCCACTCCTGCTTGTCCCGCCCTCTCACAGCAGGGCTGGAGAGGCACTGCTGGGCCCTGCTGGAGGCAGCAGAAATCCAAACCCAATCCCATGAGGATGTGCTGAGGTGCCATCGTTCCTCTCTCCTTTCCTCTTTGCCTCCATAATAATCTCTTTTCATTGGACAGAACAGATGAGAGGTTTTCCCTCTGGCTGGTGCAGCTGAGGAGGTTCTGCCACCAACCCAGGGCAGCTTTTGGTGCACTTGGCACCTGCCATGGGATCGAAGCGGCCTGGAGGGAATCCATGACTTGGTAACACCACTCACCTTTTACATTCCCACTCTTTTTCACTGTTTTTTTGGGTTTTGGTTTTGTTTTTTTTTTTTTTTTTTTCTGTTTGTATGGTTTCTGTGAGTTGATCTTGTTGGATCTTTGCTGAAATATCTCCTCACTGGATGGGGACTGGGACTGACACTGACACTCGATCACCAAACCCAGCAGGGTTGTAGGCAGGTTTTGCCCCTTAATCATCATTAATTTCGTGTTCAGCCAGAATTAAAGTGGAATTATATAAAGCCTTTGGATGAAGGCTGGAGTGTTTGCTTCCTCTGGCTGGCACTGTAATAAAATAATGATTGAAAACAGTAAATCCCCCTTGATAAATAGAATAAACCATGATCCATCCCCTTTGATTCACCTGCTCCTGCACACACGGGCTTCAAATCAAAACCCTTTGTGTTTCCAATTGCTTCCAGCAGCGATATGGAAATTTTGGAAGAAACCCAGCAAATTATGATTATTTCAGAGCAGATTTCTGTATTTCTGCAGTGTTGTTCTCACAGGATTGATTCTGAAAACATCTCAAGCCTTTAAATCCATGGATGAGGGTTTGCACAAACCTGTTTGATTCTTCATCGACTCAAACCCCACGCATGATGTTCCTGGAAAAAGGAGCAGCACTCCAGGAACAATGCCTGGTGATTCCTGGGAATGTTTCACCCCTAAAATATCTCCAAGACCCAAGGTGGATTGCCTAACCCCACCTTGAAGAGAAGGGGGGAAGCTGAAGGGCTCCTCACCAGCCCCTGGGACAAGCACTGGGCAAAATACTCGGAGTGTTGCGGAATATTGCTGCAGGAGGTTCAAGGGAAGAGAGAAATGGTTGTTGTGAGCCCTGGGGAAGGCTCTGTGTGTCCATGGGGAGGGCAGGGACAGCTCTGCCTCATGAGGAAATGAAAGGGGAGATGCCTGCAGAGATCTGCAAGGGGTGGTTTGGGTGGTGCTGAGCTTCTGTGCCAGCGTTTAATACAAAAATAGCGTGAAAAGAATCACCACAGCTGATTTCTCCACACACTTCATGGTGGTTTTTCCTTTCCTTTTGCTGCTGAAAGCTTTTCTATGAGGGTTTTGTGTACTGCAGGATGATGGGTCCTGTTTGGATTTACTGTTTAGTGCATGCTGAAATTAATAGCAGCCCAGTGACACAAGTTAATTACATTTTAACCATTATTGATGTCCTCTAAAGAGAATCATCTCCTCTGCATTAAATTCTGCTGCTAAACGGCTCCTTGCCTGGTTGAGTTGGGCTCCTCCAGGAAGTCCAGCCATAGGATGCTTTCACATGGAATTTTGTTGTTTCCTGTTGCTTTTCTTCCATTAACATCCAGTGGGTGTTTTGACTGCTCAGCTTTTAGCAGCCAAGGAATTTCTGCCGCGATCTGCTGGGATGGGATTTTTTTCTTCCCATTTCCACCACTGGCTTTTCTTCTAAAAACACTTTGTTGCCATCAGCGTGTGATGAATAAGATAAGGAAGCACCTGCCAGGTTTTAGCAGCCTCTATTTTTCTGCACAGAGTTGACTGATACACTTCTCCTTTCCTCATTTTTCCCCTTCTCTCCTCCGTCCTGCAGTAAATTACTGTAATCCAATTTTGGGCTGGATTGAATCACAGCCCTGTAAGGAACTGGGGAAGGCAGATGAGGAGAGTTCTTTGGGTTCCCAAGCTGTTAAATCCGTGGGGGAAGAAAGATCCCTGAGCTCCGGTGAGGAATGGTTTTGTTGCTTTAACAGCGTAAAAACTGCCTGGAAAATCCTCCTCGGGGGAAGGGTTATTTTCAGGGAAACAGGGACTGAGAGAGGGAATGTGGGACTGGGAGAGGGAAAGTGGGAATAGAAGAGGGAATACGGGACTGGGAGAGGGAATGTGGAAATGCGAGAGGGAATACAGGACTGGGAGATGGAATGTGGAACTGGGAGAGGGAATGTGGGAATGGGAGAGGGAATGCAGGATTGACAGAGGGAATACAGAACTGAGAGAGGGAATACAGGACTGGGAGAGGGAATACAGGACTGGGAGAGGGAATATGGGACTGGGAGAGGGAATATGGGACTGGGAGAGGGAATATGGGACTGGGAAAGGGAATAGAGGCCTTTTTTTGTCACTTTGGCCATTGAATGATGTGTGAAGGCTGCAGATTTCAGTGCTGGCCTGGCCTGCTCTGCCAGGAAAAGGATGGTGCGAGGCAGGGAGTCCTCCCAGCTCTTGGAAGCACCACAGGACATGGTGTCCATCTCCCCACACGTGTGTGTGGGCACACAGCAGTCTCTCAACATCCAGGCACGCTGAACAGAGTGAGGAGAGGGAATTTTAGATCTCCGGCCCGTGGATCCGATGTAATTCCCTGCTCCGGCCGTTTCCCAGGCAACCAGCACACGGCTCCAGCACCAAACAGCAGCGTACCTGCCCCCTGCCCCTCCTGGAGAGGCTGGAAATGCTGGCACAGAGCTCATGGGCCGTGGGAGAAGTGGTGTGGCAGGAATAGTTTATTATCAGAGGAGCAGCGATGTCCCTGTGCCCGGAGCGCAGGGGCTGGGATGTCACCCCTGTGAGCCACAGGCCACCGGGCCTGTCCTCGTGGGCACGAGGCGCTCTGCTGAGTTGTTTTCATAGCCTGTGTGTGGTATTTCTATATATTGGGATCTATTTAAGGTAAAGAGAATCGTCTCGAGCAGTTGGAGGTAGAACAGATGGCAGTGGCTGCTTTCTTGGGTGGTGTTTCCTGGCACTTCCAAAATGGCCAATGCAGGCCTTTGTCAGCAGCTTCTGCTCAGGGCGTGGGCACGTGCGAGGGTTGCTGCTGTTCCCACAGCTTGGAATGGGACATTTCTCCTTGGCCTCCTTCCTCTGGCACTCGTAGTCCTCCTGGCTGCATGAGTTTGGGCTGCTGGGAGCGGGACCAGCAGTGGCATCTCTTGTTGAGTCCCTCAGGGTGTTACTGCAGCTCTGACGCATGTGGGCAGGAAAAGCCAGCTCTTGTCTTCCTCACAGGATCCCAGGATGGCTCAGGCTGGAGGGAGCCCAGCGGGCACCTGGTGGCACGTCCCTGCTCCAGCAGGGCCATCCCAGAGCACAGGGCACAGCATTGTGTGCACAGAGCTCTGCAACAGCCCCAGGGAGGAGACCCCACAGCCTCTGTGCACAATCTGCTCAGGGCTGGGCACTGCCCAGGGCAGAAGTTGTGCCTCCTGTGCAGGGGAATTGCTGGGCTCAGGCCCTGCCCGTTGCTCTGGGGCCATTGCTGGGCCCCCGGAGCAGAGCCCGGGCCCTGCTCGGAGCCCTCCCTGCAGCCAGGGACAGCCAGGCCTGAGGGCCCCTCTCAGCCGGGGCTCCTCTCGAGGCTGAGCAGCCCCAGCTCCCTCGGCCTTTCCTGGGCACGGAGATGCTCCAGGCCCTTGCTCAGCTCCGCAGCCTCCGCTGGCCCCGCTCACTGTGGAATTGTATTCCCGTGGTAGCATCGGATGTGGGAAATGACTCCCTTGTTTTAAGGGTAACATTTCCTCTAGGAGTGAATTAAGCTTCATCTCCTGGGCAATTTATCTTTGTCACAGGGCAAGGTCCTGTCCTGACGCCCTGCCCGGGTAGGTGATGAATCACTGCAGTCCCAGCAGCATCCCAGGGATGTTGGTGCTTGTGCTCCGAGCCCTCCGCAGAGAATGGAACACTCATTTATCCCTGGATTCTGACAGCTGGAAACCTGCGTGCCCCCTGCTCCCGCTGGCAGCATGAGGCCACACGGAGCTAATGAAGTGACAAGGAAGGGGAACAGCGTGGCCACAGCAGGAAATGTCCTGCTGGTCGGATTGGTGGCAGCACAGGGGAGCTGTGAGTGCCAGGCCTGCGGCGTGACAGCGAGGGGACAGGGGCACAGTGTCTGTCCTGCTGCTGTGACACTGCAGGAAAGGCTGCCAACAGCAGGGACACCTGGAAATGTCCAGCTTGGAATCACAGAATCCCAGTTTGGGTGGGAAGGAAACTCAAAGCCCATCCAGTGCCACCCCTGCCATGGCAGGGACACCTTCCACTGTCCCAGGCTGCTCCAAGCCCCAATGTCCAACCTGGCCTTGGACACTGCCAGGGATCCAGGGGCAGCCACAGCTTCTCTGGGCAACCTCCCCAACCTGCCAGGGAAGGATTTCTTCCATATATCTCACCTAACCCTGCCCTCCTTAAGCCATGAAAGCCATCCCAGGTAGCTCCAAGCCCTGTCCTTCCTGGCCTTGGACACTTCTGGGGATAAGGAGTGTAAAACCTCTCTGGGGAACTTCTCAGGAGCATTGGTGTTTTTCCCTGCTAGCTTTTCCATTTCCCTGGAGAGGAGCCTTGCTCAGATCCACCTGGGAGGAGAAATGCTTCCTCTGCTTCCCAGAGGAAGTGGATCGTGCGAGCTCTTATTCCAGGAGAGGTTTTTTTCTGTTTATTCCTCCCAGAGAGCTCCAGCAGGATCTGCTGTGGGTAGTGGTTCCCCGGAGCACTAATGAAGGCCATCAGCGAGACTCTGGGTGCTGGAACTGCTGCTTTTTTGTCTGCCTGAGTTTGTGCTTGGCAGCAGGGGGTGGATTGCCTTTGAACACACAATCGATCAACTTAAGCAGCCTCCTTGACAGCACCTTCATTACTTTTTCTCAGCCAGATCATTTCCTGTTGTTAAAGAGTAACAAGTGGGCTTGGAAAACCTTTACTCATAGCTCCTCTTTTCGAGAGTTTCCTGTGTGTTTTTTTGCCTTAAAGAGCAAATATTTGTGTTTTCTATGATTTGGTGGTGGGTGTTGTTTGATACCTGTGTTACCTTAGAATCCCAGAGTGGTTTGGGTTGAAAGGAGCTTAAAGCTCATCTTGTTTCCACTCCTGCCATGGGCAGGGACACCTTCCACCATCCCAGGGTGCTCCAAGCCCCGTCTAACCTGGCCTTGGACACTTCCAAGTCGGGCTGGAGACTCTGAGATGAGATAATCTCTGGTATTTATTGTCATCTCTGATATTTATTGGCCTCTTCTCCTACGTTACTGGATGTGTATTCCCTTTCCATTAATTTTCTCCAGATTTCCCATGAGGCCACTTAAGAAGGCCATAAAGTTCTGGGGCTGTAGATATGTGGGCAGGAGTAGGTGGGAAGGTGGAGAGTGGAGATTCCTGCCTGGGAGGTGCTGCCTGATCCTGAGAAGGACAGGGGTGAATGGGATTGAGAGGCCCCAGAGCCCTGAGGAGGACAGGGGTGAATGGGATTGAGAGGGACCAGAGCCCTGAGAAGGACAGGGGTGAATGGGATTGAGAGGCCCCAGAGCCCTGAGGAGGACAGGGGTGAATGGGATTGAGAGGAACCAGAGCCCTGAGGAGGACAGGGGTGAATGGGATTGAGAGGGACCAGAGCTCTGAGGAGGACAGGGGTAAATGGGATTGAGAGGCCCCAGAGCTGGTTTCCCCCATTCCCAGAGCGGGAGAATGCTTTGTTTGCGGAGGAGGATGCAGGCGGGAGAGGGCAGGGCACACTTTTGGCAGTGATGCTGTTGTGGGGCTGAGCCCTTTCTCTCCAGGTGTGCCCATGCATCCATCCATCCATCCCTGTGGGTTTCCCAAATGCAGGAGGAGCCGGCAGTGGGAGGCAGGGCTGTGTCTGTCCCTCTGGCAGAGGCCAGGACAGGATCAGGCCCGGTCCTGTCGGTCACGGACAGCTGTGTGCTGTAAGTTGGCTTTTTGTAAATGCAGAGGTCCCTCGCCACTTTCTGCTGCAGAGATTTCCCATTTCCTTCAGCCTCATCCAGTGGGGAATTAGCCTTGGGAGAAGTTGAGGTATCAGGTGAGTGATTTGGGGAAGAGATTTGTGTGTGGGGGAGAAATGATTGGAAGGACTCAGGAGCCAAAAGTGAAGCAAGGGGGCAGCACAGGCACTGGCGTTTCGGTTCGCTTGGTTCAACTCTTCCAATTCCAGTTTTGCTTTAAGGATTCACTGGCATTTCCCTCACACATCCCCGGCTGGCTCCTTCCATCCTCCCCTGTGCTGTCTGGCAGGTGCTGGGATGGGTTTTCTTTTGGAAAGCTGCAGCCAGCGTCCCCACAAAGCCTTTGGATCCCTCACAGTGCGGGATCTTGGCTTGCTCACATCCCTGAAAGCCTGGCTTGCTGGAGCAGCCAGGGTTGGCAGGTCCGTATCCCCGGAGCTGAAGGGCAGCTGTTGTGCTTTAAAAAGGCTTTTTACAAATGCTCAGGACCCCGGTGGCAGCGGAAAACACAAAATCAGTTTCTAGGAAAATTATTTTTGCTCCCCAAGTCCTCACAGCAGCCATTTGGCAGGCAATTAACCTGACAATGGGGTATGGGAGGGATCTGGCAACAGGGGGTGACAATTGGACATTGGGAAGATTTTTAAATTGCTTTTCAAAGCAGCATTTTCAAACCCCGTTCCCTGCTCTGCAGTGGCTGCTGTCATGCAGACAGGGGAGGGGGGGTTTGGCACCCCCGACGTCCCCAAATAGACTTTGGGGTACATCTCAGCCTTTTAACCCCACACTTTGAGCCAAAAAAGGGTCCTGTGCCCACGTGCCAGCTCTCAGGGCTTGCCTGGAGAGCCCTTCCAGCTCCAAGCAGCTCCGGGGGGTTTGGACCCCTCCTGGATTTTTGGGTGTGCAAAATGGTGGGTTTGGAAGGGCAGAGAATTTGTCACAAACGTTCCTGCTGTCATTACCTGCTGTGGGATACTTCTGGAGCAGCAGCTCCATTATCCTCTGGAGAGGGGAGTCCCGGATGCTGGAACAGGGCTCCGGGTGCTGCTGAGGCAAGGATCACCGGGGATCACCAGGGATTGGGACAGGAGCTGGGTAGCACCGTGTAGGTCATTCCATGAAATCATGGAATGGTTTGGAGTGGAAGGGATTTAAAGCTCATTTCTTTCCACCCCCTGCCATGGGCAGGGACACCTTCCACTGTCCCAGGCTGCTCCAAGCCCCAATGTCCAACCTGGCCTTGGACACTGCCAGGGATCCAGGGGCAGCCACAGCTTCTCTGGGCCCCCTGTGCCAGGGCCTGCCCACCCTCCCAGGGAACAATTCCTTCCTCACATCTCCTTTGATCTGATCTCCTCAGTTTTGTCCCAGTATCCCAAGTTTAGGGTTTTCTCTTTCCATGTAGCATCCCTCTAAAGGAAGGGGCTGATCAGGGCAGGGTTTGTGCCCGCAGCAGCCTCAGTCAGTGCTGCCTCGAGGATGTCGTGTGTGGTGTTTGTTCCTTTGTGGGGTTGTTTTGAAGTCGAGGAGCTGACGAAGTAGGCAGATCTGGGACTGGCAAACCTCTGATCTCGTTCTTGCATGCAGTCAAAAATCAGAGAGGCCAACTTATCCTGAGGGATTTGTGTTGGAATCGGAACGTTTTCCTTGTGAGCCCCGCGGAAACGAAAGGTTTCTGACGGGGGAGGCTGGTTCCAGCCCAGCTGGAGTTCAGAGCGCTGAGTGGGAGTTGCGCACACTGCGAGCCCTGTGAATACAGGATCCCTGCTTGTGCTGTGACAGCTCATTGCCGATATCCTAAAGGAGCATCACCCACTTCCCAGGAACCTTTTTTGCCTAAGCTGTAACACCTGGAGTAGGGATGACAGTGAATGGCAGTGCTGTAATAAGTTATAAATGGCTTTTTGATGTGGGGACTGGAGAGACCGTGCCAAAACGGCAATAAGTTTTCTGGCATGGGCTTGGGAGAAGCTTGGAAGGGCAAATCCTGTGTCCACCCCTGGAGTGTCCAAAGCCAGGCTGGGCCTTGGAACAGCCTGGGACAGTGGAAGTTGTCCCTGCCCATGGCAGGGGTGGCACTGGATGGGCTTTGAGGTCCCCTCCCACCCAAACCACTCTGGGATCAATCAGCTTTGTGTCAGCTGGACGGTGTGGCTGGGAAAAGGCTGTGGGATTCCCCGGGCTGGATCTGTGTGTGGCACTGGTCCATGCTGGAACTTTCACTGTACCAGTGCCATTGAAATGCAATTTGGAAGTGAAGGTTTTATTTCCCTGCTGCATTTCCCTAGCTCGAGGACAGGAATCATCAGTTCATTTTTCCCTTTGGAGCCTGCCCTCTCTCCAGCCCCTGAGGTCATTCCTGGGTGAAGCCCATCTGTGTTTTGGTGCTTCTCCTGTGGCCAGCTTGAAATCCAAAGGTCATTAAGACACAGTGAACATCACTTCAAGCATTTTGCGTGCTGGAGTCAGGTTAAAATGTTTGATTTATCACAGCTGTACAGGGAAATAAAGCTGAAAGATGTTGCTGCTCTTGGCTTTGTCTGAGTTGTGTTGGGTTTAAGGCTTGTGGTTTTAAAGACCTGGGTCATGGGAATGTTTGAAAGAGCTGCTGGGTGCTCTGCAGTAATAAAAGAAGACAGAAAATGAGTCATTTTCAGATGATTTGAGGGCTGCTTTAATTTTCTTTTCCCTTTTTAATGTGTTTGGAGGTTGGAGAACCCATTGCTGCCCGGAGCTCTGAGTACCACTGACACAGGGTCTCTGTGAAGTGGCAGCAGCCACTGTCCCCTGGAACACCCAGGAGATCCTCAGCTGGCTGTTATTAGCTATAATTAGCTGGACTGATTAATCAGGACCAAAAAAAGGGATTGTTTTTGTCTTTCTGTGGCTACCTGTTGCTTTCTAAGGCTGTGTGTTGGGTTTAAGCATGGCACTTAAAAAGGAATAATATAAATCTTTTGTTTGCTGGAGATGAAGAAAATAAATCCAGGAAATGCTGCTGATGTGCTGAGTTAAATCAGCATTTATTGCAAGAAAGAAAATTTTTATTTACTTATTTATTATTTTATTTATCGAAATAAAGCAAATATTGCAATTCCTTGCCCTGTTAGATCGATACCTCAGTGCATCAAGCACGAGGAATCCACTTGGGATTTTAGTATTTTTTTATTCCACTCTTCAAAACACAAGGAAAGGAGAGGTATTCCATGGGTTCCCTCCCGCCAGCTTCATCACTGCTCTCTTTTTCAGGGGTTTGCCCCAATACTGAGCAAATTGCTGTGGCTGGAGCCGGGGTGCAGCTCCTGAAGGTGGGGCAGGGCTGCAGTCTCCAGGCTCCCTGGCTGGGCTCTGTCCGTGCTCCCCTGGCAGGGGCAGCAGGGAATGGGAGTTTCCTGGCAGGAATTCCGGCCGTTCCTGGCTTGCCCGTGCCCAGCAGAGGCAGAGCTGGGGACTCCACAGGGATCCCTCTGGTTTGCAGAGCCCCGGGAGTGATTCCCTGAGGAGTCAGGGGCTGTGCAGCTGCACACCTGCATTTCTGTGCTCTTGGACCCTCCCAGGAAATTTTTCTCTCTCCCTTTATTGCCCCTGCCTCCCACACTGAGTCTCCTCTCCTCACACATCTCATCAATCTCTGGCAGTACATTCATCCATCTCATTTCAGTGGACAGCTTCTGTCTGTTAAAAAGTACTTCTTTATGTTTCCCCTGCAAGGGCAGCCTTTGCTTCCCATATGCTTCCATAGGGCCGTTCACCACTTCAAATCCAGGGGAAAACTGGGAAAACTGGATTTGAGACATCAG
Organism: Falcunculus frontatus; assembly: GCA_013398115.1. NCBI lineage: Eukaryota > Metazoa > Chordata > Aves > Passeriformes > Falcunculus > Falcunculus frontatus. The sequence continues at coordinate 295,796 of VZRV01003135.1, read as the reverse complement.
GGAAGCAGCTTGGAGGGAGCCTGGTGTAGCAGAGACAGCTCTGGTTGGGAGAAAAACCTGTTTTAACCCAAAAAGCTCCTGCCACCCATGATCCTGTCACCACCCATGATCCTGTCGCCTCCCATGATCCTGTCACCACCCATGATCCTGTCGCCTCCCATGATCCTGTCACCACCCATGATCCCATCACCTTCCCTGCCGTCTGCAGCAGCAGTGTTACCCTGCCCATGTCCCAGCCCTGCAAAACTGGGAATTAAGAACAGGAAACACTGACCTTTTACACAATTCCCAGACTTTTTATAGGCTTGCCCAGTGAAGCTGTGGCTGCCCCTGGATCCCTGGCAGTGCCCAAGGCCAGGTTGGACACTGGGGCTTGGAGCAGCCTGGGACAGTGGAAGGTGTCCCTGCCATGGCAGGGGTGGCACTGGATGGGCTTTGAGGTCCCTTCCAGCCCAAACCATTCTGGGACTCAAGAAAAAAAATCTTCGTTCTGTTTCGGGGGGAAATAAACTTCCCAGGTCTGCATCTCCAGGTGCTGCATTGGGGTGCGCTTGGCTCCAAAATTAGCAATGTTGCTCAAATTCCTTGAGGTCACCAATGCATTCCCGGATGCCCTGATGAGTGACAAACAGCCTTAGAGAAGGAAAAGCTGGCTGGGTTTTATTGCAGATGCTGCTCTTTTCCTCGTGGGGCTGTTTGTCACCAGCCGAAGGAAGGAGTGGCAGGGCTTGATTTGTGGGGGCCTCTTTGCCTGAATTCACAGCGGTTTTATTACCTCGGAAAAGCGGGAGGATGGGGAGGGAGGTGAGAGGATCCCTGCGTGGTGCAGGGAACGTCTCAGCCAGCCTGAGGCAGTTCCAGTGCCTCACAAGACCCTTCAGGAAGATGTGTTCTTGAGTGCCTGCTTGTGCCCAGAGTGCTGGTTTGGAGGCTGAAAAACAACAGTTCTCTGCCAGGCCAGACTGGATGGGGCTGGAAGCACCCTGGGATAGGGGAAGGTGTCCCTGCCCCTGGCAGGGGTGGGATGGGGTGAGCTTTAAAGTCCCTTCCAACCCAAAATAATCCATGAGTCCATGATTTTTCAGCTCCAATGGGATTAGAAGCCACGGAAAGGTCCTGGGAGGTTTGGCCGAGGTTTGGGTCTTCTGCTGTGGTCGGTTTCTTCTGTATTTGATGCACAATTTTAAAAATTCCTGTTGTTTCCATGAGTTACAGAGAACAGTCAGCCTTAGCTGTTAACTGGGAAGCTGGGATTTGTGAGCTGTTATTAATGTGTAGTTTACAAAAAAAAAAAAAGCAGAAATACGATTTTTTAAAATCAAAACTTCTCTCTTTTAATAATATTTTGGAAGAGATTTAGATCAAATAGCTTAGCTGGGAAACAATCTGGGGTGCTCTGCAGTGGTCCTTGGTGCTCTAAGGTGGCAAAACCTTTCGCAGCTGGGGGTGGAGGGAGAAATGTTGGCTTTGCGGGAGATGAGAGTGCACCTGCGGCAGCCCGATAACAAAGCAGCCGCTAATGTGAGCTCCCCTGGGATGGAAATCCTGCTGTCTGTCCCAACACACGCTCTGCACACACAATAGTTACCGAGCTGGCAGCGGCTCCGAACGGGGCTGCGGAAAGTTCTCCAAACGGGAAAGCAACAAAAAAGCAAAAATCACCTTTTGGCTGATGTGTTGGCTAAAACACACTCGATTGGCAAACAGAGGGAGGGTTTGCCAGGGGGACCAAAGGCTCTGAAGGCTGGTGCCTCCTGTCAGACAAGTGCTCGTTTGGTAAAACTCGTGCTGCTGCTTTAGGAGCAAGACAAAATATTCCCTCACCTTTCAGAACTGCTTCAAATTAATATCAGCAGCTTTCCCAGAGCAGCTGTGGCTGCCCCTGGATCCCTGGCAGTGTCCAAGGCCAGGTTGGACATTGGGGCTTGGAGCAGCCTGGGACAGTGGAAGGTGTCCCTGCCCATGGCAGGGGTGGCACTGGATGGGCTTTGAGGTCCCTTCCACCCCAAACCATTCTGGGATTGTGTGATCCCCTTAACCCTCCTTGTTCTCTGACCTGGTTTGCTGCACTGAAAAGCATCGTGGGGCTGTCTCAAAAGATCTGGAGCTGTCTGTGGAGTGTTACAGCATCAGTGAAACCCGGAATTGTTGGAGGCTGCTACCCCTGGCTCCTCATCGCTGCCAAGGCAGCACTTGCTCACTTCAGCATCTCCTGTGCTTCCCGCTGGCAAACCCAGCAGGAGTTTTGGCAATGGGACAGCAGGAAAATAACAAAATGTGAGGGCTCAGGAACTTGTGTTTCATCAATAACGGTGCAAAACCAACCCCCCCAGTGAAGGGCTGCCCACGCAAGCTTTGCTCATTTCCCTCTCCTGAAGGATTGTGCAGCTCCAGCTCTCACTGCTGAGAATCGGCACACACAAACTGGGGAAGATGAACGGGTAATTGTGGTTGTTAATGTGCCATTTAGCTGTGGAGTGATTGCATCATTTCACAGCCGCCCCACAGCCTCGGTTTGTACTTCTTTTATTTCTGTCAGGGAGAGCAATTGCACTGAATTAGTGTTCGGTAGAAATGGAACTCCCTGCTTTTCTCCTTAAATGGTGATTTGTCGTCAGCTGGAACAGGCAAAACTCGTGGGGTTTGGGGATTGCTCTGTGTGAAACTCGTGTCTCCTGTTGTCCCTCATACTTCCATGGGTTTTCCTTCTAGGATAACTCCTGTCTTTCAGGCTCAGTCATCTAAAATGTTCCTTGTGGTGATGCTTTCTGTGTCCGAGTTTGGCAGAGCAGCTATTTTGCAAATCCCATCCTCATCCTTTCTCACTTGGTGCTGTCACAGAGGTTCAAGCCTGTTGCAGACACACAGTTCCCATCCTTGTGACTGAGTGGTGGGAATTACACATCCATGAAACTGGGAAAAAACCCTGGAGGAAAAGCGGTGCAGCTCAGTACACCTGCAGCTCCTCACAGCTGTTCCTCTGGCTGGGCACTTTGGGCTGGGCTTTATTTGATATGGTGGTGTTCAGTCCAGAATTTGATGTGCTTGGAGGTCTTCTCCAGCCTGAATGATCGGGTGATTCCCTTGGGAAAACGAGGAGCTGTCCCTGTGTGGTCAGCAGAGCAAGGCACGGGGAAAGAAGGGCTCAAACGCAGCCATGGCTCTGTGCCAGGGGTTTAGTGCTGGTACTGGTGTCCCGGTTTGGGCCAAATTCAGGGAAACATCCCAAAGGAATGTCTCCTCAAAGGAAGGCAGGTTATAGCGGCCCCTCCCCCACCAGGTTCGGGAAAGAAATATTCCTCAGAGGAATGTGAAAGAGGAAATAAAACCTATTTATTTAACAAATACACAGGAAAAGAATAATAATGCTAAATACTGAAATCTCTCGCTGTGGAGAGAAAACCTGAAAGATTTGAGAGTCCTTCTGTGGGTGTGGTCCCTCTCCTCCTCAGAGCTGGGTCGGTGTGGAGCCCCCCTCCAGGCCGGGGGAAGGTCCCCCGGTGGGGTTCTGATGTTCTGATGTTCTGAACAAGTCCAGAAGAGACGAAAAAAGAACCCAAAGTCCCAGAAAAACAAGGTTTAACTCTCTGTCTCTCTCTGAAGAAACAGAGCCAAAAAAGCTGGCTGGAAAAAAGGAAGGGTGCTTCCTCTGCTCTTCTCCCCACAGCAGCAGCAGGCAGAGGAGTAGTGACCTTGAAGCACAGATTGCTTTGAAAAAGTTCGTCTGGCCCTTTTTTTCTTTCTCTCCCCTCTCTCGGGCTCAGTTTAAAGGCACAGAAAGGCACAGGAATCATGTCTGGGCATAGAGCGATGATAGGGGATACACATCATAAAGTCAGCCCAAGGCAACTGGGCAGGGTTCAAACCCAAACCCGAATCCAAACTCTACCCCTGGCCCTTTTCCTCCTCCTCAGGGCCCGAATGTCCCTCACACTTTCGATGCTTTCCTGTTGCAGCAGCCCTTGTGTGTGAATGCTCCCAGACAGCAGAACCACTGCAGGGATCAACCTGCAGCCTGAATTTCCTTTTTTCCTGGTGTTCCCTGAATAGGGAAGTGCGAAGCCTGTCGGGATCCTTTCCTTAAGAGCAGCCTTTAACCAGAAGCCCCCTCGAAGTGCATGAATTAGGCTTTGATTTTCCCCCCCCCCCCAGCAGCAGCAGTGTTTTCTGTCCTGCAGCGCTGTTGCAGGGCTGTGGGGTAGGATTAGCTGGGGGATCAGTGACTCTGGAAGTGCCAAGGGAGCCATGGCAAATCAGAGGGTGCCTGAACAGCCATATTCGGCTCGGAGCAGGGCTTGGAAAGTGCGGCATGAACCTCTGGGTGGTGTAGGGCAGCCTGAAAACCCAGCTACCTGTGTAGCCACATGCTCTTTTCTAGTTGCTCTAATTTTTCTCTGCTCCAGATTGGCTCTGTGAGTCAAAAAACTTGGTTATCTTGGTTTTTCATGGATTATCCAAAGAGCTTGGCTCTGGGAGTTAAAGAATTTGGCACTGGTAGCCTTTAAAGTGAGAGCTGGGTGTAAAATGAGAGCTGGCTGGGATCAGACCCATCACGTTAAGAGCAAGGGCCGTGCCTGAGGCCACAGAAGGGATCCCAAGCTCTCAAATCCATTCCTCTGGCTGCGTTTCTCCCAGGTTTGTCTTGAGTGGGAGCTGCTGCACCTTCCACTGTCCCAGCCTGCTCCAAGCCCCAATGTCCAGCCTGGCCTTGGACACTGCCAGGGATCCAGGGGAGGCCACAGCGTCTCTGGGCAACCTCCCCACCCTGCCAGGGAAGGATTCCTTCCCAACATTCCCAAATTTCTCTGTGTCACCTGCTGTGGGGGCTGTCCTGTGTCCTCTCTTGTGCTTCTGAGCAAGGCACCCCTTGTGCTTCCCAGAGGATGGGATGGCAGTGCCACGTTTGTAGCTGTTCCCGTTAAACTGTGGCTGCCTGGCTGTACTTGGATCTGCCAAGTTTGTGTGGACAGGGACTGAGTTTTCCCCGCTCAATGGCCCAGGAAAAGTAAATATTAAGTGCTCGTGCTCAATTAAACTGGGACAACGAACTGTTAGTGGAGTGCTGTTAAAGTTCTCAGTCAAACACACAAATGGCCAGCTTTTGGCTCTGAGTGGCCTTGCCTGCAGGAAGAATCTTCTCTACCCCAGTGCTGCCTCTGGCCAAAGCTGAAATCCAGGATTCCCGTGTCCCACTTTGATCCCAAATTCCACATTTCAGGTTGGTTATAGGTTGGGATGGAAGTCTCTTGACTTCCCAGCAGGACAGTTCCCTACTAGCACAGAGATGTGGCCTGGGATAGATCCAACAAGTCCATTCAGCGCTGAGATTTCTCTTCCCAAATCTCCCTGCCCACCCAGTTTCAGTCCTCTGGGACTCACTGCTTCCATCTGCAGCTTTCCACCCTTTCCCAGAGCAGGATGGAGAATATCCTCAGTGGGGCTGGACAGTGCTTCACTCGTGCTTGGCCCTGAGCACATCCATCGCCCCCTTTCCGTGAGGATCTGCCCCTCCTGAACGTGGAGTTTGGGTTCCAGTGGCTCCTCAGCCTCCATGGACTGAGTCGATTTGGGACCTGTGCCCAGAAACTGCGATGTCCCCAAAATTATAGACAGATTTAGGGGTTGCATGTCCAACCCATGGATTAAATCTCTGGTGTGAACCAGGCCAGAAATGAACCAAAACCCCCAAAATTATGGACAGGTTTAGGGGTTGTATGTCCAATCCATGAGTTAAACCTCTGGGATGAACCAGACTAGAAATGAACCAAAATCCCCAAATTATAGACAGATTTAGGGGTTGGATGTCCAACCCATGAGTTAAATCTCTGGGATGAACCAGGCTAGAAATGAACCAAAAACCTCGGGAGGAAATGCAGGTTTTGTTTTCCAAGGCATCAATTCCAGCAGGAAATGGGTTAAGTAAAAATCAGTGGTAGGTTACAACTCTGCAGCGTTGTTCCAACAAATTCAGGTGCTCTGAAGAGCTGCTTGTGGAGAGGAAATGCAGGGACAAGCTGTGAGTAAACAGTGTGTAAACAGCGAGTTAATGTGCTCCCCCTCACCAGCAGCTTCGTGGCAATCTTCAGAAATTATCTGTAATAAATTGCTCCTAATCGGTTCCTAAACGTAAGGAAATTGTCAGCCCTTGTTTGCTATTTTAAGTCATAAATTAGAAGTGTAACAGTGATCTTGGTTCCCAAACCCATCCGTGCCCTTGGAGTTACGTATTCAACATAAATAAAAGATAAATCAGAGGGGTCTGGGATGAAATTGGGCTCCTCGGAATGCACTGATGTTAAAAACATCTTGGCTGAGCAGCTCCACGATCAAGAGAGATGAAACAATCCGTGCCTGCTGCTGGGAAAATATTTGCCATTTTCCCCCCTCAATGGGGTTCACGTTCCTGATGCTGATCAGGAGCTCGTAGCTCTTGTTCTGCAGTGGAGTTTCAATTATTTCCGAATTGCTGCTCCTGTGAGTGTGTGTGGGGGAGATAAGAGTCCGTGGAGTCGGAGCAGTAACTCTTCCATGACTTCCTTTCCTACCAAAAGGCTCTGGAAAAGAGCAAATACGGGCACTTGGAACAAAATCTTCCAGCTTTCAAATTGTAATGCGAATTTACTTTTGGTATAAAACCTCCCAGACATCTCCTTGCTCGGCCTTTTGCTCCCTCAGCTCTTGCCTGTTCTGCCCTGAAGCGGAATTTCAGGGAATTGGAGATATCCGTGTGTGGCTTTTAATGGATTGAATCACACAAAGGGGATTGCAGTTGTGGGAACAACGGAGCTGCTGGAATCCAAGGAGAGGCCTTTCCTCCTTGCTGGGAAGTAGGGATGGAACAGGTGCATCCAGTTAAGCACTTGATGCCTTTATTTCACAACATTCCTATTTTCCAAATTGCCCAGAAACACAATTATCCAACTAAGGAAAATGTAAATAATTACATTTAATTTAGCTCAGCGTATAATGAACGCTTCACATTTTTGCCTCTCCTGCTTTTTAGGCCTTTAAAGGAGAGCCTGGAACTGGGGATGTGGGATGGGGAAAGGATTTCCCGGTAAAGAGGGGAATTTAGGGTGAAGTTGTGGTGCCCAGTTACTTGCCTGCAGACCAGGGGTGCTCAGACTGTGCCCAGGGCTGAGAGTCAGATTTTAATTTCCCAAATTCCCGAGGCTGCCGTGCTCCACTGCCCATCCCTGCTCCTTCCCAGCTCCACCTCTCCGGTGCTCTGGGCACATCCAACACTTCAAATGCAAAGTGGAGCAAACGGCAGAGCCTCAGGTGTCCTGAGGGGCAAAGGAGCCCTGGAGTTTCTCCCATCACTTCTGCCTCCCAAATTCTGCCTCTGGAGAGAGGGAAGAGGAGGAGGGAGGCAGAAAAATGTTTTTCTTTGTGACTCGAAGTGAAGTAAATAATGAAGGTGGGCTGGGAGAGCTGGGGGTGCTCACCTGGAGAGGAGAAGGCTCCAGGGAGAGCTCAGAGCCCCTTGCAGGGCCTAAAGGGGCTCCAGGAGAGCTGGAGAGGGACTGGGGACAAGGGATGGAGGGACAGGACACAGGGAATGGCTTCCCAGTGCCACAGGGCAGGGATGGATGGGATATTGGGAAGGAATTGTTCCCTGGGAGGGAGGGCAGGCCCCGGAATGGAATTCCCAGAGAACCTGTGGCTGCTCTGGGATTCCTGGCAGTGTCCAAGGCCAGGTTGGACACTGGGGCTTGGAGCAGCCTGGGGCAGTGGAAGGTGTCCCTGCCATGGCAGGGGATGGGAACAGGATGATTTTTAATGTCCCTTCCAACCCAAACCACTATGGGATTCTGTGAAGATCCAAAGGAATATTTCTGCTTCTTTTCCTCCTGTGAACTGCAGGGCTCCATTTATCCTCTCCCCGGTATTAAGTGGATGTATGAGCAGCTGTTTGCCTCCTCCTTGGTGTTCATCAACCTTTCCAGCACCATCTGGGGGTCAGTGGGCCCCACCCTGGGATGCAGCCTGGGTGACCTGTGTGTGCTGTTGAGAGGAGGCAGGGATGGAGGGATGGATGGATGGATGGATGGATGGATGGATGGATGGATGGGTGGATGGATGGATGGATGGATGGATGGATGGATGGATGGATGGATGGATGGATGATGGATGGAGGGATGGATGGATGGATGGATGGAGGGATGGATCGATGGACGGATGGAGGGATGGATGGATGGAGGGATGGATGGATGGAGGGAGGGATGGATGGACAGATGGATGGATGGATGGATGGATGGATGGATTGCTGGCAGTGCTGGCTCCCTGCCGGCTGAGCTCCAGGGTTTCTGGGGCAGCTGCAGGTTCCATAGGCCAGGGACCCAGCGCATCCTGCCTGGTGACATTCCCCAGCAGGAATAAATCACTGAATTCTCCGGCAGCTCTGGCAGTCACTCATCTCTGCCTTCTGGAGCCCTTGGGATTTCATGAATCCCTTTCTCCCATCTCACAGTTTCCGAAACAAACTGCTCTGTGGGAGCAGGTGGAGAGGGAAGGAGAGGGATCCCAGTTCAGCCCCGTTTTTTGAGCAGCAGGGGGGTGTCACACTGAGGGTGTGTTTGAAGGTGAAACTGGTGCTGGCAGGGGTTTGTTCCTGGGTGGTGACAGTGAGAAGTGACACTGTGACAGCTGAGCTGGGAAAGGGGCTCAGCCTGGAGAAAAGGAGGCTCAGGGGGGACCTTGTGGCTCTGCACAACTCCCTGACAGGAGGGGGCAGTTGGGGGGAGTCAGGCTCTGCTCCCAGGGAACAGGGACAGGACAAGGGGAAACGGCCTCAGGCTGGGCCAGGGGAGGCTCAGGTTGGACAGCAGCAGGAATTTCTCCATGGAAAGGGTGCTCAGGCCTTGGCAGGGGCTGCCCAGGGAGGTTTGGAGTGGCCATCCCTGGAGGTGTCCAAGGAAGGGCTGGAGGTGGCACTCAGTGCTCTGGGCTGGGGACAAGGTGGGCATTGGGCCCAGCTCGGACTGGGTGATCCTGGAGGGCTTTTCCAGCCTCAGGGATCCTGGGATTCTGTGGTATTATACACTCCAGCCTGCTCAGACTGGCATTTCTGGGTGTGTTGGTGGTTTACATGACCCCGTCCTCCCAGAGCCTGGTCTAGCTGGACCATCCATACTGGTGTCTATACTTTATTTTTCTCCTGCTGTTTTTATTTCCTGTATGAACCTCGCCATCTCAACGTATCCGAGGTAATGTTTGCTCTCCGAATATAAATCTAAATCCAGCAGGCAGGCTCGCAAACCAACTGCTGGCAGGAAGGAGAATTATCTTCCCTTTCTTTAAATGTGAAGCCCTCAAACACGTGAGGCTGTGCTTTTGAGCTCCCAAAGATGCCTGGAAGTGCCTCATGGATGGGGTTTTTTCTGTCCTCCCAATGAAAGGTGATAACTAATGCAAGAAAGTAGCTTGTCTTCTGGATAGGCTGGGCCTAAATCTTTGGTGCTTAATCTCAGACCTTTGGTACATTTGATACCTGCTGTCACAGCCATCATTTGCTGTTCTCAGGCTTTCCATGAGGGATGAGGGAGGAGAATCCTGGTGCTTTCTGCTGCTGGCAAACGCAATGAACATGTCCTCCCTGTCGGACGCCACAGGTTCATGGGATCTCGTGAGAGCGTTCTCCAGGTGATCCTTTCCTTAATGCTGATCCCTGGGATGGATTATTTGCTGAGGAATAACGAACCAGCCTTCAGCCTTGGCGATGTCCCCCTTCCTCAGCAGCAAGCGGGCACCCAGTATCCTTGGGAGAGCTGTTCCAGGCTCAGGTGGGCCCTCAGGTAGCTCCTGGCATAGTCAGATCCTCTGATGAATAACAGTCAGGCAAGTGGATGAAAAACCTCATTTAACGGGTGCAAATCCCTCCTCGGTCCCTGAGGTGCTCGTGCCACGCATTTCCCTGTGCTGGCTGTGCTCCTCCTGGCACTTAGGAGGGCAGGAGGGGGCTGAGGAAGGCCAGAGGAGCAGCTGAGAGCGGGTTTGTTCTGTCAGCCAGCTCTGTCTCCTCGTTAATGGCTCAGCAGGATGCGGCTGGCTCAGCTCACACCTCGCCTTTTCAGCTGGCATCACAACGAGCTCCCTCCCTGCAGCTCCTCTGGCACTGAGCCTGTCCTTACTGACAGCCAGGATGCGGGAGCAGGAGCCATCCAGACCCAAATCCTGCTCTGGGCACGGAGTCGCTGGCCTCGGTTCCCTGTGGGAAGTGTGAAATATGTGATGCACCTCTCCCCATTCAGACTCCATCCGGGTGGTGCTGTGGGGGGCAGCAGGAAGAGCATTGCCAGCAGGAAGGGCAGGGAGGGATCCTGCCCCTCTGGGCAGCCCTGGGGGCACCTCTGGAGTGCTGTGCCCAGCTCGGGGCTCCTCAGCACAGCAGGGCCAGGGAGCTCCTGGAGCGGGGCCAGCGGAGGCTGCGGAGCTGAGCAAGGGCCTGGAGCATCTCCGTGCCCAGGAAAGGCCGAGGGAGCTGGGGCTGCTCAGCCTCGAGAGGAGCCCCGGCTGAGAGGGGCCCTCAGGCCTGGCTGTCCCTGGCTGCAGGGAGGGCTCCGAGCAGGGCCCGGGCTCTGCTCCGGGGGCCCAGCAATGGCCCCAGAGCAACGGGCAGGGCCTGAGCCCAGCAATTCCCCTGCACAGGAGGCACAACTTCTGCCCTGGGCAGTGCCCAGCCCTGAGCAGATTGTGCACAGAGGCTGTGGGGTCTCCTCCCTGGCAGGAGGGTTTCTGGTGGGTTACTCTTGGTTATAACCTGTTTTACTCAGCAAAAGTTCTCATCTGCAGTTGGGTTTTTTTAACAATCAAATTTGCCGAGGCCAAAGCTCAAGGATGGATCAACAACTCATCAACTACAACAGTGCTATTTTTCGTTTTCCATTTCCGAGGGGTAAATCATGTTGGGGAGGTGATATTCAGTCATGAAACCATCACTCGGAAAGGGGCTTGCTCATCCAGAGCATGATAAATTGATTTTTGGAGAGGACAACTTTCTCCTGTGGCTGAGTTTGGAGTATCCTCACAGGGTTTTCCTTTGGGAGACTTTGCACCTCTTTGATGACAAATACAAAGCACCTGTGATCGTTGAATCTGATCAAATCATCTGAATTTATGGCTCTGCAGTGTTGTGCAAGGCACAGTTCCACTTTAGTGTTCAGTAGAATATTATGTGCTTGATATTAAAAGGCTGCAGAAGTGTCAGGACAATTCCAGGTTGTAGAAGAAAGGCAGCCACTCGGAGGAGTTAAAAAAAGCTTTATGTAAACTGCCCAATGGAAGTGAAGTTAAATATGTCCTCTCGGGAAAGAGGTGGGAGCTGGTTCTTGAAAATACAATGAAAGGAGTAAATCACCTCCCTCAGAGGAGAAATCCATGTGAAAGTTCAGTGTTGGGACTCTCTTTGGATTTTGTCCTCCTTCTCCTCTCATCTCCCTTGGCACTCACAGAGAAAAGAAAACAAAGCAGGTGAGCTTTGTGGGTGATTCTGTGTTTCTTTTCAGAAGCTCTCATCCGTAACCTTTCCAGCTCTTTTGTGCGTGTTCATCCTTAAGTGATGTTCCCTTCTTCGATTCCGGCCTTCAGTCTCCTGTGAACTTTGATTTGTACCATTGTGTGCGTTCACCCAGGCCCTGTGGCCCTGGTGTGTTTGGGATGGATTAATGAGCAATCAGTTCTTGCAGCTCTCCTGGTTCTCACACCCAAAGCACTCTCTGAGCCCTGCTCATCCCGTCCTTCCCGTTCCTATGCCTTCTAAGAAATGGGTGGTGGAGATTGGTGAAAAGTTTAGCAAGGAAAGGAATAAAAAAAGTTTGTGTGTGAGTGTTTGCATCCATGCTGGGGACAAATCCCTGCTGGTCAGAGGGATGGAGCAGCTCTCCTGTGGGGAAGGGCTGGGAGAGCTGGGGGTGTTCACCTGGAGAGGAGAAGGCTCCAGGGAGAGCTCAGAGCCCCTTCCAGGGCCTAAAGGGGCTCCAGGAGAGCTGGGGAGGGACTGGGGACAAGGGATGGAGGGACAGGACACAGGGAATGGCTTCCCAGTGCCAGAGGGCAGGGATGGATGGGATATTGGGAAGGAATTGCTCCCTGGGAGGGTGGGCAGGCCCTGGCACAGGGTGCCCAGAGAAGCTGTGGCTGCCCCTGGAGCCCTGGCACTGTCCGAGGCCAGGTTGGACACTGGGGCTTGGAGCAGCCTGGGACAGTGGAAGGTGTCCCTGCCCATGGCAGGGGGGGAATGGGATGGGCTTTAAGGCACCTCCCAACCCAGACTGTGTTGGATTGTGTGATTTTGGGATTCAGCTTCTCAGGAGGTGTGAGGAAGCATCCAGTGTGGGAATGGAGGAGGCAGGAACTGTTCCAGCCCTGGGCTATGGGCATGAAAACAGGTGTTTGCCATGTGAAAACAATTGCAAACAGGCCAAACCTTTTTCCCATCCAAACTCCTGCCCTGATTTTGTTGGCCAGGGCACTGGTACTTGATGAGTTTGGCTTTAGTCTTTGGCCCTTGCACTTCTGATGTTCCAGGATTACTAAAACTTCCTGGCCTACTGAGGAACAGTCTCTTCATGGCAACTTGTCAGACAGAGCCTCTGCCTGTGAGCTGAGAAATGATTTGCAGGCAGATGATCAGATCTGGGTGCTTTGTTTTCTGCATGCCCAGAGAGAGCAATATCAGATTTTTTCTCCCCTTTTCCACAGTCAAGACCGGTGACAGAGCTCAGAAGCAAATGGGACTTGTCACTCTGTATTCCCTCCATCATCAGAAGCTGATTCCCGCTGCTCTCTCATGTCCCAGACAGTAATAAATCACATTTCCTGAGCCCAGCCAACGTGCTGATTTGCAAACATGAAGTAGCAGCTCATCAAAGAATGCATTTCACATTTTTAGGGAGTAGACATTGCATTAACCTGGAGTGGTGCAAATTGCAGCGGCAGCGAGTGAAATGAAGCTTCGCTACTTGAAAGTTCAGTGCAGACTTGATGTATGCAAAAGTAATTAAAACTCAATTTGTTATGTTTTCAGAAGGGACTTCAAACACGTTTGACAGAGGAATCACGTCCCTTTGTATCACAAGGTGTTTCCAATCTTGTCGTTTTCCCATTTGTCAGCTTGGGTTTGGAATGAGAGCTCGTACTTCCAGGCAGTCTCTGTCTCAGGCAGTGATCACCCAGCAAGCCTCGTAAGAATAAATAATTGTTCCTACCTGGATTTTCCAAGTGGATGCTCCCCAAGGTTGTACAAAACGGGTCCAAACTTCCTCACAGCCCTTTGTCTTGTGTTTGAACAAATCAAAGGGCCCTTGCTACGCTGATTTCCATCCCTGGGGGTATCTCTTCCCAAAAATGCTGCTTCCCCCTGCTCCAGGGTTTCTTTTCCGAAGTGTCTTTGTGCTTCAGAAACCCTCAGCCACCTCCTGAGCTGATCCACGCCTGACAGCACAGGGCAGGCTTTCCTGGGGCGTGGTTTTCACGCTGCTGTGGGGTCAGCAGTGGTGGGTTTTCCAGAGAACAGCAGAAGTGAAAGGCAATATTGGAAGGAGGATTTTTGTGTGCTCACAGCTGGCCCGGGACAGCCCTGGCCATAGCAGGAATGAGATGGTCTTTAAGGTCCCTTCCCACCCAAACCATCCTGGGATTCTGATTTAGTGTGGTTTAAGCCCTGGTTTCTTGCCCCAGAGCTGCCACCCTGACTCTCAGCTGATGGCTTTTGATTATCTGGACAAACAGCCCCTGGATGATAAATTACCCTTCTCTCTCTCTCTCTGAATCAGGACTTTATTTTACATATTTGGTTTCTCTCCCTTTCTTCCTGCTTTTTATCCTTTGAATCAAATAACCTCCTACAGTTCATAGCACTGGTATTTTTTTCCAGATTGCTGATTCCCTAATGTTGTCCTAACGACTTCCCACCATCCCCTTTCTCTGCTGTCTGGAGCGAGGTTACCCCTACGTGGCTTTCGGGAAAACTCAGCTCTGTGCTTCAGCACAGGCAAGGCAGAATAGCTCTGTTTAATCCAACCTGTCTGTCTCCCATCCTTTCCCTGTTTCCCAGTGAACTCTGGATTTTTGGAGTTCTGTGGAAGGAAACAGCCCTTGAAAAGCTCTGGGAGGAACCACAGAGTCGTTTGTGGGGTGAACAGAGAGGGAATTGGGGCAATAAAGGAGCAGAATGTTCAAAGCAGTGAAACCATTATTAGGTAGGTGTCATTATTTCCGTGTTGTGGTGGAGCCTGAACCGTCAGGTGTGTGAGAATCTCCAAGGAATCCCACGTGGTTTGCTGCTGACACTTTTCCCATATTCCTGCTTCTCTTCTTGATTGTTCTGGGTGCTTTATGGTACACTTGACATTTTTAAATAAAATTTGGGTTGAGCCCCTGATGTTACTTTCCCATCTCTTCCTAGAAGAAAACAGCTCTGAGCTGTCCTTCCTTTCCCTATAGGATGCTTAGAAGGTCTTAAATCAGAGTCAGGTGCAAAGTGGAGTAAATATTGGGGTGAAATGAGGGAATCACAGGCATCCATCTCCCGAGGAGGCTGCAGGATAAAATGGGAAGGGGAGCAGCTCCCGAGGGCCCTGCCTGCACCTCTCTTTCCCAGTGTAGAAGCTTAAATAGAGTTGCTCACTGTGCTGTGAAGGTGGCTGGGAATCCGAGCAGAGCTCCTCTTGGAGAATTATTTTTGTTAAATGGGGAAGGATTTGTTTTCTGAAGAAATCGTTCGCTTGCTGCCTTCAGGGGAGAAAAAGCAGAGTGAAACTCTGAAGTGCCTGTTCTATCAGGAACACTTCGCTGTCAGAAACCTGCGCAGTTTTATCGACCAGCTACTCAAACCCCCTTGTGCCCGGACAAGGAATGAAAGCACCAAAGTGCTGCTGGTTGTGTGTAACTCAGAGCCGAGCTCATTGCAGGTGTCATGTGAAAACATTGATTTACTGGAGATCTTCTCCTGCTGCAACCGAGTCACTCCAGTGAGAGCTCTGCCTGCCCGGCCTTCCCTGCCAGCCCTTCAGCCTCATCCCAGGTGTTTATTTACCAGGAAAACATGGAAAACAGGGAGGAGAGAGGAGATGTGCTGTGTGAACGTGAGACCTGGAATGGTGAATGTGGACTTGCAGTCACTTGGCACTGGGAGCAGTGTGAGAGAAGGGTTTGGCTCTTTGGTCAAACACTGTGGGCTGGAAGGACCAAATAAATCCTCATCCCCAGCTGTCCCTCAGGTGGATTTACCCATCTCCTCACGCTATTTAACATAGTCAGGAGTTGTGAGCACGTGCAGCATCACCAAGGGTGCGGTGGCCTTAAAAAGCATTATGGCATTGGAGCATTTGGATGAGTGCAGCTAAAATTGGGCTAAATTACCCCCCCACACACAATTATTGTGGTGCAGCTTGAAGGAGGGAAAGATTTCCCTGGTTATTGCAGCATCACCTCTCCTCCATCGAGGATGTGGCCAGAGTGGGAGGCTGGAAGAGCAATTCAGGATTTGCCCTGAGCAGTTTTTGTGGGGTTTCCATGTGGAGCTGCTGGTGTTTGGCACTGAGCTGAGGGATCTGTTCCAGGCAGATTGATGTGTGGGCGTGCACCTGCAGAACAGAGTGTCAAATATTATGGGTGTGTAAATTTTAATCAGTATTAGTCTTTTATTTCTGTGAATTACAGCTTCTCTATCAAGCGGCTGTCTCAGGGTTTTTAAATATATCTGTTCTTTTATTGCTGCTTTTCAGGCACGTGATTATCCTGAGTGAAAAGGGAAAGGAGGGAAGGAGTTTGTGCTGTTTTAAGGGATCTCAGCCTCTGAGTTTGGTCTGTTACCTTTGGTACGAGACTGCAGTGACCACGTGTCCCAGTATCACTTATCAATCACATATCAAAAGTAATTTTTGGTTTAATTGAAGGATAAACTAAAATGGACTCCTCAATTCCCCTGTTTTATTTGTTTATAGATTCAGCTTTTGGTTTTGGTTGGTGTTTTTTTGGGTAACATTTTGACGTAGAATCATTGAAGTTGGAAAAACCCTCCAAGATCGAGTCAACCATCAACCCAGCACTGTCAAGGCACCTCTAATCCATGTTCCCAAGTGCCACATCCGCATGGCTTTTCAGCACTTCCAGGGATGGTGATTCCACTTCCTCCAGCAGCCCCTTCCCAATGCCTCACCACCCTTCCTGTGAACAAATATTTCCCAAAATCCAATTTAAACCTTCCCTGGGGCAGCTGAAGGCTGTTTTTTCTTGTGCTGAAATGCTTCCAAACTATTTTGAAAAGCCAGGGAATGAAAGTAAGAGCTCTGAAAAGAAAGGGAGGAGGTTTGCAACTAGGAAATAAATGTGGATGGCAGGATCTAACAGCTGTTTGGGGCAGGTGGGCAAAATATGTCTTTTCTCAGTGTATTCCACTGGGAACACCTCAGTGTTTTAAGGGGGATTATTTTAATTGTCTTAGAAGGGCTGTGAAAAATGAATAAATCAGGGTTTTGCTCACAAAAGGCTTTGAGTACCAAAACAGGGTCAGTTTGCACTCCTGGAATTGCAGCCATAATTCCAGGTTAAGAGGTGCTGAGCCAAAATTTGGGACAAACATTGCAGCTCAGCAGGGCAGGCTGTGTCCTTCCTCAGAACGCTCGGGGGAAAAGCAGTTTGCATTTGGGTTTGTTTGCTTTTGAGATTGAAACTTGTTATTTATCGAGGTAAGAGTGAGACAAATTAGACAGGCGTGCCCTGCAGGGTGTTTCAGCTTTTCAATATTTTACCCAGGGTAAATATGAAACTCATCCCTTCTCTTTGATCACTCTGTTCACATCTGGCCTTCAGAAGGACTGGGATGAGGGAGCGTGTGTGAGGATAAACTGCCAGCATCTCTCACTCGCCACAGATTTTCCTGTGTTTCACCTTAACTCCTTGAGTTCCTCAAAAATCAAAGTGAGCAAAACTGAGCAAACCACACCTTCTGTTGCTTTCCCCAAGGATCCCAGACTTCTCTCTCCCTCCTTTTTTCAGCCACCTGATGAATCAGGCAGAGCTGTTCGTTTTTTGGGAGCTGTCCAGCTGAGGGGGAGAGTGTGGGATCGGTGCTCATTCTGGGGTGACACAGTCCTGCGTGTGCCTTTAGGCTGAAGCAGAGCTTACATCAGGCACAACACCCGCGAGTCACACAAGAATCAAGGCTGTGCTGGAGTTCCGGAGGCCACCTCTCCATACCCCTGAGCAGGGATATATATTACAGTTGTAAAGATCTTGGAAAACCAGGAGAAATATGTGTCTGTGTATATATTTTTCAAGGTTTTATGTGGTTTTTGAGGATGTGCATCTCCCCTTGGGAGTGGGTCCACCTGTAATAAAATCCTAATAATAATGATAATAATCATATTAATAGGAAAAGAAAAAATCCAAACTAGTTTTCTGTTCTCCCAGAGAGGAGGCACCTGGAAAAAAACCGCATTTATTTTGCTTTGTCTGCAGAGTTTTCTTGTGTAGGTCACAGAGGAGATAGTTGGGAATGACCATCCCTGCTCAGGCAGAGCGTTTCTTCTGGGATAATTCATTAGGGACTCTCCACTTCTCCCTTCAAGGGTAACGTTGGCCGTTTGGTGACAAGGTGGATTGGATGATCCTGGAGGTTTTTTCCAGCCTCAGTGACTCTGGGATCTCCACAGGCTGCCATGCTCTGACTCTCAGTGCTCTGTGCCTTCCTCTCATCTGGGTTTTTGTCCCTACCTTTAAAGCCTGGGGAAAGTTTCTTTATCCTTTTTTCAGCTGCTCTCAATTCTCCCAGCACCGCTCTGCCCCCAGGCTGCTGTTACAGATTTTGGCACTCACCTCCTTTCTTTCCACTCCCTGCTTTTCCAAACTCTCCTGCAGCCAGGGTAGAAATGGGGATGGAGCTCTGCTCTTATCTCCAGTAATCCCTCCTCTGGAGTGTGCCTTGATTTAAATCCAAGAGGTGTGACTGAAGTCAGTGCTTCAGGCTGCAGACATTGTATGCGTTGATTCATGGCTTCAAGCCCAGCTTCAAGAGCATTCCTTAAAAGCCAGTGCTAAAAAGCAATTTTAGGAGGTCATTTTTTGGCAGCAGGTCCCTGCCAGGGAGGTGGGGCCAGCTTGGTAAATACTTTCCGCTTTTTGGGCACCTGAGCACGGGTTTGTGCTGGTGTCAGACTCTCCTAAATGAACTTTGGCACTGGAAATCCGCCCCCCAGCAGGAGGATTTCCAGGGTCCAGTTTTGGGGAGGCTGTCCCAGTGACTGCCCCAGTTCCGTCACAGTGGGGCTGCCCCCCCCAGAGGGTTTTAGAGGAGGTAAAATCAGTTTGTTCAGCTCAGAACGGGTTTGCTGAAGTGTGAGAAGGGACTTGTAGTGTCACCACATACAGCTGGAGGTTTGAGAGTCAGAATTCAGGTCTTGCTTCATTTACCTTCCTCCTGGGTTTTATCCAACAAGGAAAAAGCTCACTGGAAGGTTTTTGGGAGTGGGATACGGATGAGGCTCCGCAGGGTCAGCAGTCTCCAGGCTGACCGGGTGCCCTGTGCTCAGTTCCTCTTCATTTGCTCAGCTCTAAAAGATGGAGCTTTAAATGCCTGCTGCAGGTGCCAGCTCAAAACAAAATCAGTCTGGAAAATGCTGTCAGAATTTATTTGGCTTTTCCCAGGGAGACATCTGAGGCAAAATTGTATTTTCTCCATATTCAAAGCACTCTTGCAACAATTTGCAGTGGGAAAACAACTTGAAATTTGGCAAAATATGCATTATTTATTTTTTTCCTCACTGATACTGCAGTTATTCTGTCAGAACGTTCCCGAATTTAGGTAAGGGATAAACCTGTCAGGGCTTACAGTTCCCACATGTTCAGGGGCGTGGCACTGTGTGGCAGGTTAACTTGTGATGCATCTCAGGTGTCGTTTTTGAAATATATTCAACACTGTTCAGGAAAACCTGCAGATCCAGACTGATTATTTCCCGAAGAAAACTTTCTATAACAATCATTTCTCAGTTTTCAGAGCAGAGCTTGAATAGCATCCAACAAATCAAGCTGCAGTCCAAGTGTGAAACAGGCACAGATGAAATCAAATATTGAATAGTCATTCATGAATCCGGCACTGAATTGAGGGAATCCTCCTCCCACCCCTCCTGGCATTTTTGGAGTTGTGTGATGAAATTTATATCCTAGGAATACATGAGCTGATGCCTGAACCCTGCTTTTTTATATTCCTCGTTTTTCACCGGAAGTGTTTGTATTTTTCAACCTGGCATGGAAATGTGATGAATAATTAGTGCCTTCATGGCAGAACCAGCCTTTTTTTTCTCCCTAAGGGTCCAGGACTTGAAGAGGGCCCAGTAATGTGAATGATGCTCAAATCCATTGCTCTTATCCATGTTTCAAAGGCACTGCTGGGATAGACAGCTGAAAATAAGGAATTAGGCCTTCCAGGTGTCTCCTGGGCACGGAGAAATACAAGGCAGGAATGTCCCTGGCTCATTCCCGGTTCAAGGCTTTACTGGACAACAGAAGAAACTCTGTTATTGTATAGAAATCCACTTGGATTCTCAGATACCCTCTTGGATATTCTTGTATCTTTAAAATTCAGATTTGTTTGGATTTGGGAGCCATGGAAGATTTTGGCTTGAAGCAGCAAGTGCCCTTTCCCCCGTGCTGGGAGCAAAAAGGGAGAGCTGATAATGCATTGCAAAAATTTAGTCTATTATATAAATTACACCCAGGCTGACAAGTTCCTCAGGTCAGCTTAATCTGTTTTCTGCTGTGCCCAGAAAGGAAAAACGACCATTTAATTACTGGGAGAAAAAAAATGATCCTCCTGATTGAGGGAGTCACATGAGTGTAATTTACTTTATCCCTCCATTCGTTTGAGAGACGTGGATGCAGTTCAGCCAGAGATGTTATTTAAAGTTTAATTGGGTGGACTCAGAGTGACAAAACCCCCAATGTCCCCATCAAAACAAAGCCTCTGTGCTTCGCTGGTGGTGTTGTAGGGGACAAAATTGATCTTGCTTTGTTCAGACGTGCTTCAATCATCATTTTTACTCTTCTGTGGTTAAAATGACCTGTGTTTAACTTCGCATCCTGGGGAGGTTTTTCAGGAATTCACCAGAGCACAGGCCCTGGCGCAGGTTCCCCATCCCTGGAAGTGGCCAAGGCCAGGTTTTGGAGCACTCAGGGATAGTTGAAGGTGTCCCTGACCATGGCAGGGGGTGGAATGAGATGAGTTTTAAGGCCCCTTCCAAACCATTCCATGATTTTCCATGTATAGATGATTTTCCAGGCACTATTTCCATGATTCCTGAAATCAGGGTGGCGATGCACCAGGAGCAATTCGGTGTCAACCTGTTTTAAGAAGGGCTGTGAGAAAACCCCCCCCTAAATCCCGGCTTTGGCTTTAATATTGTGAATACTCCTCATTGTGAGGTGTAACTCTTCACAGCCACCGCGGAGAAGATTCCCGGAGGCCGGGGCACAACCCCGCGAATAATTCCGTGGATAATGCGGGCCATTATCAGTTTGTGTTTCCAAACAAACACCAGTGTTAGCACATCTTCATCGGACCGGCTCTCAAGTCAAGCAGCCACTCAGCAATTAAAACTTGAATTGCTCCACAATTAAATTTGCAACGACAATGTAATTAGCACGCAGAGTTTAATTTGAGAAAGCGAGGCTCTGGCTCGGGGATGTGTGCTGGGGACCGGGGCAGCCAGGGAAGCTGTTCCCTCTTGGATTTCATGGACTATCCCCTAGGATCGTTGAAGCCCAGCTCCTGGGACTAGTTTTTCATAGGAAAGGCTTCATTTCATAAAGTTTTAGTGCATCTCCCTGAAATCTTGCAAAGCAACAGGGTGAGGTGAGGCTTTGGCACAGGTTGCCCAGAGCAGCTGTGGCTGCCCTGTCCTCAGAAGCGTCCAAGGATAAAGAACCAAAGAACTGAGACTTGTGAGTGTCTGCAGAACCCAAAATATTTCGAGTTCTGTGTGGTTAAAGGGATTTTTGGAGGTATTTCTGTTGGGAGCAGGCTGGTGGCTTGTGGAGGCATCGATCTCTTTTATTGATCCTTAACTCTGGTCACCTTCTCATGTTCATTGTGGAAAGGGAATGGCTGGAGCCCTTGGAACGGGAGAATTGAAGACGCTGAGATTTTTATTTTATGCTCTATTTGAAAAATCACATGCATTGTCCATCATTATGGAATAGTTTCTTACAGCTGACAGAAAAGTGCATTGTTCATAAGCCAGCTGAAGCTCCGCAAAATCAGCTCAAGCTGTAAATTAAATATAATGTTGAATTCAATAATGCTCAATGTTTAGACTGAAATGCAGCATTTTCTGATTCTCCTGCCCAGAGAGAAGCATCTCTTGCATTATTTAGTGTTTGTCTGATGGAAATGCCAAGGCAAGTTGCAGATGTGTCTCCATTAATTGATCAATATTGTGTTGCATTTCATTTGGTTTCTTTATCTGGTTGATACAGCAGAACAATTTGTTTGGAAAACTGCACTGTATAGGCTGCCAGGTTGGAAAAGAAAATGGGAAAAATCCTACAGCAGTCCTTTGACTTTTTAATTCCATGAGAGGTGAATTTTGCTCACGATCTGGTGAGGTGTTACAATGTTCCAGATTGCTTAGTTACACAGCAGGAGAATAAAGGGAGGCTTTCTCCAGGAGAATTAATATAATTAAAGAGCACATTAAGTACGAAACCACAGTGGAAGAGGGGCAGCCTCTCCGTGCCTCTGCTCCTGCTCCAGTGTCAGAGATGGGATACCTCCACCTTTTGATTCCAGCCTTCCCCAGGCTCCTGTCCTCTTCAGTCCTTCTCTTGTACACTTGGAAAAAATGAATCTCTTTTTTTCTGCAGCAGCAGAGTTTGGCTAGTGAAGTCTCTGGTGGGCTGGTTTGTGGCTTGGTGGAAAAAGGCAGTGTCTGAGGAGGACTGGGGAGGTGCTCAGCTCTGGAAAAGCGCTCTGGAAAAGCACTCAGGAAAAGGGGAGGGGGAGCTCGGAGCCCTGGAACACCCTCAGCACTGTACCTGGGATAGTGGGGACCAGGCAAAGGGGATCACGTGGCTCTGACCCTTTCTCGAGCCAGTCAGTCCCTTCCTTAAGATCTCTTAGGAACTGGATCCAGCTGAGTCCAGAGGCTGCAGAGCTGGAGCAGCTCATCCTTGCAGGAAGCCCAAGGGACAGCCCCAGGGCCCCATTAAAACCCCAGTGCCAGGCACTGCTCGTCTTCTGCAAGGGAAACCTTTCCCCTGGAGATAGCGGGTGGGAAATCTGCATTCACATCTAAATAACTCTGGCATTTGCAAGTCGATCCCCTCTTCTGCAAGATAAATTAATTTGGTTTTGTCTTTTTAGAACATCTTTTTATCCATTCTTGCCAATACCTGCAATATCGTGCTGGGAAATCTTCTCGATACTTTCAAAAGAAGTATTTAAATTATTTTAATTTCATCACCCGTATGTTTCATGTGCTCCCCAACACTTGGGAATAATGTGACCCCATCCGTGCATTACTGCTCAGAATTGTCCATCTTTCTTTGGGACCCGTGAGCCAAAAGTGAGGTAAAGTCATTCCCTTTGCAGATTTTTGTTGTAGAGCTTTTTCTGGCAGTGCTTTTTGCAGAAAAAGGTGCTGAAACTCAGTTCTATTAAGCAAAAAATGACATCCTTTAAAATAATTTAGGAATCTTTGAAGTGTATGAGGCCCCACTAAAGGTTGATATTGCTCATTCTTGAGACAAACATCTATTTTTGTGCTCCTTGTTAGATTGATACTTAATATGAAGAAATGAATCAAACATTTATGAAAATAATAATAAAAATTAACTTGCAGTGAAGACATTTGAATCCCCCCCAACTCTGCTTCTGTATTACAGAAAACACTGCCACCATTTTACACTCCCACAGCCCAGGTAACCTTTGGGTCGTAATAATTACCAAACAGCCACCTTCAGCTTGATAAATAATCGTCTTTCCCCACCTAAATGAGTGTGTGTTTCAGTTCTCTGATTGTATTCCACGATCCCTTAGGCTGTTTCCCAGTTTGGGGTGTGAGGGGAGGCTTTTTAGCGGCCGCTAAGATTGGAAATCTTCGCTCTTTTTTCCCGCCTTTTTTTTTTGGCGGGAACAATGCCGTGGCCCCCTCACATCTGTGCCCTCTTCCTTCCCTTCTCCTGGCTCTTGCTGTTCAAATCTGGCTCTTCAAACCCCACGAGATTTAGAAGATTGGTCACTTCCAACCTCCCAGGGTGGTCCTGAGCTCCCTTCTTTCCATTTTCCAACCTTGGATTTTAACCCCTCCTCACACATCCGTTCCTGGCATGGTGCAGGTAAGCTGATAAAGCAGATTTTCCTTCATAAAACAAGATACTCAGAAAGGCAAGGGGTAAAGAGATGGGAATTAAATAATAGCCACAGGTCAGAGTAATTTTCTTTTCGATAATAGTTCTGTTAATCATGGATGAGTGTTCTCAGGGATTAGTTTTTCAGGGAAAATGAGCAAAATGATGCCACCATTTTCATGTGTGGTGTTAGAGACCTAAATCTTTTCCTTTTTGAACACAGAAAAATTGGGGGAAAGTTCACCTGAAAGTGTAATACGTGAAACAAAGTTCACACTGAGTTTAGTGTACTGTAAGTATGCCCTGACTATACAGATGCTCCACTAAATAACCCCCAAGTGTTGAAAGTTTCTGTAAGCAACAGTTGGTTTTGACCTTTTTCTGAGTTTATGTGCTCTCCTTCATAATACATTTAATTCCTTTTGAAGTTGTAGGGCTCTGGAGGTTTTTTTTCACAATCCCAGGATGGTTCAGGTTGGAAGGGACCTTAAAGCTCATCCCATTCCACCCCCTGCCATGGGCAGGGACACCTTCCACTATCCCAGGCTGCTCCAAGCCCTCTCCAACCTGGCCTGTAATCAAATACATTTTAAAACTCAAATGTGAAAAGCATTATTCTTCTTTTAAAAATGTCTGATATTATTTAACTGCCCTTTTAAAACGGTCTTTTTCTCTTCTTTTTCTCACAGATGGGAAGGTTGAAGTGACAAAAGAGGGAGTGAAGCTCTGCACCATGGGACCTGGCAAAGTTTTTGGGGAGTTAGCCATCCTCTACAACTGCACCCGGACAGCTACTGTCAAAAGTAAGAGCATTTTAAATGTTTTCTCATCTCCTCACTTGGAAGTTGCAGCCTCTTTTAGATGTTTCACATTCTCAGTGAATTCAACTCTTCGGGGTATGGGTTTCGGTATGGAATTTAGCCACTGTGTGTGCAAAGAAGATGCAGAGGAAATGCTTCATTCAGTCACTCAGGCTGATCCTACCCCATGCAGTGGAGCCTGAAGCTTATACCACAGTTTTCCGTATGATTCCTGCTGAATCTCATAATTATTTTTTTATTGCTTAGAAGAACCTTTCTGGCCTGTGTAAGGCTTAAAGGGAAACTCAGTAAGCCAAGCTTAGTTTTTGTTCAGGGCAAGTCATTGTCTTCCCACTAAGCTGACTAAAATAAATCAAGAGAAAGAATCTGGATGGCACTTGACCCCCTGCTCTAAACTTCTCAGTGCTTCTCCTGTAATCTGTGTTCTGGGCAAAGGCTTGGCTTGCACAATTAAGCAGAGGAAATAAATCACATTGCTGTGTACCACTTAAATAGGTTTTTGTTTAAATTCAGATGCAGAGCTGAGATGTGGGATATAGGATATCACAGTCCTCCTTGATCTTGAGGATAAGAGTTTATGGTGGTGTCTGAAGCAGAGAGAGATAATAAATAATTGCGTGGTTCTAAGGCACTGTGGGGGAGGAGTCAGAAGGGTACAGATGGCACAGAATAACCCAAACAAGTGGTACAAACTTGAATGATACAAACTAGCGGTATTCTTGTACCAGAATAATGAGCTGTGTGAGTCCCTGCTCAGAAGAAAGCCTTTTCCAAATACCTAATTGTGCTTCAAAAAGAGAGAAAGGAAAAGAACAAATGGGCAGGAATGAGAAAGCAGGAACAGATAAGTGGATTATTTTCTGCAGGACATGCTGTTCTCCATAGTGCTGAAGGACATGACCGATGGTCTCTGTTCTCACCTGTGCAAACCTTGCCTTTTCAGAAGCACTGGGTACCTCAGGTGATGGTGATAAATTCAGATAAGCAGCTGGGGAAGGTTGGAAAGAGCGGAGAAAAAGGTCAAATCCTAGAAAAGGCAGTGAGAGGATGGCTGTTGTTGAGTTCCCCTTAGGAATGCAGAGCTAAAAGGCACCTGATCCTCTACTCCCATGAGTGGAATCCCACATAACCACTCTGTTCCTGTGGCCATTCTCACCGGGCTGTGCAAGGGACTCCCGCAAGGAATTGCACACATCAGGTTTTCCTGTCAGTTTTCCTCTCACTGCCTTTTCCACGTGCTCAGGCTCCCCTCCTGAGCAAACCTCCAGACTGGCAGATGGCACTCAGCTGTCCCAAATCCCTTTGTCCTGGTTAAAGTGGGGGCAGCAGTAAGGTCACTGCTCCAGCCATCCTCAGAGAGACCTTGCCTCAAGGAAGAGGAGTCTGTGTTCTTGTTACTCTGGTCCTTGCCCACCAGCATTGTGCAGTTAGAGTTCTGCTGGGCTTTAATCTCCTTCCCAGGGCCAGCGAGGGACTTGGAGGAATTTTATCTCTTGTTAGTGCACAGATCAGTAAGAGTTGTGGTTGTAATGAGCTTGGGGAGCTGCCGCAGCTCGCCCTCACTGAGCTGAGGGCGTGGAGGTGTTCACATCACCTCAGGGCATGGTATTGACTTAGCTGATCCTACACGGCTTCAAACACCTGCTTGTTCCTTTGGGAAATGAGCAATAAATGTGGCAAATCCCTAGAAAGGTGAATGGTGGCAAATATTCCATTAAGCCTGGGGATAACTGCTGCCACCATTTTACACTCCCACAGCCCAGGTAACCTTTGGGTCGTAATAATTACCAAACAGCCACCTTCAGCTTGATAAATAATCGTCTTTCCCCACCTAAATGAGTGTGTGTTTCAGTTCTCTGATTGTATTCCACGATCCCTTAGGCTGTTTCCCAGTTTGGGGTGTGAGGGGAGGCTTTTTAGTGGCCGCTAAGATTGGAAACCTTTGCTCTTTTTTCCCGCCTTTTTTTTTTTGGCGGGAACAATGCCGTGGCCCCCTCACATCTGTGCCCTCTTCCTTCCCTTCTCCTGGCTCTTGCTGTTCAAATCTGGCTCTTCAAACCCCACGAGATTTAGAAGATTGGTCACTTCCAACCTCCCAGGGTGGTCCTGAGCTCCATTAAGCGTGGGGATAACTTTGATCGTTCCAAGGTTTATTCCAGGAGAACTGAAATTGGTGACTGTAGTGAGACCAGACAGTCAATGCTGGTGGTGAAGAAGTGTCAGGGAGCATCATCCAGCTCCCATTTGGAGAAATACTTTAATAACTCAGGGCTTCCCGATGTTCAGGAGAGAGCTTTCCATCACCTCCAGAGCGTCAGGAGCGTGTTTTGATGTGCCTGCCTGTACCTCATTACGAGGACATTAAGTGCTACTTTCTGAGGGATGAAGTTGTGGCAGAGGCTGAGTGAAGGATGGATCTATGGGGCTGGGGAGCTCAGCATTGCAGCTGGGCCATAATGAGGTGTCAGCTGAGTTGACACCTCCTGCTGGAACTGGGTTTTATGTGTACCCTGGCTTTGGTTTGTAAATAATAAAGATTTTAGTGTCATTACTCACTGTTAGTCTACACGGGCTCTTCAGCTCGTGCTCACTCTGCAGGAGCAAACTTTAAATATAAATCACTGGAGAAAGGGCTTTGTCTTTGCAATAGAATTTAGCAGGCATTAAAATTTAATGATTCTGATCTGCCTCCTGCCTCATAACAACCTCTTTAATAAGGCAATCCAGGGCTTTGCAAAGCCTGCCCCAGAAGCACTATTATCATATTTTTTCCCCATTATTGCAGTCTTAAATAAAAGCAGGGTGGGGTTTGAGTTCGAGCAGGGCCTGGGAAAAACCCAAACCCCCCTTGGGTGTTGAGGAGCACTGGGGATGGCAGGGACACATCTCCTGACATGTGGCCTTCTTTTAAGATAAATGTACAATCTTTGACATCCGATTTTTGTTTGGTTATTCTGCAGCGTTTGCTTTACATTTCCAGATATTACAGAAAGAATAATAGTGAGGGGTTTGGGGGTTTTTTTGGTTTGCTTTTTCTTCTTCTTCTGGTAGGAACTGCTCAGTCTGCTCCAATATGCAATTGTCAAGGCTTTCTGACGTCTTGATGCTCACAGATCACCTTCCATTGCACACTCAGTGAAATCCAAGTCAGCAGCTAATTTCTCCCTCTCTCTTTGTTGGTTATCCAGAGTTCTCAAGTGCCTGCATGCAAACCTGGATGCTGCTTGCAAGTCAGAGCAGAACCACAGACTTTCCTTCCCGACTCCAACAAATAATTAAGTTCAGAATGAGGAGAACACCACTTGTTACGGCTACACCTAAAATGATGTCTCTGGTCCTCTGTTTTCAGAGACGTGGGTGGAAAAAAGAGCTATGAGAGGGCAGCAAAAAAAGGACAAAAAAGACAAAAATCCCCCCAGCTGAATTGAGGCTGTGTTTAAAACATTGTGATTCTTTATTCTGGTAACAGAAAAGATGTGGGAGGGAGTGAAATTAATCTGCCGTTAATATTGTGCAGAAGTGCTCATTCCTCTTAAAGAATAATGTGTGGAGCAGACTTTTGCAGGTCATCTAGGGTGGATTTTGTGGAGGGAGCAGATTCTCCATCCTCTAAGGATTTTCTGCTTATTTTAAAAGTGATCTTAACATCTGAAACAGATTCTCTTGGGGGCAAAATTCAAATAAAACCATCCCCTAGAAACATCTCTGTGAGAGGCTGATGATTTCAGGGGAGTTACACTCCACATCGTGTTTTCAGGAGAACTATTAGCAAAAAAAAAGGCAAGCAGAGGCAGAAGTTATTAAACTCTAAATTATATAAATCCTTTTGCTGGCCCTCAAAAGGCAGCACAAGAGTTCCTCGAGCTGCTGTGCTTGCCAGCTGCACTAATTGTACAAAACCCGGCGTGGCGCAGCGGGATTAAGGCGGGAGCTGAGCTGTTCCTTGCCAAGCCTGGATGAGTTTGGATTTTCCACCGCTGTTTTTGTTTTAATGGAGTCCTGTGCAGCGCTCGGTGCAGCCCCAGGAATGGCAGAACTTTGCGAGGAGCTCCGTAACATGGATAATTTGCGAGGAAAAATAAGGCAGCAGCGAGTTGCCAATTAAAACTGTGGAGACTCGTTAAAAGCCTTGCAGAAGGATGTTGCCTTCAGATGTTCTCCTCTAACGATTACAGGAGCCAGGGTAAAGTTTGTTCAGCTCCCCCTAAAACACACTTTGGAAAGAAGTTGACTTTAGACACTCCCCTGTTTGATTAAAATCTCTCTGATATTACTTGGAGATCAGAAACCTGGGATGGCCCATCCAGTCTGGTGTGCCTGGTGGGAGATAAATGGATATATAAATGGATGTATCCTGGGAGAAAGTAATTTAAACTCACCCTTCCACTGCCTGTATTTTTCTGTGACCTTTACAGGTTTTGCAAGTAATGAGACAAAATGGGATTGGATTATTCCTCTGAGGGGATGATAATGAGAAAATGATATTGAGGACAATGGACAAGGTGTAGCAGGAGTTTTTCTCCCCTCTTCTTTTCAGGAGCACCTTCAGGATGGCATCTCTGTGGCTCTGGAAATACAGGCACAGGGATGGGTGGTCCCGACTGAAGTTTTAACTCAGGGACAGACCAATCCAAGAGAGATGGGGAAAACAGAATGAAAAATTCATTCACCACCTGGATTGTTTTGTACCTGAAACATCCCCAGGTGTGTTGCAATAAGGTTGCCCAGAGAAGCTGTGTCTGCCCCATGATCCCTGGAAGTGTCCAAGGCCAGGTCAGACAGGGCTTGGAGTAGCCTGGGACAGTGGAAGGTGTCCCTGCCCATGGCAGGGGGTTGGAACTGGATGGGCTTTGAGGTCCCATCCAACCCAAACCAGTCTGGGATTCTGGGATTCACAAGTTTCCCAGGCTCTGCTTCCTACCCCCTTTTCTAAAGCCTTAAAGGAGGTGCTGAAGGAAGAGGTGGGGCAGCCACAGCTGCTCTGGGCACCCTGTGCCAGGGCCTGCCCACCCTCCCAGGGAACAATTCCTTCCCAATATCCCATCTATCCCTGCCCTCTGGCACTGGGAAGCCATTCCCTGTGTCCTGTCCCTCCATCCCTTGTCCCAAGTCCCTCTCCAGCTCTCCTGGAGCCCCTTTAGGCCCTGGAAGGAGCTCTGAGCTCTCCCTGGAGCCTTCTCTCCAGCTGAGCACCTGGAGGTTCTGGCATCACAGGCAGCCTTAAGACCAGGTATTTATTTGTTAAATAATAAGGAAAACCTTTCAGTGTTAAATCCATGTTTAAAAACTCTCTGGACCTGTTTGGCAGAGCAGATAAAGGAACAATAAATCACAAAGTACTGTTTGTTGTGTCTGGTACAGAAAAAGGGTGATCACCATGCAGGGGAAGTGAAGTACTTCAGTTGTTCCGAAATGCTTGTGGAAATAATTTTGTTGATATTTTTCACGTTGATTTAATTGCAGAGTGGAATGAGCTGAGATCCCATCACTTAAACACGGTTATAAGGAGATGATGACTTTCTCTGTGCAACCCCTGAAGAATTAGTTAATATTAACAGCAGATGTCAGATAATTAGTTCATAAGAGCTCCCATTTCATCCCTTTTTATAGATGTCACTGAAAATGTTGCTGATGTTTGAAATATGGCCAGAGCAGCTGTGAGAAATGAGGTGACTGAACTTTGCTGTCGACAGCAAAGCTTTGCTTTGGGCAGAGTTTGATAAACAAGGGGATGCAATGGAACGTTTGCCATAAATACTAATTTATGGGCTCAGTGACACGTGGTCTTTTCCCAGATTAAAATGCAACAGACAGCACAGGGGCTGGATTTGCCCCACATTATGTAAAATTTCTCATTCTAGAAATGGTTCTAACTGGGGAACAAAAAGCCACTTGGTACCAAAACAGACCCAATTTGTGTTTCAGAACCAAAGCAACCACTGCCTTCTGTTCTCTAAAGCCACTTTTAGAAGCTCCTTGATGGCACAAAATCACCCCAAGCTGACTTTCCTGCTGTTCATAAAAGCAGAGTTTTTAAAGATTGTTTTGTCCATTGTAATTCAGGGTTTCTTTCTGAGAGATACTGGATTAATTTAAACATTTCATTGATTGTATTGGAGGAGTTGTGCTTCCCTGCATCTCAAGTCCATCACTTCCAATAAACTTCCGTTAAGGGAATCACATAACCATCTCCCTAAAATAAGCTCAAATATGGTACCAGTCAGTAAAAGTTACTGCAATTTTTGTTGCTTTCAGCCAGGGTGTAGCAGCACCATCTCCACTGGCTGATCCCTTTGGATCAGGAGGATCCTGCTGCCTCTGCTTCTCAGGCAGCAATGGGCTCCAGGTCTCTCCAACCCATGGGGAACAGGAGGATTTTTTCAGTGTTAAACCTACTACAGGTTTCATTGATTCTTAATTTTAATTACTATCCCCCCTTCCCATCTTTCATAATAATATGAGGTTATTGCGAGGAAAAATGTGTGTGAACACCAATACTAAAATTATTCTTCTCTTAAATACTCCACAAGTGTAATGTCAGTGAGGGTTTCCTTGTTTTCCAGGCCTTTTTAGCTATGGCAAGACTCAGAACAAGGCAGGGCAGCCCTGGGATGGGGCTGGCTCAGTGGAAAGCACCTTCCCCTTGTGTCTGGACATCCCTGGAGGAGAGGAGACAAAATCAGGGGAAATCAGAGAATCCCAGAATGGTTTGGTTTGGAAGGGATCTTAAAACTCATCCAGTGCCACCCCCTGCCATGGGCAGGGACACCTTCCACTGTCCCAGGCTGCTCCAAGCCCTGTCCAAGCTGACCTTGGACACTTCTAGGGCCATACAAGCTGGCAGCACATGGGGGATTGCCCAGGAGGGAATGGGGAGCAGCTTTTGTGGGCAGTCAGGGGGGCCTGGGGAGTTTGTTGTGGCTGACAGAGCTGCTGGGAGTTGTGCTGGGAGTGGGTGGCCTGCTCTGGACATGGCTCTGGGTTTTGGGGATGGCTATTTTCAGTGAGGTGTGGGTGGAGCAGATGGATGTGCTATGTGCTGCATTCCACAGTGCTGGGGGTTATATTTCATGTATGGATAACAAAACAGAGGCAAACATGTCTCTCCTACTACCCTGCTGACTTCGGTAGTGGGGTTTTTTTCTGCTTTTCCTCATCTGTCATTGCTGATTTACCTTCAGGAGTCTGGAATTCCTTCCAGCAGGCTTGGTGTCCTCTTGTACATCACCCTGCTCGTTTTGGGTCTGGCACCACAATCCAATTTCTTAGTCTTTCCCAAAATATTCAGCTGAACCTGCAGCAAGGAAATTGTTTGCCACCTCCTATTCGGGGAGCACAATCCCCTCAAAATTGAATTCTTGGAATCAGCACAAAGAACAGGTGAAAACAGCAGCTCTTTCTTCTGTTCAAGCTCTTCTAAATTCCCAGCTGGATGATGGTAGTGGGGAAAGTTTCTGATAGGGAGAGTGCTAGGAGGAAAGCATTCCCATTTCCTGCAGCTCACAAAAGAGGAAAGGTGTCTATGGAGAAGGTGCACAGAACAAAATCTCAGCCCATGGTTATTTCTCCTGGGATCTTCGGATCAGCTCAGTCAGGGGGCTGGTAGCAGAGTCTGGGCCTCAGGTTTGCCCCTGGCTCAGCTGGGCTGGATTCTCTGCATCCTTTGAATGCCTGAGCACAAACAAGGAGCTGCTCTGGGGTTCAGAGCTGCAGAGTGTGAAGAGCGGATGCTGTTCTGTCATTGTGGGGCTTCTTCACAGAATCATGGAATGGTTTGGGTTGGAAGGGACCTTTTAAACACCATCCAGTGCCCTGGGTTTACACATCCCTGCCATGGGCAGGGACACCTTCCACTGTCCCAGGCTGCTCCAAGCCCCAGTGTCCAGCCTGGCCTTGGACACTGCCAGGGATCCAGGGGCAGTCACAGCTTCTCTGGGCACCCTGTGCCAGGGCCTGCCCACCCTCCCAGGGAACAATTCCTTCCCAATATCCCATCCATCCCTGCCCTCTGGCACTGGGAAGCCATTCCCTGTGCCCTGTCCCTCCATCCCTTGTCCCCAGTCCCTCTCCAGCTCTCCTGGAGCCCCTTTAGGACCTGGAAGGAGCTCTGAGCTCTCCCTGGAGCCTTCTCCTCTCCAGGTGAGCACCCCCAGCTCTCCCAGCCTGGCTCCAGAGCAGAGCGGCTCCAGCCCTCAGAGCATCTCCATGGCCTCCCCTGGCCTCGCTCCAGCAGCTCCAGGCCCTTTTTTTGTTGGGAACCCCCAAGCTGGAGGCAGCTCTGCAGGTGGGGTCTCACCTGAGCAGGGCAGAGGGGCAGAACAGCAGAGTAAAGGGCTGGGCTTCTCCTCCAGCCAGGAAGCTGAGCCTAAACCAAACACAGAGCCATTGTGGAGGCTGCTGCCTTTCCAAGCTGAGCTCCTGTGATCTCCCTGCTGATGTGTTCTGTGGGAGTGAAGGTCCCTGGAAGGTTTTTAAGGGCACAGACATGACTTTGCACACGAGGGCTTCACCCCCGTTCTGCTGCCAGGGGTGAAACTCCAGCCTGAGGGAAAAAGGAGCAGCCTTGCCACTGTAGATGTTTTGCAGACAATTTCTGTGTTGGTGAAAGGAAATCTCTTCATTATGCAGCATTCAGCATTCCATCCTTATTGCTGGAACTCTCGCCATGCTTTGATTGCCTTGCGCTTTGATAGCGGGGCCGCTCCGTGTCTCAATTTCGGGGATGTCGTTTGAAGTGGGAATTTTTTACACAGCCCAGGCATTGAGGGGAGATGTTTCAAGTGAGGAGAAGGCTATGTTGGGCAGCTCGAGCCTTCCTCTGCCACAGCTCTGTGTTACTGCTCTGACATGTCAGTGAAAAGCACTGATTAATACTACTCATTAGTTATGCTTCCTAAAAGAAGCAGAATTCCAGAGAGGAGCTGAGAATCCCAGTGTATTTTTGAGGATTGTGTGGTGTCTTATCAGACTCCCTGGCCTTTTTCAGCTGCAATGCTCCGGCACCAAACAGCTGACATCTTCTCCATGGTGTTGACCTTCTAACCATAAATCCATTTGCTTGTGGCAGTGATGCAGTAATAATCAAATTGATGGAATAACAATAATTCCAGTAATAATAATTATTCCAAGAATGGAATCATTGAGGCTGGAAAAGCCCTCCAGGATCATTCAGTCCGAGCTGTGCCCGATGCCCACCTTGTCCCCAGCCCAGAGCACTGAGTGCCACCTCCAGCCCTTCCTTGGACCCCTCCAGGGATGGCCACTCCAAACCCCCCGGGGCAGCCCCTGCCAAGGCCTGAGCCCCCTTTCCATGGAGAAATTCCTGCTGCTGTCCAACCTGAGCCTCCCCTGGCCCAGCCTGAGGCCGTTTCCCCTTGTCCTGTCCCTGTTCCCTGGCAGCAGAGCCCGACCCCCCCCCGGCTGCCCCCTCCTGTCAGGGAGGTGTGCAGAGCCACAAGGTCCCCCCTGAGCCTCCTTTTCTCCAGGTTGAGCCCCTTTCCCAGCTCCCTAATACTGCCAATATTTGCTCAAGTTTGGGATGCTGTAGAGGGCTGTAGTTTATTTGCATTTATCTGCTCTGAAGTTCCCTGGCAAAGATGGATTTCATATTATTTAAGTGCTAGTGTTTAAAGCATTTGGATACCAAGTAAATTGACAAAACTGCAGATAGGCTTTTTAATTAAAAAAAAGGCACCAAACAAGTTCTCTGTATTGCACGATTGAAAAACTCATTATATTTCATGAATTGCATCTTCTCTGGGAATGGACTTGGAATGGGAGCGCTTTTATTTATCTTTAGGCTGCAATAAAACCCATCCAGACAACAGAAATGTTGACAACTGCATTCACTCCTCTGAAGTTATTTGCAAAAACCTTTTCTTCAGAATATTGAAGTCAGTAGTGTTTGAAATGGGTTTGGTGAAGCTCTGCCCTTTGCAGCCTCTGCCTGATGCCCAGCTGGAAGAAATGAGATTTAAATAGTGTCTCTTTTTTAATTAACTTCAGGAATGAGGAGCGTGGGAAGAGGCTCAGCTATGTTTTGTTAGCTCTTTGTTTTTTCAGGGTAGTCCACGGCCTCTGTACGCAGCAAAAAGTGCAGGTGCCACCCTAAAGCTGTCTTCTCCTTTGCTCTGACATGTCCTGGACACCCTGGATTGGTTTTTTGATGGGAATTGAGTTGAACTCCAGACGTTCGCGTTGAACTCCAGACGTGTGAAGCGATCTGACAGCACTGGGAACGAAGTGCAGAGATCTGAAGAAGGCAAAATCCTGGCTGGCTTTGAAGAAATAGAATTGTCTTTGTTTATTGTGTTTGTTTTTCAGCTCTGAGGTTACTCTGCCTGACTTACCTGTAGTAGAGGGCAGGAGTGGAGGCTGATTAAATTCACACGATGCACCCAACTTGGAGCCTGTCTTTTAAACTTGGATTTTCTTCATGGGCAAGGCAAAGGGAAGGATGTTTTTGTGGCATGGTGTCAGTGTTGAAGAAAGCAGCACTTGGGAACTGTGATTGTCCCTCTGGGCTGGCCCTGCTGAGGGACCTCGAGGGCTGTGTCCAGTTCTGGGCCCTCCTGGCCAGAGAGCCCTGGAGGGGCTGGAGCGTGTCCAGGGCAGGGAACGGAGCTGGGGAAGGGGCTGGAGCCCCAGGAGCAGCTGAGGGAGCTGGGAAAGGGGCTCAGCCTGGAGAAAATGAGGCTCAGGGGGGACCTTGTGGCTCTGCACAACTCCCTGACAGGAGGGGGCAGCCGGGGGGGGTCGGGCTCTGCTGCCAGGGAACAGGGACAGGACAAGGGGAAACGGCCTCAGGCTGGGCCAGGGGAGGCTCAGGTTGGACAGCAGCAGGAATTTCTCCATGGAAAGGGTGCTCAGGCCTCGGCAGGGGCTGCCCAGGGAGGTTTGGAGTGGCCATCCCTGGAGGTGTCCAAGGAAGGGCTGGAGGTGGCACTCAGTGCTCTGGGCTGGGGACAAGGTGGGCATCGGGCACAGCTCGGACTGGGTGATCCTGGAGAGCTTTTCCAGCCTCAGGGATCCTGGGATTCTGTGATTTGAGGGTAGGTCATTCCTGGCATGCCAGACCATGGAGCTATGGTGCTTTTATCACTGTCAGACATGGAGCCACATGGAGGAAAAACCCCTTTTCTTTCATTTCTTTAAAGAGGCACCCTGGGCAAAGCCCTCTGGAAATTCCATCCCCACTCGGTGAGCATGGGGGGAGGGTGCTGTGAAACCAAGGGCTTTTCCAGAAGGTTTTTTTACAGCACCGAAAAGGTCTCGCAGAGGAAGAATCTTTATGATGGGTGTTGGGAGGGGATCACATTCCTAACAGCTTACAGCAGAAAAAAAGAAAATCAAGGAGCAAATGGCAGCGAGTTCTCCAAGGACTCGTGCTGGGAACTCAGTGGGACAGCCAGAGCTTCATGGCTGGGCTTACCCTTAGAGGAGATGGGAAGCAGGTGGGAGGAGGAATACTTGTGGATGGGGAGCTGATGGGGGGGACAGGAGCTGCCTGGAAGTGGGATGAATCGGCTGAGTGGGTGTGTAAATGCCATGTGGTGGGTTTGTCCATGTCACCAGCCCCATTTCCCATGTCACCAGCCCCATTTCCGAAGGGTTTTGCCCAGATACACCTGTCTCTGCCCATAGCAGAGACACCTCTGGGATGTGCCTCTCCCGCCTTTCTTGGGAAGGCACATTCTCCACTTAAAGGCTGTTCAACATCTGACTAGATCCTGTATTCTCTGTCTGAGGAGTCTCTTGAACCTCTTCAGAGTCCTTTTTGTTCTTTGAATTTCTTCTGCCTCTGCTTTTGTAATCCTTTATTGTTTCTGAGCACTGCTGTGATTCTTCCATTGCGAGAGATCCCAAATACAGATTTATTGTTGTCAGATACTCTCTGCTGAAACGGCACCGTTGGTGTTGTTCTTTGGGGAAATGGGGGGAATTTAGGAGAACTGAGCTGATTTAGGGAGGCGGATGAAGGCTGCCGTGCTTTGGGTGTGAAGGAGAAACTCAGGTGCTCTGCCTGTGGTAATCACACACTTCCCTTCATCCTGGGCTTGTGAAGAAAGGACCTCAGCAAAGCTTCACCAACCTTCCTGTGGGAGAGGGGCTGCCAGGGCAGCCGTGGCTTTGTCCAGCAGCTCTCGGCCCCCCGAAGGTGCACTGAACCAGAGGGACACCTGCTTGGAAAAGAAGTTTTCCTTCATGTCCAGCCTAAAACTCTCAAACTGCGTCTCCCAAGCATTGTCCCGAGTTAGGAGGGAAGTTTGGCAGCAGCAGCAGCTCTCTAAGTGCCCTCCTGGGAGGTGTGGGAGTCAGGGATCCCACCTTTGCTCCTGCTGTTCCCGAGGAGATGCAGCAATGTCCATCTCTCGTTGTTCCAGTGCACACCTCTGTGTCCAGGGACACAGCAACTGTGCTGGGAGGAGTCTGGGTTAAACATTAACCCCCCCCTTACATGCTAAAAACGCCCCTTTGGGTTATTTTTAACCTAGAGTGCACTTTTCCCTACAGCTGGATAAGCACTCGCTGGCAAGAGGGAGGAGAGTGCATGGGAATGGGAAGTGTGGGAGAGGGGGGGAGCGGTCAGGGCTGCTGCAGGTGGTGGTGACAAAACGGGAAAGTGTTTGAAATCCTCTTTATTCTGCACTGTGGTGTTTGGGGAAGACTTAACAGCTTTAAAGCACTCTCCTGCTTCAGACTCGGAGCTGTTTGGACATGGTCCAGTTTGTGTGGGGACATCAGGGGTCCTGCAGAGCTCATCCCCATTGTCCCACTTTTCCCAGGGGATGGCATTTCCTTTTATTGGAGAGAAAATAAATACACCTGGAGTGAAACACAGAGTTTCAGAATGAGCTGAGTTTTCTGCTTTGTTCTGGAAGCTTGATTTGAGATAAGCCCTTTAGCACAGGTGTCTGGAAAACTGGGATAATTTGAATTTACACTAAGCCTGAGATTGGAAACTTCCTGGGAAGGGGCTGGTTTATTCCATACAATCAGCACTGTGTGGGGGTTCTTGGCTGTAAATGCAAGTAATAATTATTTGTGTGCTATTGCTGATGTCCCCAAAAAATCTGTGCCTGCCCCATCCCTGGAAGTGTTCAAGGCCAGGCTGGACGGCCTTGGAGTCTTAAAGGGAGTTTTTAAAAATCCACTTTTAAAAGGAAGGATTTTGAGTCTTCAGAGAACCAAATAGTTCAAGGTTGATTGGGATTTTTTTATGTGGCTGCACAAATATTTGCCTGCTTCAAATGAATTGTTAAAAGCTTTATGGTGTTTGCTTAATCACTGGTGCGTTTTTAATTGTTGCTTGACAAACAGTGTAATATCTAAAAGGACTCAGTAATTCCTCAGCTTTATGGAGCACTGGGAAAGGAGATAATCTTGTTTTGGCTGCTTCTGCTGTAGAGTTTATTGGGGTTTAAAAGAAATCCTCCTTCCAAGTCGAGGAAGATGATGACGGTTGTATTTAACAGCTGATATTCAACTCCTGCTTCATTAATACAACAACCCCCCCTCAATTATGGGCAAATAAAATTCTGCATCACTCCATCAGCTACTGCAAGAAACTGGGAGGCTCCCAGGCTTTGCTGTGCCCTCATTTCCTCCTGGTTATTACCAAAAGCATGGCAAGACATCCGTGAAAGCATATTTTTCCCTAATTAACCCCGTGCAAACGTTATTTGCTTCCAGGATGGCCATAAATATTTGTGTGGAATGAGCTTGCAGACAGGTCTGGGGTGGGCTACACTACACAGGATGATCATACACTGCTGTGGTGCTTCTCCCACATCCTGGTAATCCAGAGCCCCAGGAGCAGCTGGCAAGGCAGGCTGTCCTTTGGCTGCTTTTGGAGCATGGCATTTTGGCAGGAGAAAAACAGGGATGTGCTGCACTGTGTCCAGTGGGAATGGGAATATGTTATGTATCTCTTCCATGGGAATATGTGAAAAACAGATGTAAAACCAGGCGTGGGATCAAGTGGGCTCATTAGCACAGTGCCCCTTGGGGTTGTTTAATGTGTGTTTTAATGGCTTTATCATTAGTGTCTGGAAAATAGTGATTCGGTTCTTGCTGGATTAGTGGTGGGTGCTCCTGAACCCGGCACTCCTGGGGTCTCTTCCCAGATAAATTGGTGTATCCCGAGCACACTGATGTGTTTATCACAGAGACGCTCTGGTGCCAATCTATCACCCAGTGAAACCACAGACTTCAATGGGTTTTGTGATGGCTGTGGCTTTTTTTTTTCCATTTTAATAAAATCCCAGACTGGTTTGGGTTGGAAGGGATCTTAAGTCCGACCCAGTGCCACCCCCTGCCATGGGCAGGGACACCTTCCACTGTCCCAGGCTGCTCCAAGCCCCAGTGTCCAACCTGGCCTTGGACACTGCCGGGGATCCAGGGGCAGCCCCAGCTTCTCTGGGCGCCCTGTGCCAGGGCCTGCCCACCCTCCCAGGGAACAATTCCTTGCCAATATCCCACCTATATCTCACCTCTTTTAATTTGGAACCCTTCCCCTTGTCCCATCACTATCCGACCATGGAAATAGTCCCTCTCCCTCTTTTTTATAAGCTCTCTTTTGCTACTGGAAGGTGCTTTAAGGTCTCCCTGGAGCCTCTCCTTCTCTGTGCTGGGAAGATGGAGAGGGGGCAGAGATCCACTGAAAATGTGCACTTTTAAATTCCTCTGGTGGAGTTTTACGGCTAGGATCAACCAGGAAGACGGAGCAGTTTCTCAGGCAGTGAGTTTTTTGGAGGATGGTAAATTTGGAGGAACCAATCTTAATTTTCCAACTTAGTTTGCAAATTAAGTCTTCTTTTCTGAGAACAAAACGAATGTTATGAAAGTGTCTTTAAAAACAGTTCATAATTGCTTTAATCTGATAAAGGCAATGCATTCCCAGCTTTGTCTTCTAATATCAGTTTATCCTTCAACAGCACAAGAGCAGAACCTGGGAAAGAAGTGATTCCTCGTGGAAAGAAATGCTCATTTCCATATTCCTTCTCTCTTTTTTTAATGTTCTATCACAGCTAATGAGCTGCTGTGGGTTTGTGTGGGCCATGAACATTGTGAATTCATTGCGTGTCTGCTCTCAGCCCTCACATTAGGACTGGAACAACGTTAATGTCTTTTAATCACCGCTGTAATTCCTGCTGCAGTGGGGTGTTACAGCTCTCGGCTGTGCTGGGAACAGAGAGCTGACGCACAGCTGTGTGAATTCCTCCAGACCCAAATGTACCAGGCTGTTGGAGATGCGCACAAATAATCCTCTACAAATAAAATGTCCCTGTTGATCGAATTCTTGAGTCCCCAGTACTTTGGTGCTGGGATGGGAACGGGCGTTGGTGGCTTTGGGAGCTTGTGTTTGTGTTCCAGCCTGGGAATGGGGTGAGGCCCTCCCTTTGGAAGCACTTCGGAGCTGCATCTCCATCTAGGAAGATTTAATGTGGATAAAACTTTAATTATTCTCTGCAAGCTGCTGAGCTTTGAGGCTGATGTTGTATCCATAAAAATATAATGGAATCTCAGGATGGTTTGGGTTGGAAGGGACCTTAAAGCCCATCTCACCCCTCCCCCCTGGACACCTTCCACTGTCCCAGGCTGCTCCAAGCCCCAGTGTCCAACCTGGCCTTGGACACTGCCAGGGATCCAGGGGCAGCCACAGCTTCTCTGGGCACCCTGTGCCAGGGCCTGCCCACCCTCCCAGGGAACAATTCCTTCCCAATATCCCATCCATCCCTGCCCTCTGGCACTGGGAAGACATTCCCCCTTGTCACTCCATCCCTTGTCAAGAGTCTCTCTCCATGTTTCCTGTAGCTTCTTCAGGCCCTGCAAGGCCACAGTGAGCTCACCCCAGAGCTTCTCCTCTCCAGGCTGAACCCCCCCAGCTCTCCCAGCCTTTCCTCCCAGCAGAGCTGCTCCATCCCTCTGATCATCCTGGAGCCTCCTCTGGGCTCTCTCCAGCAGCTCCAGGTCCTCCCTGTGCTGGGGACAGCCGTGTGTCCCAGGGGTGTTGGTGTGGTGTGAGGGACCAGCAGGACACACATTCCGTGCTGGCACGGCCAACAGGAGCAATTTGTTGTTGGGATCTCTGTTTCCACAAGGTTTGCTTAGTGAAAAAGGGGGAAATGTTCCTTGTTGGAGTCCAGAGTGCAGGGAATATTTCTCGGCCTGTTTTGAAGGATTCTCCCCCCCTGGACAGCACTGTATTTGACCTTCGTCCATGGAAAAAATTGCCTACCCTCTGGGAAGAATTAGAATGTACACCAGTGTGAACTAACTGTTAGAATAT
The DNA here is from genome assembly GCA_013398115.1 of Falcunculus frontatus. Taxonomy (NCBI): domain Eukaryota; kingdom Metazoa; phylum Chordata; class Aves; order Passeriformes; genus Falcunculus; species Falcunculus frontatus. Next base: position 255,338 of record VZRV01003135.1, on the reverse strand, counting down.
TATGTGAAACTGTCACAGGGTGAAAAATTTAGAGGTGCTGGGTTTGTTAAAATAGTAAATAGATAAGTAGCAATAATGCCAATATGGAGGATTGTTGTTGTTATCTAGACCTTTTTCTCTTCTTCTATCACTCCATATTCTGTGGCAGAAGTGGGTTCAGAGGATTGGATGTAAAATTCCGCAGTTCCTCTTCATGTGACAAAGTTATTTAATGAGCATTGGTAGAAAAGTAAAAATATCTTTCCCTTTAGGTTTTCATTGGATAATTTACCTTTAGAAGACGGTGTGTAATCTCGATAATTCGGCTTTTCCCGCTGGCTTCTCCCTCGCATACTCTCTCTGGAATGTTCAGGGTCACGTCAGTGACTCTGTTTCTCTGATAAGACCTAATAAATAACTATCTGAAAGTAAGAAGCGTGGAAAGTCCCGTTCATCTCCTGGATTCCAGGCAAGGACTTGTCACGGTAAAGTGACAGTTCTTAACCCCAGAGGTTCTGCTGTGGGTTTAAGAGTTGAGGGATGTGCTGGTCTTTTTATACCCTAAACTCACTTCAGCTGCCCGATGCCATTTAGGGATTCCAGCATCTGATGCATTCCACAGTCCACTGGAAACACCCCAGAAATCCTGGGGACTCCAGCTGGGGCTGAAAGTCACAGTCACTCAACTCCACATTCTCTAAAATGTGGAATTTTAGGCTGTAAAGGTTAATGACTTTAAAAGTCAGCCTCTGCCAGCCCTCCCATGGAGAGTGGCCTGTCTGGGAGACCTTTTGTGGATGAATTTCGTTGTAATGTGGAGTTATTTTGCAGGTTCTCTAACTTATTTTCCCCAAATATTTGTCAAGTTGCATGTAATATTTCTGGAATAGTGGAGGCATTAACCTTTATTAACCACTGCAGAGAATGAAACTCTTAAAGGCTGATGGGATAATTAAGGCAAAATCTTGGGGTGAGTTCATTGCTCCTCAAACTCCATTAATTTTTATGACAATGATGAATGTCAGTGCAGTAATAATTAGTTTTTCTCACTGTATGGAAAAGCATTCTGTGAATCACTGCTGTAAATTCTCTCTTTCCGAGTCCAAAGACATCTGAACTCATCAATAATCCTGCAGTTATTTCCATGTCCTAAGAGATTCGTGTGTCTTGGAATGGCAAAGGTTCCACAAGCTGGGACAAACAGCACAGCTGGGCGTACAAACTCCTCTTGTTGTGACACCAACGAGGGAATTCTGAATGGCTTGGGATAGGCTGGGCTTTCCGTCTTGCATTTATGCCCTGCTGGAGTTAATCCTGGCCACTTTTTAAGTGTTCAGGCCTTGAATAACAAGGGTGTGATTTCCAGGTGAGGCTGTGGGAATAGATCCATCGGGAAAGGCTTGTTTAGCTTCTCTCTGCTCTCCTTGGGAACTGCTCTGATCAGCATTAAAAGCTGATCATCATGTCCATGCAATTAATCCTCTCGGAGTTATGGACAGCTCATGGAATTATGGAATATCCTGAGCTGGAAAGGCCCACTGGATTATCCAGTCCAGCTCCTGGCCCTGCACAGACACCCCAACAATCCCACTCTGTCCAAACGCTCCTTGACACTTTCTGGGCTTACGTGCTACGTAAATCCACATCTTTCCCTCCTGTTACTTTTGCCTGCTGTTTCCAAGCCCGTGTGAGGTGTGTGTTGGAAACAGAAGGGATGGGTGTTGGGGAAAAAGGATTTTAAGACCTGTGGAGAGATTCTGTGTGTGGGAAGGCAGCAGGAGAGCCTTGGAGCTGCCACAAGTTGGAGCACACACCAGCGAGGGGTTCTGCCTGCCTGAAATACGCCTGTAAAACTCCGAGGCGATGCAATGCAATTCTAGGTTGTAGTAGTTGTCAGTGGAAAGAATTCCTTGCTGATAAAATCCTATGGATCGTCTACCTTGACAAGAAAGGAGTCGATGGTCCCATTTAAAAACTTGTGCATTGATGTTGTGTGGAGATTATTTCATGTTTTGTGCTGAGAAATGTAGATTTGTGCTGAGAGAGTTGGGATTGTTCAGCCTGGGGAAGAGAAGCCCTGGGGCTGCCCCTGGATCCCTGGAAGTGTCCAAGGCCAGGCTGGATGGGGCTTGGAGCAGCCTGGGATAGTGGAAGGTGTCCCTTGCCAGGAGGTGGGATGAGATGGGCTCTAAGGTCCCTTCCCACTCCAGCCCTTCCCTGGTCCAATAATTTTTATATAATATAAACCCATACCTTTATGCCTATGCAGCTCTGTTTTTTAAAAACAATTTTCTCTTCCAATCTGAATTGCTTTTCCTAAACTCTCTGCAAAGCCTCTGTTTATAAAGTGGATATTAAAATGGACTGAAAATTGTCTGGTCACAAAGCCAATGCTCTCAATTCCCATGCAAATGGTCCATTTTGTTCTTTAAAATGTTATTTACACACAGTGGTGTGTGAATGTTTATATGCAGTGGAAATTCAGCAAGTCCTGAGGAAGAAATTGGAATCCAAGAGGCTTCAGTAAAATTGCATGGTGCAGATTTCACAGTAGATTTGGTTAAAACCATTTTTCCCCATTTAGTTTGTCACTAATCGCTGCTTTCACTAATTACTTTTTTTGTCTTGAACAACTGCTTGGAACAGCTCCACAAAAGCCAATTTGTTGTGTTCATCATGCAAAATATGCCACGACCAATTAAACTGCATGAGCCCATATATTTAAAATACAATAAATCATCAGAACACAGACCAGACTTTATTTCTCTGAGCGCACACAGAAATTAATCCACGATTTTCCTAAGGTGGTTTTATGGCTGTGCCAACTTCCTGTGCTGTAGCAGCATTTCGTGGTAAGGGGGAATAGATTCAAACTGAAAGAGAATGGGTTTAAATTAGATTTTGGGAAGGAATCCTTCCCTGTGAGGGTGGCAGGCCCTGGCACAGGGTGCCCAGAGAAGCTGTGGCTGCCCCTGGATCCCTGGAAGTGTCCAAGGCCAGGCTGGATGGGGCTTGGAGCAGCCTGGGACAGTGGAAGGTGTGATCACCTTGAAGATCCCTTCCAACCCAAATCAGTCTGGGATTCTATGATTCTACATCTGCTTGTGCCTTATATTTGCAATAATAGGAATGGTGTCTTGTGAGACAACAGGAAAATGAAGATGTGAGAGGGAAAAAAGGGAACAGAGAGAGTTGTGCGACTGATTGTGTTAATGAGAGATGAATGTTCCCCGTGCTCTGTGTCAAGGTTGCAAACCTGCTCCGTAACAGACCCTCTCTGTGCAGATCTGTGCTTGCCTTCACAGCTTAATTCCTCAGCTTTGCGTTCAGCATCTTTCCAAATGATTCCAGTGATTCATTTTGGGATGACAAACTCCATATTTTTAGCCATTTTATCCCAGCTGCTGGGATAACTGCTGGGAGCAGAAGAGGCTGTAGCCAGTGATGCACAAAGGAGCAGGAGCCCGTCCTGGCTGCCAGAACCCCCCAGTGACTCCGATGGTTTTATGCTGTTAACAGATAAATTGCAAAATTATCCCAATGAGACAGGACTGGCTGGGGAGCTCCTGATACCAGGACAAACAATATTCTGGAGTGTGGGAGCTTGCCTGCTTTTGTTTCTCCCTTTTACGCTTTGTTTTAGCACATTCTTTATTTGCCAGAGCATCTGGAGGCCTGCAGCTGATTTGGCACGTGGTGGAAAGCCCAGTTTGTTTAGCCAGGGGGTTATTTAGTTATTATTACTGTATTTAGTTGTATCTGTCCTCCTCTTGGAAATGTGTGTATGGGAGGTAAGGAGTGGAAGTTGGACCACCTAGACCTGGAGTCACAGAAAAGACCCAGCACCTTCCTTCCCAAGCGTTTTCAGGAGAAGGCAGGGTAAGAGGCAGTTATTTGTGAAGGAGACCTAAATATGAGCCTTCTTCATGCATTTAAGACAAGAGGCTCAAATCCTGAGTAGGAGGGTGGCTCTGAATCCCCTTCGGAGATGGGCATTCCCCCAGGGAATTCCTGCGTGTGGGCTCAGAGGGTCCCCAGTGCACTCAGTGGGATGTGTGGAAATGATGGGACTGAGCCATAGATCAGCCTCCCCAGTGGGGTGCTACAGCAGAATTACCACAAACAAAGGTGGGATGGAGCAGAATTCCTGCTTCAGTTGATGATGTCCTGGTGTCCCAGCGGAATGTCCCAGCTTTTCCTCCCTGGCCACCCACGGGTCGCTCTGTGGCTTCTTCCTTGCGTTTGAGTGCTGCACATTCGGCTCCATCTGCCATGAGGGACACCAGAGGGATGGAACAGCTCTGCTGGGAGGAAAGGCTGGGAGAGCTGGGGTTATTCAGCCTGGAGAGGAGAAGCTTTGGGGTGACCTCATTGGGACATCCCAGTGCCTGAAGAAGCTACAGGAAAGATGGAGAGAGACTCTTAACAAGGGATGGAGTGACAGGACACAGGGAATGGCTTCCCACTGCCAGAGGGCAGGGATAGATGGGATATTGGGAAGGAATTGTTCCCTGGGAGGGTGGGCAGGCCCTGGCACAGGGTGCCCAGAGAAGCTGTGGCAGTCCCAGCCCTGGAAATGTCCACGGCCAGGTTGGACGGAGCTTGGAGCAGCCTGGGACAGTGGAAGGGGTCCCTGCCCATGGCAGGGGGTGGGAATGAGATGGGCTTTGAAGTCTGTTCCAACCCAAACAGTTCCATGATTCCATGATATTTCCTTGACTGAAGCCAGTGGGGAGTGGCTGGGTGTCCCACTGGGCTCCGGTGACGATGTGACCTGGTTGTGGCCCTGGGGACCAGGACAGAAGATCTGCCCTGGAGCACATGTGATTTGCATTGAGAATCAGCCACTCCCTCTAGAACCATTTGATGCTGTTGATCCCTGGTGATTCACAGTGATCCACGATGATCCATGGTGATCCACGGTGATCCATGGTGATCCATGGCGATCCATGGTGATTCACGGTGATCCATGGTGATTCACGGTGATCCATGGTGATCCATGGTGATCAGTGGCGATCCATGGTGATCCATGGTGATTCACGTGATCCATGGTGATCCATGGCGATCCATGGTGATCCATGGTGATCCATGGTGATTCACGGTGATCCATGGTGGTCCATGACGACACATGGGGATCCACGGTGATCCATGGTGGTTCATGGTGACCCATGATGACCCATGGTGGTCCACAGTGATCCATGCTGATCCATGCTGATCCACAGTGATCCATGATCATCCATGGTGATCCACAGTGCTCCACGGTGATCCACGATGATCCATGATGGTCCGTGGTGAACCATGATGATCCATGGTGATCCAAGCTGTGGTGGCCTTCGGAAGCCCTGATCCTGGCATGCAGCACAGGAATGAGGTTTTGGGGACACGGAGCAGCAGATCCAGGATCTCCCCTGTTGAGAAAGCTCTGCCCGCCTTCCCATGGTCATGTCAGTCTGGGAATTAAATTTCCATGGGGAAAATAAGCAAAATTTCCATTCCTTTTCAATACATCTCCAGTGGCCTTGGTTCACCTGATTTCTTTTCCTTTTTTGCCTCAGCCCTTTTAATCCTGCTCATTAAGTAGTTCATTAGTTGCACTGATCCCTCAGTTAATCTGGTATCAAAAAAAATAATTGAATTTAGCTTCCCAGCACAACCCACCTTTAGATGGATAAAATTCCATGCTAATGGCTTGGTTTGCTTCTATTGATTTGAAGAATTCCTATAATTAGACTGAGAATGTTCCTCCATTGACATGAGATCTAAAACATTGCTCATCCCAGGGAAATATTTTTCATATAGTGCAAATAAATGTGGTGGTAGGAAACAGAACGGTGTTGAAATAGGAGGGGTTTTGATGGGTGTGAAGGCAGCTTGGGAAGATAAAGTGGAATATTTTGGATGTTCCATCCCTATATTGCTGAGAAATAGGGTTGTATTTAGAGTTTTTGCAGTAAAGATAAATATAAGAAGAAGAGCATTCCCCCAAAGCGGTTGCTTTCAGCAGTAAAAGGCTTTGGGAATGCAACAACCTTTGGTGTGGGGACTTTATATTGCTCAAAGTATTTCCACTGCAGGCAGGTAACAACAGATAAGGGGTTTCTGGTGAGTAAAAGTGTTGCTAAATGAGTGATGGACATTAATTAATGAGCAGCTTTAACCCTCTGTTAGTCCCTAAGGGGTGACGCAGATAATTTGAGGGAGAAGGCAGGAGGGGAGCAGGTCAGGGTCCTGCAGCTCGGATTTTGTGGAGCTGTGTGGAGTTGTTTCACTAAGAACAACTGTTAAAAGTCCCTCACAAGCTGAATATTTGCAAATAATTTCAGCCTTCCCAGCAGCTGGCTGTTCAAATCCCTCGTGGAAGCTCCAGAAATCTCATTTAGGATATTTAGTGGGTTGTCCTGTACAATCAGTGGAGTTGCACAGAATAGAACATGAAGTGCTGCATAATCCCTTCTGCTGTGGGGAGGGCAAACCCCAAAGCCTAAAGCAGTCCAGATACAGACCTCAGTTCCTTTTGTTGTCTCCCATCTCCTATAACAATTGCGATTTCTGTTTTATCCCAGAATCTTGGGATGGTTTGGGTTGGAACCGACCTTAAAGCTCATCCAGTCTCCCCCTGCTAAGACCAGGGACATTTTCCACTATCCCAGGTTGCACCAAGCCCCGTCCAACCTGGCCTTGAATTTCTTATGTTGGAAAGGAGATGGAGGAGAGGGGGGAAAACCTCCTGAGGCTTTTGTTAATTAAAACAAGTTTTAATTCCCACTCCCAATGTGCTTTTCCCTTCCACAGCCTTTTTACAGGCACGTGCCCCTGGATGGGCTTCCATTTGTGTGCAGCACTCAGGGAATGGGAATCACGTGCCATCCTAAATTTGATGGGTTTGCTCCATCTACACATGGTGGTTTTTACAGGATAACTACAGTGTGGGGATTTCCCAGCTTTTCCCAGCTCACTGTTCTGAAAGAAAAAGTCTTGGGAAGGACTTTTCCACTTAGGGTACTTATTTTTAGGGAAAAACTCCCTGTATCCTCCTGGAAGGCAGTGGTGAGGATGGGTCTTTGATTTCTTCTTTCCCAGGAAGCAGATGGGTAAAATATTTCCTAAGCCTGAAAGATGAACAGTTTTGAAATGGAAGCAGCGCAGTAGGAAGGGTGATACATGTATTTTTGGGCAAACAGTCTGTATATTTTTTGGCAAATATCTCCTGGCTGCCATTCATTCCAATGCCCTGGACAGGTGTGGATGAGTCAATCCCTTACGTCAGAGATGGGCTTTAAAATGGAAAGGCAGCTTTGCCACGGGAATATCACCCTCTGAGGGACCGTTCCTTTTCCCTGTAGAAAACGAATCCCAAATTTAAAAAGCCCGGAGCAGAGCAAATGCACCACTGGTTTAGCACCCCTGGGCCGTTCCAGCAGTGGTGGTGCAGGGCAATATTCATAAATCAGGATTTGCAGCAGGAAGTGCCGAGCTCAGATCGGGTTTTTATTTGCAGTCGTGCCTTTGTTCAAGCGGTGTTGGCAAAGAAATGGAATTCTCTCGTGGGGCTGGCACATGACAGCTTGTTTGTGCTGCTGTGGGACAAGTGCCACCTCTGTCCTGCATCCTTCCTCCCACAGCTTTGGACAAGGGATGGAGGGACAGGACACAGGGAATGGCTTCCCACTGCCAGAGGGCAGGGATAGATGGGATATTGGGAAGGAATTGTTCCTTGGGAGGGTGGGCAGGCCCTGGCACAGGGTGCCCAGAGAAGCTGTGGCTGCTCCTGGATCCCTGGCAGTGTCCAAGGATGGGGCTTGGAGCAGCCTGGGACAGTGGAAGGTGTCCCTGCCCATGGCAGGAGCAGGAATAGATGATCTTTAATTCCCTTCCCACCCAAACCAGTCTGGGAGTCTCTGTTACACCTTGAGCACACCCAGACTGTATTCATGGTTCTCCCAGGTGATGTTATCCCCCTAACACTAAATAAACAAAGAACTGATGGAAATTGTGGGATGTAAAGTAGGAAAAGCCCATCTCTTTTTCCATTTTTGCTTGCACAGAGGCAGCTCCTGTCCCTGTCAGTGCCTTTCAGTCACCACTGATGATAAATGCAGTATTTGTGCCCTTCACATAAAAATGTGATCATTCCCAGGGAGGTCTGGAGACTCTTTTATTAGAAAGTGTCCTTTATTAGAAAGCTTATCAATAGGGGAATGGGGAATGGGAGGACATCTCTATTTATATTATTCACTATTTTCTTTGATCATTAAATGCTCTGTAACTCCATCTCCAGCCCTCTCAAGTGGCATCATAAAATTAATTGGTTGCCTCTGGAAAGAGGCAGAGCTCAGGCACCGAGGGTTTGACAGCTGGGATCACAAACGCAGCGGGAATGCAAAACAATTCTGCTTTCCACCCCGAGCAGGCTCTGGGAGTGTGAGATCCATGAGGGATGTCAGGGACGCCGGCAGCACCAGGAGCGGCTGAGGGAGCTGGGAAAGGGGCTCAGCCTGGAGAAAAGGAGGCTCAGGGGGGACCTTGTGGCTCTGCACAACTCCCTGACAGGAGGGGGCAGCCGGGGGGGGTCGGGCTCTGCTGCCAGGGAACAGGGACAGGACAAGGGGAAACAGCCTCAGGCTGGGCCAGGGGAGGCTCAGGTTGGACAGCAGCAGGAATTTCTCCATGGAAAGGGTGCTCAGGCCTCGGCAGGGGCTGCCCAGGGAGGTTTGGAGTGGCCATCCCTGGAGGTGTTCAAAGCCATGTGGATGTGGCACTTGAGGACATGGCTTAGTTGTGGGCTTGGCAGTGCTGGGATTAATTGTTGGAATCAATGACCTTGGGGGGCTTTTCCAACCTTCCTGATCCCATGAAGAGCATGGCACATCTATGGCTCGTCTGCGGGGAATGATCCACACTTTTCCCTCCAAGAAATCCTGAAGGATCTTGCACTGAACCTATTAAAACAATCCAGCCTTGACCTGAAAGTGCCGTTTCCAGAGGTTAATCCCTTGGGAATTGTGTGCTGGGTGGTTCTGAACTGGAATGTTGATGTTACTATTAAATCAAACACTTCATTGCCTGATCGGATCCAGCATATTCCCCTTCACAGTAGCACCACAGAAGCAGGAGGCAGCTCTGCTGCTGGAAAAAGAGGAAAAAAACGCTCTCATTGGCTACGGAAGAGATGTCAGGAAACTACTCCTGCGTGGTTTGTTTTTCCTTTAAAAAAAATATAATTTCCCCTGTTCCTCGTGGCACAAGGTGACCCCCCTGTGCTCACATTAACAAATTAATTAGAGGAGCCCCAGTGATGCCACTTGTTGCAATTCTGCCGAGGAGCTTAAAACATGCAAACCTCCCCAAATTAACTGCAAAGCTATTTTAAATATGAGCAGCTCAAATTAATCATTAACCTAATAATTTTTACTCCAACATTATTTCTTTGTTAAAAACGAGCCATTTTAATTGGATAATGAGGTGCCAGTGCCACTCAGGAATTGTGCATTCCCCAAGCTATGGGAAGGAAGGGAGTTTATGCAAGGAGCAGGGCAGATGCTGCTCCAAATGCCTCCGCAGTGAACATTTTATTCTGATAAAAATCTTCATTTATTCCAGATGGCTTTGGAGTTTCTGCAGCAGCTCCTGTGTGCCATCGTTTCCCCATTTGATGTTGTTGTTGCCTAATTGTTGTGAGCCCTCAAAGTGATGCTCACACCCCTGGGCAAGGCCCAGCCTCTGGTTCCAGGTGTCCCAGCCCTCCTCTGGCAGCAAAGGGTAAGGAGCAAGGGGCACACAAGAGATTACTGCATTAGCACCAGACACTGAGGATGGGAATAACTGATTTTTTCCAGAAGAAAGGAGGGCTGTCACCTCAGAAACCTGGGAAATATTACTGGAGGCATAGTCAGAAAAAATACATTTAATAGAGTTGCCAGATATCTCATTTTTAGGAGCCTGCTTTTCCCATAAAAGAATTTTTAAAAAAAAAAAAAAAAAGCACAACAAAAGGAAGAATACTGTGGTGTTCTCTGCCCTGCAGGAAAATAATTTACAGAAATAAAGAAGCCTCCATAACGTGTTGGTCTCTGTTGAAAATACATTTGATTTCCAAACAGGAACTGTGCAATGCTACCTGAAATGGGTGCTGCTTTTCCTCTGCCTTAGCTCTTGGATAGCCCACCCCAAACCCACAGTGCTGCAGCACCACTGGAATGGTTTTCTCTGGACTAAAACATCAGGAGGGCAAAATAACTGGGTGGGAAGGCTGGGAAATGAGATTGTTCAGCCTGGAGAGGAGAAGCTCTGGGGTGAAGTAACTGTGGTCTTCCAGTGCCTGAAGGAGCTGACAGGAAAGATGGAGAGGGACTTGGGACAAGGGATGGAGGGCTAGGACAAGGGAAATGGCTTCAAGATGATGGAGAGTAGGCTTGGATTGGATATTGGGAAGGAATTGTTCCCTGGGAGGGTGGGCAGGCCCTGGCACAGGGTGCCCAGAGCAGCTGGGGCTGCCCCTGGATCCCTGGCAGTGTCCAAGGCCAGGTTGGACATTGGGGCTTGGAGCAGCCTGGGACAGTGGAAGGTGTCCCTGCCCATGGCAGGGGCGGAATGGGATGGGCTTTGAGGTCCCTTCCCACCCAAACCACTCTGGGATTCTGGGATTTCCCCTCCCCATCAGAGGTGTGGAATTTGAGGCATGACTGAAATCTGGTTCCTACTTTTCTACCCTGTGCTCCAGCATCTCCTCTGCCCTGGCCCCTACCTCATCCCCTGCACCACCACTCTCACCCCTGGCCTTGCCTCCCCTCCTGCTCCTGGGTGCAGTCACTGCCCTCTGGAGCCCATGAGAAATGAGTAAATTAAGTGGGTAATTATTTCCCCGCATTTCAGCTCATGTAGGTTAAATGGATGAACTCACTCCCCTGAGCAAACTCCTCAGATACCTGGTAATTGGAGAGGGATATCCACTCTCCTAACACATTCCCACATGGCGTTGTGTGATCTTTTCTGCCAGCTGTTAACTCATTTTTATAGGAAATCAGCCCAAATCTGCAGCATGTTAAAATATTGTTTGAGACGGAGGAGCAGGAATCTCATGGACTTTATTAGGAGTTGAAGGGTTAAATAGGGCTTAAAAAAAATCCGGTGTCCTGTCCTGGTGAATACCTGGATTGGTTTGGGCACCAGGCCTGTTAGACAGGTGCTTTTGTAATCCCCATCGTTACATTTTGCTCTGGGAGGAGAAAAGGGAGTATAATTGGAAAACGGTTTGTCAGTCAGCTGCTCACACTTCCAGAGCAAAAGAAATCAGGTTGGCATTGAATGCCTAAGTCAGTGACATCTCTGTGGGGTTGCCTATCAAATTTCAGCACCATTAATCCAAAACCTGCTATTTTTGTCGTGGAAAGAGGGATTTTCCAGGCTGCTTTTGCGTTTCCCAGAGCCTATGGCCCCAGCAGTCCCTCACACTCGGGTCAGCTGCAGCACAAGCAGGACATGCAGCATTTTGGGGTGGTTTAAGGTGATACTTTCTTGGTGTGGTTGGGTTTTCTTTCCCCTCACACCCTCAGTGGTTGTGTCCTCCCAGTCCTGCGCTCTTTGAAGAGCGTCCTGCACGTGATGCTTTGTGTGCCCTGAGGCGCTGGGGTGGGCCACGTGTGATGTGCTTTATTATGTAATTTCCTTAATACAATGTGATATTAACCCAAACTCTCTGCTAATACCACATCAGGGCTCTCCCCTGCACCGAGGCATCACTGCAGCAGCAGCAGCAGCTTTGGTGACTTTTCTCTTGTGCTGCCTTCGCACCATCTCCACTCCTAATTAGAAACAGAGGCTGTTAATTGAATACATCCCCAGCGTTTAATTAAATATTTGTCCAGTGCCTGTGAGCCAAGTGTGAACCTGCTCCGAGATAACAGGGCTTGTTCTCGCCCAGTGGGACAGCGCTTGTATCTCCCCAGGAAACCTCGGCGTGTCTGGAAGCTCCCGCTCTGTGTGTGCTTGGAAAGCAGCTGGGCTGTGCACAAACATGCAAAGGGGGTGGGTGTGCAGCCCCGTCTTGTCCCTGGGCTGAGATCAATCAGCTCTGCTGGCAGGGAGCCACGGGGGGAGCCTGGAGCCCTTCTGTGAGGGTGGGCACAGGCACAGCATCCCTATGAGAGCTCCCACTGCTGGGAAATGCCCTTCATTTCCCACTGAGAGATGGATAGAGAGGAGCAAGAGGGAAGGGTGAAGTCTGCTGATCACGGTGTCATCTCTGAAGGAATCCTCATTTCCATCTTTGGGATCACACAATCCCAGAACGGTTTGGGGTGGAAGGGACCTCAAAGCCCATCCAGGGCCACCCCTGCCATGGGCAGGGACACCTTCCACTGTCCCAGGCTGCTCCAAGCCCCAATGTCCAACCTGGCCTTGGACACTGCCAGGGATCCAGGGGCAGCCACAGCTTCTCTGGGCACCCACCCTCCCAGGGAACAATTCCTTCCCAATATCCCATCCATCCCTGCCCTCTGGCACTCGGAAGCCATTCCCTGTGTCCTGTCCCTCCATCCCTTGTCCCAAGTCTCTCTCCAGCTCTCCTGGAGCCCCTTTAGGTCTTGGAAGGGGCTCTGAGCTCTCCCTGGAGCCTTCTCCAGGTGAGCACCCCCAGCTCTCCCAGCCTGCCTCCCAGCAGAGCTGCTCCATCCCTCTGATCATCCTGGTGCCTCCTCTGGGCTCTCTCCAGCATCTCCAGGTCCTTCCCTGTGCTGGGTCCCAGGGCTGGGGCAGCTCCACAGATGGGGTCTCTCCTAAATGGGGCAGAGGGGCAGAATCCCCCCCTCCCCTGCTGCCCATGCTGCTTTTGGTGGATTCCCTGCAAGTCCCTCCTGTGCTGCTGCAGGACAGTTCTCAGGAGCTCTGGGATTGGGTTTGATCAGGTCTGTTGGAGGAACAGGGAATTACAAATCCAGGCATTTCTCCCCCCAGGTCTTTAACCAGGGGCTAAACGGTCTGGAGTTCCCGCAAACCCCCCAGCCCTTTTTCACTGCTCCAACCCTCTCTGTATTTATTGCTTTGCTCCTTCAAGTTGCCTTTCCAGATTTTTCCTGTTTTAGAAGGATTATTGAGGTTTAGCCACTGCTTTGCACACCAGATGGCTTTTTTTTGATTAATTCCAGTAATTTTGCTGTTGTTGCTCCTCACTGCTCTATTGCTGCCACACAACACTTTTCTGGTGTTATTAAGTTTTGCAGAAAGAACAGTGGGGAGGAAATTCGCAACTTAAGGAGATGAAAATAAACCAAAAAACCCTCCAGCAAAAATAAAAACTCCAGAACATAATATTTTATTTTCCATTAAAGTCCCATTTTTTAAAGTGCTGCAGAAAGGGCTCCCTCTTCTCTTTCCACTCCGTGACTTCGTGGGTGAAGCTCTGACATATAAAATACTTTTGTATTTTCCCCTTTCTAATGAGAAGGGGCAATTGATTACCTAGGGGCCAGGACTTTGATAGCACTGCTGGTGGTGGAAGTGTTTGGAAAGAGGGTTGGGATGTACAATCTGAGGTCTCTCCGATGGTTTGCCTGGGTGGCCTTTCCAGGGAGTCCCGGCAAGTGCTCGGCTCCCTGGCCCTGCCCAGCATCATTCAGGCTAGAATGAAAAGGTCTTTGCTTGGACAGGGAAAATCTTCCTCAGACTTTTTCTCCTGCATCCCTAAATGAATTCCCCAACTGTTCCTGGGTTATCTCAAATTTTTACTGGTTGTAACTCAGGAAAAACAAAAAGAAATCCGATTTCTGAACATTTTCAAACAGCTCAAGGGTGCAGTGGCAGCAAGATGAGCTTGCCATCTTGCTGAAGGTCCTGGAGCAGAAGGGAAGGATCTTGGAACAGCTCAGTGGCAGTGACTGACTCGCCTCTCCTGCTGTAAAACCGTGCTTTATACCTGAAATCCACGTGGATCCAGTGCTGATGGGTTATTCTGCCACCTTTTAGCCAGCCAAGTGAGATGCCAGGGAGCCTCTGGAAGTGCTGGCTGGTGCTGGAGTGGGACTCATTTTATTGGAGGAGTTAGGGCATTGTGGCTGGGTGCCTGTGACTGGCACAGGTCAAAAACCCCCACGTGAGGTTTGATGATTTTGGTATTTTTGTACATTCATCTCCAGAGGAGCTGTTTCCACAGGCCATTTGTGATTTCTCCAGGGTGTGAAAATGGAATCAGCAGCGTGTCCCTCCTCTGCCTGCAAGGGAGCAAGGTGCTAAATGTCATTTCTGTGGTGGCCCAGCTGCCAGGGGCTGTGTCTGTGGGGTCTCTGCTGTGGCTGCAGCTGCAATCACAGTGCTCTGTGTCAGTGTGTGACCCACACACCACAGCCTGGGCTCTCGCTGGGGCTGTTTCCTCTGCTCTCCTCCTCTGCCTCACGCTGGAGCAGTGGGAGCTCACAAATCAGTGTCACTGGGAGCGTTCCTGCTCTCCAGATCACTTCTGGCTGCTGCTGTTTCCATCCAGGCATGGCTGGAGGCAGAGAGCAGCTTTTGGGCCGGAGCTTTGCAGCATTTTCAGCGTCGTTCCCGTCTTTTTTCAGTCACCAGCTGCAGACCAAAGTTATTGGAATCATGGAATGTGCTGAGCTAGAAGGGACCCACAGGGATCATGGATCCAGCCCCTGGCCCTGCACAGACTCCCCAACAATCCCACCCTGGGCATCCCTGGCAGCGCTGTCCAAATGCTCCTGGAGCTCTGGCAGCCTCGGGGCCGTGCCCATTCCCTGGGGAGCCTGGGCAGTGCCCAGCACCCTCTGGGGGAAGAACCTTTCCCTTGAGTCCGTCCCAATGCCCCGACACAGCTCCAGCTGTTCCCTGGGCCCTCTCCCTGTCATAGAGAGCAGAGACCAGAGCTGCCCTCAGGAGGAGCTGCAGCCCCCGGGGAGTCTCCCCTCAGTCTCCCTCTGCTCCAGGGAGCTCAGTAAGAGCTCTTTTGGAACTCCAAAGTTTTTTTGTGTCTGGAATAAGCTGGGATAGGTTATCCTAACAAGGCTCCCAGCACTCCTGGTGCAGCAGGAACACCTCTGGCAGTGCCTGAGGGATGAGCAGGGCAGAGGTGCAGCCCCACACGAGTTGCTGTGACCTGAAGCCAGCACAGCTCATTCCTTATCTCCTGGCACAGGGTGCCCAGAGAAGCTGGGCATGGATCCCTGGCTGCCCATGGATCCCTGGGAGTGTCCAAGCCAGGTTGGACATTGGGGCTTGGAGCAGCCTGGGACAGTGGAAGGTGTCCCATGTTGGAATGCTGGAACAAGATGGGCTTTTAAGGTCCTTTTTAACCCAAACCCTTCTGAGATTCTGTGATCAGTTTAGCTTTGAAGAACTCCGAAAATCAGATGGTGACTGTGTCCTTACTCCTTCGCTCCCTGTGAACTTTAGTGCCAAACCACAGACCCGGGGATATTTTTGCGGAGCACGTGGCAGGAATTTACCCAGGAATGTGGTAGCCTTTAGTGGATCTCTTCCTGTGTGTATCCAAGCTTGGAAAACTGCTGGCAGGAGGACTTTGCATGATTATGTTTTACTTGGAAGCAGCTTTCCAAGCAGTGATTCCTTACAGAGTGATGAAGGATGATCCCTTGGACTGGATTTCAGCCTCTTAAGCTCCTCTCCTGGGTCTCACTGCGGTTGCCTTTGGCAAACCCCCTCCTTCCTGGGCTGTTCTGATAAAATGAGATAATTTGTCAGTGTTTGTACAGCGCTTCAGGGACTTCAATTTTCATGCTTCAGCAACTGGCTGAGGTGACTTCAGTCAAAAGTGGGTTTCTCTGGCGAGTATTAAACTAAATTTGTCTCATTAAGCCCAGCCTTTCTCTTGTTTTCCCAAAAATGATGCTGGCAACTGCAGCTTTATCTCATCACCAGTACAGGGCAATAATTGCTTTGGAAGTGATACTTTTCCTCCTTTTAATGCCAGTTCCTTCATAGTTTCTGGGAGAAATCCTTCTTCTTCTCCACATAATACCCTTCTCTGGTTCTACATGGAGTGGCCACTCCTATTCCAGTCCACAAACCTTTCCCAGCTGTTTCTGTCCTGGGGAATCCTCCTTCCTTCCCACCAAGGCAGATGAAACTGTATTTTTTTAGATGTACAGGAGCCTTTCCCCGTTTTCTGAAGCTTCCTGCTGTCATTTGGGCAGACCTTGGGAGGTGTCCCAGAGAGGAAACCTCGGATTGAAGGTGCCAAGTCCTTCTGATAAAGTTTGAGTGCATTTTAAATAATTCAAACTCCAGTGTTTGAGATGACAAATTAATTTTTTATTGGCAATGAGAGTCCCATTGGCTAAAACCTTCCTTAAAAAGATGATGGCGATGGAGTTTAGTGGGAAGAAGGTGATTTTCCATAAATGGAGCAAAGAGGATCTTGAGGATCTTTCAGGTTTGGTTGTTTTGTTGTTTTGTTTTGGGTTTTTTGTGGGTTTGTTTGTTTTGGTTTTTTTTTATTTTTAATGTCTTCATTCTTAATCCAATAATTGTTTTTCAGAGTCAGAACCCAATATTTCGTATTTCAAATATTTTTAAAGCCTCTGCCTCGATTTTGTTCCCAGTTGCTGCTACTTTGAAACGCTTGTGGCCCTACATAAAAGGCTCCTGAGGGTGATGAAAGGGATTATCTGCAGAAATGTGGTAATTATTGTGTTGGTAATTATGCTGCCCTCAAAGCTTTTTCATGCCTGAGTAGGCGTGAATTCAAGGTACATGTCCAGAACTCGGTGCTTTTCCCCTCATGCTCCAGGGAGGTTGTTATTATTTGGGGTATCTCAGCACTCATCTCAAACCCTTCTGTCACCAGACCCTGCAATAAAGGTACAGAATTGTGGGGCTGCAGAGTCTGGGGCTGAGGACAGGGCAGTTCCCAACCCCAGATTTGATCTTCCCTGGGCAAGAAAGCAAAAAGTTCCTTTTTGGCCGTGGTGTCCTTCAAAATTTGGTCACAAGCCTTTGTTTTGTTGTTCAGCACCCAAATAGGACCATCCTGTCCCCATGGGAGCTCCTTTGGCCACCTCAGCCTCTCTTGATGCCGCTTCTGGAGATCTCCATCCCCATGGATAATGCAGAGGGAGCACAAGATCCAGCCTTAGCCCTTGCCTGGCTCCTTGGGCGTCATCCCATGGGAGATTTAAGGGATGTTGGGCTCTCCAGAAGGGTTGTGGGGCGTTAAATCAGATATGAGGAAATATTTCTTCATGGAAAACATGGACAGACCTTGGAAGGGGCTGCCCAGGGAGGTGGTGGAGTGCTCATCCCTGGAATTGTTCAAAAGCCATGTGGGATGTGGCACTTGGAAACATGGATTAGAGGTGGCCTTGGCAGTGCTGGTTGGACTTGATGATCTCAGAGGGCTTTTCCATCCTAAAGGACTCCACGGCATGGTGAGGGCATTTCTCCCATCTGAGCATCCCCCTGGACGGATTTCAAAGAGCTGAAGAAAATCCTGGGGCCGTTTTGGCTCCTTAAAACCATCCTGCAATGGGATTTTTTTAGGGAGTGAGTTTCTATAGCTGGATCACAGGTAATTCCCAGGAAGGGAGGATGGGGTAGGTAAGAAATCTTTATTAAAAATCCAGAGGAGTGAGATGATTTTCAACTCCTGGTTTTCAATTCCCAGGGCCTTCACTAAGTGCCTGGGTGCTTCATCACTGCATAAAAATTTATAGGATTTAGCACTGTTGTAATGACAACATGATTTGTGCTTCCTCCTAAATGGAAGCAGCAATTTATTCCTTGGGAGAAGGGGGCAACCAAACAAACCAGGAAGAAAATAACAGATTAAAGGCTGAAAATCATCTTTTTGTGTGTATCAGCCTCAAATAGATGGGTTTATAACAGGGTGTCATGTTCCATGGGTAGTTTTGCCCTGCAACTTCCACAGGATCAGCTGGGGCTGCTGTTGGCTCAGTGGCTGAAAAAGCTGGGAAGCTCCAAGGAAAAAGTGAAGGGGCGAAAAGCAGATTAACACAATTATTTTTTGAATTAACACGGGATTAATCCTTGAACCCTCTGTTTTAATATTGGATTTCAAAGGCAGGAATAACACAACCACCCCTGTGATGCAGCAAGAAACCCTCAGCTTCCTCCTACTGTAAATGTCTTGTTTTTGATGCCATTTATAAATATGGTTATTCAAACCGAGGTGGATTTTTGCTGCCTTTGTTTGAAACCTGTGGGGAATATTCAGTTTGGGGACTTTTGGGGGATCCATTTCTCACAAAGGAAATGGTGCAACCCCATCTGATTCTGTGCGCTCGGGTGCTTTACACCTCGGGTGACCTGGTTACCAAAAAATGTGGAAGCAGCATCCTCTGAGCAGCTTTCCAAATCTAAATTGTAGTATTTTGTTGAGGAAATTCCATTTGTAAATATTTCTAACCCTCACAATTGCCATAAATCCGCTTTTTTCTCTCTGCTGCAAGTTGGTGAGTTTGTATCAGTAGAGAAAATTGCCTCAAAATCATCCTTGGTCTCTGGTGTGGTCTGTGTCAAATGCCAAATTAGAGGAGGAACCTAATTATCTCTGCTCTAATTACATCAGCACAACTTCACGTGTCCTTGGGAGCCAGCTTCCCAAATCCCCATCTCCAGGGCAAGTCTGGCAGCTTATCTAGGCTTTTGACACTCCTGGCGAGGATGGTAATTCCAGGAGATCTTTCACCACGCACAGCTGGGGGTGTGAGGACAAACTATCCAACATTAGAAACAAGAAAGACATAAAAAATCAGCTTTTAATTTATCCCAGTGAAGCAGTGTGGGATGTTCATGTGTGACAGAGCCAGGAGAGCTTGGGGGGGAACAGGATGGTCTTTAAGGTCCCCTCATCCCAAACCATTCTGGGATCCTCCCACTGAACTCATCTAAAGCTGCCATCAATGTCAGACCTCTTACTGATAACCCCCCATAAAAATATATTATTATATCTAAAATATAAGATATATCTAAATATATTATAATATATATGATATATCTAAATATACTATTATATATTGAATATATCTAAATATGTTATTATATCCATTACATATTTTCATTCATGTGATGATTTCCCAAGCTCCTGCATGATTCTCCTTTCTCCTGCTGTAAATCCAAAGCACCCCTGGGTTGTTCAGCCAGCCCCCAGGTGCAAATCTCGCCTGGCTTTGGTGGGTGTTAATATTTAGGAGAAGGTGAGAGGGAATGCACCCGGCATGGAATTGAAGGAATTTCTGGGATGGAAAGGAGAAGGTGTCAGGAGAGGTTGCCAGGACCTGGATGGATTACCCAGCACTCAGTGATCTCTCAGCATTCCCTGAACTGGTTTGTGGAATTAACAACAGCTTCAGATGAAAATGGCTGTTTGAAATTAAGACAAATCTGGACTAAATATGCAAATAGGCTGCAACAGCTGGCGAAACCTTTGTGGGGGCACTTCAGTGATGCTCAGAAATTCCGGCACATCTGGAGGAGGACATTTGGCAGATGGTGTTGCTTAAGGCTTGGGAACAATTCCTGGCTAAAACAGTGGTTGTTTTATTTAACTCCCAGCTGAACCTAGCATGAAACAGACTGTGGGATCAACAGAGCGTGCTGAATGAACAAAGGAATTGGGAAAAAGGAGGGAATACTGCATCCAGCCAGGCTGGGAAGTGGATCCACACAGGGAGTGTGGGAAGTCTGGCACTTGAGCCACAGCACTTGGGTAAATTCCGAAGCAGAGCCAGCCCATGGCTCAGGCAGGTGCCACCTTTGGAGTTCAATAATTAGATTTAATTGGAAATCCAGGTTTTTATGGTCAGTCGTTAGTGCTGCTCCTGGGAATAAGGTGGGGAGGAGTTTCTGTACCAAAGGAAACATGGAGTGGCCCAACTTCTCGTATCACCTCCACACCCCCAAAAACCTTCTATCTCCAAAGCAATTCATGGACTATCCTGAGCTGGGAGGGACCCACAGCTGAGTTGACTGGATCATCAGTCCAACTCCTGGCCTTGCACAGACACCCCCACAATCCCATCCCTGGGAGCGGTGTCCCAACTTCATTCCTCTGGATCTGATTAACCAGGAGCGTTGCAAACCAAGGGGATGAACTGTTTTAGCTTTAAAGTGCATATTCTGCCACTATTTCAACATCTTTGTTCCTGGAAAATGGCTTTGCAGGGTTATCCTGCTTTTCGGAGCCAGTAGCAATAAAAACATTCCTGGTGCAAGGCTAAAGATCCCTTGCTGTTCATCGGGAAAGCAGGACGTGCCAGTGGAACTTTTAATTTCCTGTGCTAGTACCAAACTTCATCTGCCATTTGTTGGGTTTGGGTTTTCCAGGGACTTTGTAAGGTTTTTAGGGACTGGATGTAGTTTTTTAGTTGAGCACCACATGAAATTCCCTGTTTAATTGATTAAAGGAGTGTGATGCACGCCAAGATATTTGAATATTCATGAGCCTTTTATGATTTAATTACAAATAATGGCCCAGCTTTGTAGCTCGCAGTGAAATGAGAGGTTAAAGGTATGAATGGTAAAAATTGGCAAAATAATATTGTTCTTGTGAAAGAACAGCTACACCTGATTCAAGGGTAATATTTATAACTTAAATAAATATAACTTAAAGAGGAGTGGACTGGAATAGAAAAATAATACGAGATAAATGCTACCGTTAGAAATACACTCCGTTATGGTAAAATTGCTGCTCCATTTTAGGTTGTCCATCTTTTCTCCCCGTGGCAGAGCTTTTCCTGGTTATTTTCCCTTCTCCTTTTGGCAAACACAGGTGGTTTGCACCTTGTAGGGTTTGAGTACAAAGCCTCCTCCCTGAGTGCCTTATCAGGCAGGCCCATCCCTGCTCTCCATGCTCGTAATTCCTGTCTCACACCCCGGGCTGCATTTCGGGTCAGGATTTTGATTTGTCAGAGAAGAAAGCAAGGATTACATGAAAGAGAAGCCTGGGAATCCTTTTAACCATGGGAAGATGTGTCCTTTTGGGGCAGGAGTGGGATAACCCAGGGACAGGCTTTTCCCGTTATCTCCACAAGAAGCTGGGGGTGGGAACCTTTTCTCCCGTTATCTCTTCCTCGGGATGCGGCATCCATGGACAGGCACCCTCTGAGCTGCTGTTCACAGCTTCACAGGTCCTGGGAAGTGCATCTTAATTCTAGCTTGGACAAAAGCAGAGGAAATAATAACTCCAATGCTACTTCTTCTCGCCTTTGGGAGCTGGGAATGGGAGCTGCTGAAACTCTTCCTTCTCCCGGCCAGCTCTAAATGAGATTTCCCTCCTCCAGCCCTGATTTTTTGATAAAAACTGATGTCAGTTCTCTTCAGATATTGCTGGGAATGGCCAATGTCACAGCAACCCCCGCACACGAGCTGCCCCGCTGGGTGTTTTTGGGCTGGTGGGGTGTGAAACGGCTGGGCCAGTCATTTCCCACCCCAATGTGTCCCTGTCCCTGTCGGGCTGTGCTGCCCATCCCATGGGAGCACTGCATTCCAGCTTCCCTTTCCCCTCACCCTCCCCAGGAGCTCAAGCACCACTCCAGCTCTGTGTGGAGCTCTCCTTCAGGGATGAAGTGGCCTTGATCCTGGAGAGGATTAAGTTCCAGGGCACCCAAAGGAATTTAACTCCCGGGAAAGAGCTGCCACAGGCGGATGAGGCAGGGCTCAAAATGTCCTTGGCTTAGCCCCTGGAGGAGCACCCCACTCCTTGCAGAGACCTCCTCGTCTCATTTTTGATGTCCTGGTCTGGAACACGTTTCTCTGTCAAAGAGATTTTCTCCCTAGGCCTGGCTGCCTGGAGCTCTTCCCTCTTATCAATCCATCAGTTAATCCCTGCACTTTCAGCGGGCAGATGGAAGCAGCAGGAAGATGGGAAGGCCCCTGGAATTCTTGGAGGAAAGCCCTTGGAGCCAGCCTCAGGGACATAGGTGGCCGTGGATTGTGCCATGGTTATTTTGCTGTACCAGGAGCTTGGAATTTGAGACCAGGGGGTGCAATCCCAGGTGGAGTCACAGCAGAGCTTGAGCAGGTAGAGAAGGAAAAACACCTTCTGTTTACAAATCAGTTAGACGTGGAAATATTTAATGGGGTTTTTTTCTCACTGGGGTGGTAAAATTTATTTTCTTGGATTTGGAATGGCAAAGAAACCAACCCTAAGCCACTGCTTTGGGATAGTTTTGATACAGAGGAGCTGGGAAAGGGGCTCAGCCTGGAGAAAAGGAGGCTCAGGGGGGACCTTGTGGCTCTGCACAACTCCCTGACAGGAGGGGGCAGCCGGGGGGGGGTCGGGCTCTGCTCCCAGGGAACAGGGACAGGACAAGGGGAAACGGCCTCAGGCTGGGCCAGGGGAGGCTCAGGTTGGACAGCAGCAGGAATTTCTCCATGGAAAGGGTGCTCAGACCTTGGAACAGGGTATCCAGGGCAGTGTGGAGTCCCCAGCCCTGGAGGTGTTCAGATGTGTGGATGTGGCACTTGGGGACAGTGGTGGCCTTGGCAGTGCTGGGTCAGTTGTTGATGACCTTGGAGGGCTTTTCCAGCCTCAGCAGTTCTGTGATCCTTGGATTCTGTGGTGGCTGTGGGTGAGCTGTGATCCCCTGCCCGGCTTCTGCCACGGCCCTGGTTGGACACAGCACCACACATGGATCAACCTGGCATTTTTCCTTTTCCCGATGTGAACTCCCCGATGGAAGGCAGCTGAGCAGCATGAGCCGTTTGTCACAGCGGGATGACGCAGAGATGAGCTGATCTGCCAAGGGAGGTGACTCAAACAAACCTCATCCCTCCCGTGATGTCCTCTGCGCTGGGACATCGTTTGCATTCCGAACGCCACCGGGCCAAGGAGGCCGGGACAGAAATGGGACGTGGCGAATCCATTAGACAGCAGCTCTGGCCACAGCTGCCAGGGATTGATGAGCAATTAAGGGCAGGGTTCCCATGGGAAGCTGCAGCCTGCTGGGAATGCTCAGGAGCTCATCTGTTCTGGGGCTGTCTCCTCACAGGGATGGGACCGGGTTATTTCCCCTCCGGATGCTGTTTATCCACAAACGGCCGTAAATAAGGGTTGTTTCCCCCAGGAAGCACACTCAAGGAGGAGTTTCAGCATGATAACGTGTTGGTGCTGTTGTTGTTGTAGTAATTATTGATGCATCTCAGTCTGGATGGGGCATTATCCCTGGTTTTTCCATGATTTTGGGATGCAGTGCCTTTCCCTGTTGAGGGACCAACACCAAAGTTAGGGGATCTTTGTGGGCTTCCCACAAGTGCCAGGGTGGTGATTCCTGAAGGAGATCAGCAGAATGATCAGAAGGTGGGGAGACCCTGGCACAGGGTGCCCAGAGAAGCTGTGGCTGCCCCTGGATCCCTGGCAGTGTCCAAGGCCAGGTTGGACATTGGGGCTCGGAGCAGCCTGGGACAGTGGAAGGTGTCCCTGCCCATGGCAGGGGTGGCACTGGTCCCTTCCCCACCAAACCTGGCATTCTGTGGTTCTGTGAATGTGGTGTTGACCAAATTCCTACAACCCCCCAGATTTCAATAGTAACAAGCAGCAAAAGGAGCTGGCTGAGACTCCCCATCCTAAAACTCAGCCTGAAATAATGGGACCACGCTGCCATGCAGTGTTTCTTGGTTTTTCAAACAGCTTTAGAAATGCTTTGACAATATTTTCTCTAAATTAGAGCCTTAAATGATTTGGACCATGAGACAAATTTAATTTCAGGTGTTTTTTCCCTCCCAATTTGCTTTATCCTAACAAGTTCTAGCGGTGCATGAAGGGTTTTTCATTTACATGACACTTTTCTGTTTCATCGAGTGCTTTGCTCCCACTCTGCTGGTGCCTGCAGCAATCCTGAAATGTGCCAATAATGGTGTTTTAGCAGAGTAATGAAAAGCAGATGAGCAAAGGGACTGGTGCAGGACACAGATCCAGGCAACGGCAAAGGGGTCGGGGTGGTACCGGTGCCTTTTGTTGTCCTGGCAGATTTGGGACCACCAGAACAGGCTTTGTGTTCCTCTAATCATGTGCTGGTTTGGAATCAAAATAACCTGGAGGTCCCTGGGCCTTTTGAATTTGCATCCGCCCCAAAATTAAACTCACAGTTAATTAATTAAACACCCCACCGAACTCCAGTTCATTAGCAGAAGAACGGTTTGATACTCGGTGCAGTGTGGTTGCCGAAGAGCTGACTTTTGATGTGCACAAAAAGCTCTGTATATGGGCTCCCGGAAGAAAATCTGGCATTGTAATAAATTCAGGAAAAATCCTTCTCCCTGCCTGAAGTGAAGCCAGCGGCACGGATGGCATCCTGTGACTCAGGCAGATGCTTTCCGCAGGAATATACAGCACCTCTCCTGCAGAATTCCTCCAAAATGGACATTTCTTTGATTTGGTGATGTTTTCAGGGGAATAATGGTGCTGCTTCAGCCCTTGCTTTCGCGCTCTCTCTAGCCAAACCCTCTTGTGGAGTCTGAAATTCAGGGAAAAGTAGGTTTAGAAATAGAGATGGGAATGCAAAATTTACTTTTTGGCTTGTGGAGAATGCAACAGAAAGGGTTTTATTAAATGATCCCCAAACAGGCGAGAACTGGGATTGTGCACCTGGAGAAGGGAAGGCTCCAGAGAGACCTCAGAGCCCCTTCCAGGGCCTAAAGGGGCTCCAGGAGAGCTGGAGAGGGACTGGGGACAAGGGATGGAGGGACAGGACTGGGGGCAATGTTGGGTAAGATGCAGGATGTGACCTCTCGGGCCCGAGTGCTCCTTGTCACTTCTTTTTCTTTTTGAATTCCAAAAATACAGAGAATCAAAGAATCATTTAGGCTGGAAAGAACTTCAGATCATCGAGTCCAACCCTTCCCCAGCACTGCCAAGGCCACCACTGCCCCATGTCCCCAAGTGCCACATCCACATGGCTTTTAAACCCCTCCAGGGATGGGGACTCCACCACTGCCCTGGGCAGCTGTGCCAGGGCTGGACGGCCCTTTCCAGGAGAAATTTCCTTAATATCCAACCCAAACCTGCCCTGGCACAGCTGAGGCTGTTCCTCTTGTCTTTTCCCTCGTTCCCTGAGAGAACAGGGTGAGCACAGTCTGCTCTCCGGGCAACATGTCCACATTCCTTCAGAAGCTTCCCCAAAACTCCTCGAGGTTTATGATTTCCCAGGCAGATTTTGAGTTTTCCTCCCATTTCTGGGGCAGCGTTTGTTTGTGCAGTTGCTCATTTGCCCGTCCTGCCGCGTGGCAACTCGGTGTCTGTAACACCCAAACGCCAGGGAGGCGCCGGAATCGCTGCTGTTCCCTGGTTCGTATCCACGTTCCAGCCCGTTCCCTTGGAGAGCCGCAGCTTGCTGGGCACACAAACGGGCGCCAGCATCGTTAATGGTGGAGCTGCCGTGTCATTAAAAATGCCTTTGGCTCCAGGAACACGGGCAGGCCTTGGGATGTTGGCATTGGTGCTGCTCAGCCTTGCTGGAGGAGCAGCCAGCTCGTCCTGGAGGGGATGGGCAGCAAAACGGGGACTGACCGTGGGGCCGTCCTGGTACTGCAGCCATGGGCTGGTCAGCAGGGCTCAGGGAGTGACTCCAGCCCTGCAGGACCAGAGTTGCTTTGTGCACATCTGATTCGCTTTCCTCCTCCCTCAACGGCCTTTTCATATCCTGGGAAATTGCCAGGGCATGGGCCCAGCTGTGGCCTTCCAGCACCCAAAGGATGATGGAGAGAGAGCGTTTACAAAGCCTGGAGTGCCAGGACATAGGAGAATGGCTTCAAACTGAAAGAGATTTAGGGTTCAGTGGGATATTGGGAAGGAATTGTTCCCTGGGAGGGTGGGCAGGCCCTGGCACAGGGTGCCCAGAGAAGCTGTGGCTGCCCCTGGATCCCTGGCAGTGTCCAAGGCCAGGCTGGACACTGGGGCTTGGAGCAGCCTGGGACAGTGGAAGGTGTCCCTGCCCATGTTGGAAGGCTGGAATGAGCTGAGCTTTAAGATCCCTTCCAACCCAAGCCATTCCATGATTCTATGAAAAATTACTGTATTTTTGCAAGCCTGAAGCTGTACCGCCTCTGTTTCCTCTGGTTTTCCATACTTGGAAACTGTATTTCTTGGAACCCATGTTTCCAGACTAAAGCCTCTCTCCTTTTTGGGATTTCCACAGGCTCTAAATAATATTTCTGCTGTTCTCTGGCTCTCCAAAATCACCTGATCTCCTCTTCACCTGTTGGCAGAAGGCTGAGCTGATTCATTGCTTTTGAGCATTATTCCAAACAAAATGGGCTCTTTGGGATCCCTGGCTGTTTGGGAGGGATGCAGGCAGGCCCTGCGCCTGCTTGGCTGTGATTCCTTGGGAAAAGGGACCACAAATAGAATTTACATTTCAAACAGCTCCAGGCTCTTGTGCTAATTTTAAATATTTTAAAATATCCATCAGTTCATGGAGTTAAATGGCTTTTTTTTGGTCCTGGCATGCAGACAGGCACAGTGGCAGTTTTGGGGAACCTGCTGATGCCTAGTCCAAATAAAGATGGGAAAATGATTGGAATTTGTGGAGAAAAAAGAAAGAACCATTGTGTATAACCTTCCTTATTCGTCCCCAAATGAACCCCCTGCATCACACACCTGGCAACCTCCTGAATTAAGACTGAAATTTTCATACAGATTCAGGGGAATTTTTGGGAAGGGAAAAGTGAAGTTGCAAATAACCTGGAAGCGTTACCGAGTCACCAGCAGCAATAAATCCCTGCCATTGCATTCCCTCAGCCCTCAGCATCAGGCACAGTTTGTATTCCTGATTATTCCATCATCCTGGATTGAAGGGTGATTGGTATTCGACAGGATGATGCTGCCAAGGGAGGGAAGGTTATTGCCAGCCCTTTCAAAGCCAGAATATGCAGGACTTTGGGCCACTGTTACGATCTTTACGATGCAGCATTCCAGTAAAATCCTGATTATAACTGGCTGTTCTCCATCCAGAACGTGGCTCTGGCTGCAAAGTTCTCCCAGTATTGGGATGGCTTCGGAGGTCTCCAGCAGTGCTTCGGAGTTGGTGGCACGAGCAGCCCCTTTCCCTGGGATCCACGCTCAGCCCACAGTTGAGTCCCACAAGTAATTGCTTCATTAAATCGCTGCTGGTGTTGCTTGTTTTGCCAAAAGGCAAAATGCTCCTTCCTTTTCATGAGGGCTCATTATTATATCGGGGTGTTTGTAAAAATGCAAAGGAGGCAGAGAAGGCTTTAAAAGCAATTACTGGAACGTTTTTGTTGCTATAACGACGAGAGGCAGCTCTTGATGAGCCATCAGATGCTTGATGTTGTTAAAAAGTTTCGTTGCCAGGACAACAGAATGCAGTTTTTATTTTCAGGGACTGATACTTTTGCTTTTTTCCCCTGTTTGTGGAGCAGCAGCCTGGGTTGGGTTTTTGGAGTGGGAAATATTTAACAGACACAAGTAGGAAATAGGAAGTGGAGTACATAGGGATGGATCCTGTGCTTTCCCTTGGATTTTAAATCTGGCTTTTAATAACTGCTGGGAACAGGGAAACTTCTGGGAGTCCTGGAGGAGATAAGCTTCAATCCCTAGAGATATTCTTTAAGATGCCAGGGTCAGATGGGATATTGGGAAGGAATTGTTCCCTGGGAGGGTGGGCAGGCCCTGGCACAGGGTGCCCAGAGAAGCTGTGGCTGCCCCTGGATCCCTGGCAGTGTCCAAGGCCAGGTTGGACACTGGGGCTTGGAGCAGCCTGGGATAGTGGAAGGTGTCCCTGCCCATGGCAGGGGTGGGATGAGATGTTTTGTTCAGAGTGAGAAAAGGGGAAAAGCAGATCCTGGGAAAATGCTCAGTGCTGTAGGAATGTTTGTGCCTTTCCCAACCAACCCCAAGAAACCTGCAGCCAATAAATGAATAAGGCCAAGCAAATAATCTTTTCCATTTGCTTTTGTTTAATCCCCACCCGGAGCCACTGCTGCATCCTGGGCCTGGCTGGATTTTCCCACCATGTTCCCCCCATCCCCTCTCTCTGTCAATTCTTGTTTTCCAGGCACCTGATCACGCCGGGCTCTGGGATTGCTTTGGCACCTGGGGAAGGATGCTCAGGCTTTTCCCTTAATGGGCTGTCACCCCTCATCACTGTTAGCTGGGAAATACAGGGAAGGTTTGGTATGAGGCCTGGGGCTGGGGGGTGTTCCCAGGGAGGGCTTGCTTCCTGGGAATTTCAGCCTTCTCATGGTGAGGGGGAAGCAGCTGGAATTAAAAAAGGAGTTACTGAGTGAGGGGGATTCACCCCAAAAACAGTGTAAAGAAATAAATATCAACTTCTACGTGTCTAAAGTAAAAATGGAAACGGGTGGATACAATATTTTAATGTTATAATAATACAGAAATTTAAACACATATAAGTGGAGAGAAAATTTGGATAAAAACCTGGAGTGCCAGGACACAGAGAATGGCTTCCCAGTGCCAGAGGGCAGGGATGGATGGGATATTGGGAAGGAATTGTTCCCTGGGAGGGTGGGCAGGCCCTGGCACAGGGTGCCCAGAGAAGCTGTGGCTGCCCCTGGATCCCTGGCAGTGTCCAAGGCCACGTTGAGCTGTTGGAATAAAGGCAAGGAATTAATGGAAAGAGGTGGAAATAGCAATAATTGCCCTTTGCCCTGTTCCAGTGATGGTTTGCAAAGCAGCATCTGCATCTAAAAACCCCAGTCCTGAACTGTCCTTGCTGCTGTTCCTGGTTTGTCCCAAGTTTTGGAGAGCCCCATCCCTGCTCCCCCTGCCAGGAGCAGCATTTTGCCAAAGCAAACCTCCGATGGCACAGCCAAGAAGCCCCAAAAGAGATTTTTTGGGATGTGTGGATGAGGGAAGGATGAAAGGAGCTTTCTCCAGCGAGGCCACGGGGGTGTCACCGAGTCCTGGCCTGCTTTGAGCCAGTGGGGAACACTTCAAGGAGAGATCCCAAGGAAGACAAGGAGCAGCACCATTATTCTGTATCAGCTCTGGGGGGAGATCCTGCAGGGCACAGATAACAGGCTCGCAGTTGTTCCCGAGTGATTCCAGCAGTGTAGGAACATCACCGAGCACCGGAGCCTGAGGAATATCCATCCCTATCTCAGGCTCCACATGTGGTTATCTGGGATGTGCTCAGGGAGGAGAGGCCCGGGAGCAGCTCTCCGACCCCCCTTCCCAGCCTGTCCTACAGCACAGGGCGATGGAATCTGGGAAATGGAGCCGGTTTGGAAATGAATCCGTTCAATTGCACGCGGCAGCTTGAGAACGCTCGGCTCATTAGCTCAGTGTCTATGATTAGTGCTTATTGCCCACACTGAGTTCCCTCAGCCTTCTCCCTCTTTTCCCTGTTTTCCACCTGATTTCCTGGTAATTTAGAATTTTGCTTTGTTTTATTAAAACCCTGAGGAGAACAGAGAGGTGAGAGAGGATGGGCACATCTGAGTTGCCCAAAACCAAACCAGAATTTCTCCTGCAATTCAGTTGCCGGAGTCCTGGCCCCACCTTTCCCAAAAAACAGTAACACTGTGGAGAAAGGAGCAGTGTCCAGTGCCTGCATCCATCTTCTCTCCCGCTCAGGTGTGCGTTTTTAACAGCATTTTCTGCCATAAATTACACCCCCAAATAGCAGAACTCTCTCTATTTGCAGCTGGCCTTGAGATTTTTAATCCTTTTGCCTTCATAAAGTTATGTTCAGCTGCCTGTTTTGCATAGTAGAAGTTATTTTAGGCATTTCTTTTTTTAGTATTTCCTCTCCAGCCTGTTTGCAAGCAAACGTTTTTCTCTGTGTAAATTCTGCTACATTTCCTTGATAGTGAAATATTGTACCTCCATATGTAGATCTTGTTGGATTCAACCTGGCTGCTTCACAGGTTGTTCCAAGAAAATTTCCAGAGGAGGAAAAGTTCATTTGTGACTTTTTTTTTTTTTGCTGTAGTTTGTTTAAATTGGGGAGTTCAGGAATTATTCTTTCCACCCAACTCCCAACCAACTCACTGTCCCTGCTCTGTGTTTGCATTAATCAGTCTGGAACTGAGGTGTAAATGAGGCATTCCATAGTGATAATCCTCATTTTCTCGTCCCTTCCTGCTGATCCTGAATTGCTGTTGGATCCATTGTGGGTTGGTGGTGGAGCAGGGACGTTTTGGGACAAACAGTGGGATTTAGGGAATGACCTGCTGCAGCCTTAAAAGCCCCCTGGGAATCACTGACCGAGCTCTACCTGCTTTTGTGATCTCCTGGCTGCACTTCAGCTCTGAAAAATTCCAGTTGGGAATTTCCTGTGTGTCAGCACATCGGTGTTCCTGGAAGAGCAGGAGAACAGGGATGAAGCGAGGGAGGCTGGGATGTATCCTGGGGAGCAGGAGTTCTGCCCAGAGGTGCAGTTTGTTCCCTCTGTGGTTGAGACGATTTTGATAAGTTCTGCATCCCATGCAAAGGTCATTCCCGCAAGGAATGGTTTTCCATGATAACCTTTGTCTGCTGGAGATCTGTACCAAAACCTCCAGAGGTCTGGTGTTGGGGATAAACCCCTTGTCCTGCAGCTGGTGTTTGATGCAGGGAACTTGTGGCTTCCTGAAAAGGCCAATCTGAGCGAAATCCCTTCTCCACTTCAGGGCGTTCCGCTGAATTCTTCCTTCTGGATGGCTGGAAGTGGGAAATGGGAGATTTTCTTGGCAGCGTGAGAAAATTCCACACAAATTCGCCAAGGGATCGAGGTGCTGAGAGTGAAGAGCGGCTGAGGGAGCTGGGAAAGGGGCTCAGCCTGGAGAAAAGGAGGCTCAGGGGGGACCTTGTGGCCCTGCACAACTCCCTGACAGGAGGGGGCAGCCGGGGGGGGTCAGGCTCTGCTGCCAGGGAACAGGGACAGGACAAGGGGAAACGGCCTCAGGCTGGGCCAGGGGAGGCTCAGGTTGGAGAGCAGCAGGAATTTCTCCATGGAAAGGGTGCTCAGGCCTTGGCAGGGGCTGCCCAGGGAGGTTTGGAGTGGCCATCCCTGGAGGTGTCCAAGGAATGTGGGACCTGGGGACATGGCTTAGTTGTGGGCTTGGCAGTGCTGGGGGAACAGTTGGACTTGATGATCCCCAAGATCTTCCTTTTTCAAGGACCCTATAATCAAAGGAAACACAGGACCTTGAATTAAGAAAGGGTTTTTCCCCCCAAAAAGTGTGTAATAATCTGAGATCAAAGGAGAGCAAAGTTTTAGAGATATTTTAGTGGAACTATCCCGGGTTAAACACAGGTGAGGAGCAGGGCAGCTCCCTCGCAGAGCATCCCCCATCCCACCACTCCTGCAGGAGGGACAAACCCCTGCCCCATCTGGGAACTGTGGATTATTTCTTGTGGGGAATCTCTCCCAGGCCCTTCCCAGGCTGCTGGGAACAGATGTTTGTCAATATCCCCCCTCTCTGCTGGCAGCTTGTCAGCAGATGTTCATTTTCCCCCCCACAATGATTCATTTTCATCTAAACAATATTAAAAACTCCAAAGTAAAGCCTTGCTAGGTCCCATGAATTATTTAAAAATCATTTCAGATGTCAAAACTCCAGTTACAGTTCCTTGCAGCTCCCCGGTGACTCCGGAGTCATCGCTCTTGAAAAATAACCCAAATTATATTTAATAATTGAATAGCATCTACTTTGGTGCTTCTCTAGCAACTCTTGGAGTGACATTTAATGCTCGTTAGAAGATGCTTGGGGTTGTTTAATTCTCTGTCATGCCAAGAGATCTGTACAGGAACATGTTGATTTTAATTGCATTTAGATTTGATTACCAAAAAGCAGTAAATCACTCAGAAAGGGTCAGATTGTTCCATTTGGCCTCAAGCTGTTTTGCTTTGCACAGCAGATATTTTGTGTGGAAATCTGGTTCTGTGTGGAACTGAAGTTCTGAAACAGAACTAATGTGAGGTGAAAATCCAGGCGGGTTTGCAGAGTTTGTAACTGTGACAGAACATTTTCAGAGAAAATTTCAAAGTTAAACTTTTGGGTTTTTCCTTTCATGACACAAAATAAATCTTACTGAGCCCTCTCAAGATGTACCAAAAATGTACCAAATGCCAGATTGTATGGATGGAAAATAATTCCTACATTCTCCTGTGTCACATTCTTCCCTTCCCCTTCTCCCTCTCTCACCTCTGGGATTCAGAAGTGGAACGTTTTATTTTCAGTTAATTGGAGCCAGAAACTCAAATACTGCTTAATTGGGTGGAAATTTATGACCCAGAGAGGACCTGAATGCTCTTTGCTGTTCTTCCCCGTGGGAATGGGAAGGCCCCGGCATGGATTTCCCAGAGAAGCTGTGGCTGCCCCTGGATTCCTGGAAGTGTCCAAGGCCGGATTGGACACTGGGGCTTGGAGCAGCCTGGGATAGTGGACATGTCCCTGCCCATGGCAGGGGGTGGAATTGGGATGAGCTTTGAGGTCCTTTCCATGCCCAAATCCAAGCCAAAATCCAGCATTTTCCAAGGTGAAGATGCCCCGAGAGCTCGAGCATCAGGTGTGATCCTGGCATTTTGTATCCTAGTGTTTTGATGGGTTTAGGATGCAGAGGAGCAGTGTAGGAACGTGCATCATTCTGTAGTTCCTTTTATCTCCAGCAGAAGTTGAATTATTTAGAATTTCTGACACGAAACCCTTGCCTTTAGACCTTTCAGCTAAAAAAGAGATTACTTGCAGTGAGTGTAAATCCCAGTACCAAACCAGTGTCGGGGAGGGGGGAGCAACTGGGAGCAACATGGGCTGGAAATTCCATGGAAATCCAGTTGTGTTTGGACAGGGAGGTGCTTCATCGACTGCAAACTGGAAATAAAGAACTAGGACAACAAACCAGCTGTTTGCAATCAGTGCTAATCATATTTACCTTTAATCTTTCCAGCACTTTAATAGATTCGGGAGGTTTTGCAAGAAAGATTCCAGCTAATCCTGAACCTTCAGAAATTTGTTATTTTCAGTGCAGGGTTTTAATAAGTCGGGATAGGTTAGAACCATAAAATGTCAGGGTGGTTGGGGTTGGAGGGACCATAAAGCCCATCCCATTCCATGGGCAGGGACACCTTCCCCTATCCCAGGTGGCTCCAAGCCCTGCCCAGGTTTGGGAATATGGGCACGGAGTTAAAAGAGTGGCAGAACTGAGCTGTGACTGATGCCAAGCCCTTGGGTTTGCCTTAGGGTGGGAAAACGCTGCTCCAACAACTTCCGTGCCCTAAATATTCTGCATTTTCTGCTGTCTGTGGGGCAGGTGGGATTCCCTTCTATCCTTCATGGATTGGATGTGTTTGAGAGCCTCAGAGGGGCTCAGTGCCCACCCTTTGCACAGGGGTTTGGCTTTTGAAACACCTCGGGAGCTGTGGACTCGAGAGATGCAGGGAGAACAATCTGTGGGCAAGGTGCTGATCTGGGAGAACTCCGGCAGAGCCTGGGGAGGTGGAACTGCTGGCCTGGAAAACAGGCTCGGATTAGGAAATGGCAGCTTGGTGGGGTGTCCTAAAGGCAAAGGGAGAGGAAAATGGAGCTGTCTGATGGCGGCACAAACAGGGTGAGGACGGATCAGTTTGGACTCTTTTGATGTGGAAGGGAAGGCAAATCAGGAGATCTGGGATGGGCATCCCTTGGATGAGGTGTGGGGAGAAAACATACTTTTGTGATTAGAGAAGGCTGGGAACTGATGCCCAGAAGGTGCTCAAAAATCTCTTTATGATCTGTACAAGTCCCAGGGAGGGGACAGGGATGGACAAAACCTTTGATTGTTCGGAGGCAGGAAAACATGAGTCCTGAGAATTTTGTGCGAGGGAATTTTGGAGTCACTCTGACCAGATTTACAGCCCAGTGTGACCTCTTCTTGGAAGCCGGGACCAGTGAGAGGCTTGGCATTAAAATCAGATCATCAGGAAAGAACGAGGGAAAGATTTTGGCATCATCTGTAGACATTCATTGAAAATCTCTTGAACAGAATTGAAATACAGACACGGGAGTAGAGGAAAGGGTGAGACTGACTGAAAAATAGAATATATTTAACAAGGTGTAAAAATTAATTCATCATTTTGGTCATACCTTCACCTGCAGAACAGGGGAAAGCATAAACAATTAATTACTTTCGATTTCCTGCTTTAATTGGCTGTTGAACACAAATTTCACCTTTAAAATGAGGAGTCTCATAGAGTTGATTTTAAATATTTATTTGTTATTATTTTATAACAAATGATATCTGCTGATGGGCTGGGTTGAGCTTTGAGCCTTCAGCCCTGAGGTGTGGGAGGGCTGCCTGAGGGATCTGGCCCGGATTTGTCATGGATATTTCAGGACAGAGGCAGAGCCCTTGCTCTGATTTAAAGGAGTCTGTGCTGCAATTGGATTAACGGTCCCATTTAAGTTAATAAAATCAGGGAAATGCAGAATTAAGGTGATTATTGGAATTGGTGGGTCGGCCTTACAAGGAAAAGCGCAGTTCCTGGAGGAGGAGGTGAGCCCTGAGCTGAGCTGCTCAAAATGCCAGGATTTCATGGAAACACATCCATGTTTTCTTCATGTACACATATAAATGTGTAACTAGATGGAGATATAAATAAAATATAAATTTCTGCTTCAAAGCCAGCTTGGATGGGGCTGTGAGCAGCCCGGTCTGGTGGAATCCCTGTCCAGGCAGGGGTTGGAACTGGATGGAGAATTCCTGCTGGTGTTCTGTTTTTCCTGGATGTGCCACAACTGCACGGCCTCTGTTGTTACCCTGCTCTCACTCCTGGGGTAAAACGCCCTCAGCAGGAAAAGAATTGGATTTCTAGATCCCAAATATGACATGAATTACCTTTAATACCTCACAGATCAAATTTAAACTCAGTATTTCTTAGCTGGGGGTGAGGTGGTGCTGGGGCTGGAAGTGTCAGGTGACAAAAACTGGTGCCAGACCTCAGGAAATCTCATCATTAAACCCCCACTGTAGATAAAACTGGAACAGGGCCTTTCACCCAGGGGGAAAGAGAATATTTCTGAATTTAAGTTGCCCCTAATTCCAACCCATTAAATGATTGCCTGATTTTTGTGCCATCTTAAATCTCATGTGCTCTTGGGTTCCTCTGTCTGAAATCCCATAGAATTCAAAATCAGTCCCCTGGACGTGCCCGACAAATGTTATTTAGAGTATTAACCACTGACATTGCAATAGATTAAAATCCTTCTGTATTAGCTGGGAATTGTGTTTATTTTTGCTTGTAGGAGCATTTCCAGCAGGAAAAATGGTGCCAAGGTGTTGGATAGGCTGGAGGTGTTGTAAATCCAGGAAGGACTGGGATCAGCAGGGTTGGGGCTGAGCATCCTCCACCTCTGCTGACTCAGAAAGCATCAAGAAGTGTTAGAACAACACAGGACTTTACCCTTGGGATGGCCACCTTTTCCAAAGTTATGCTGGGGATTTGCTTATTGTGGAATCACAGACTGCTTTGGGTTGGAAAGGACCTTAAATTCATCCAGGTCCAGCCCCTGCCGTGGGGCCAACAGGAGAGCTGGAGAGGGACTGGGGACAAGGAGTGGAGGGACATGACACAGGGAATGGCTTCCCAGTGCCAGAGGGCAGGGATGGATGGGATATTGGGAAGGAATTGTTCCCTGGGAGGGTGGGCAGGCCCTGGCACAGGGTGCCCAGAGAAGCTGTGGCTGCCCCTGGATCCCTGGCAGTGTCCAAGGCCAGGCTGGACACTGGGGCTTGGAGCAGCCTGGGACAGTGGAAGGGGTCCCTGCCATGGGAGGGGTGGATTAAGATGGGTTTAAAGGCCCCTTCCAACCCAAACCATTCTGGGATCCTGGGATTCAATGAGCTGTGCCTGTGCTTTGCCTGGAATTTGGAACAACCTGGACAAGTTTCTAGGCAGGGAATGAGCACCTTGGATATTTGTATGCTAATGATGAGGAATAAGTAATCTGTTGGAAGGCTGAGTATGTAATCAACGTTATGGCTTAATTACACCCCAGAGCTCGCTGGGATAATTTGCATTCCTGGGAAATTGATAGAGAAGGATGCAGCCTTTTGAGGAGAGACGAGGAAGGGCTGATGTGTGGATTACGGAGGTTTTCCAAATCAGACAGTGTGTGATATTTGGATAAAAATCATGGAATTCCAGAAGAGTTTGGGTTGGGAAGGCCTCGGGGGTCTCAGGTACCACCCAGCCACTGAGGGATTCATGTGGGACAACGTCTTGGGATGTTTTGGGTTAGGTTCTGTAGAGATTTGGGATTTCAGGTTACACCTGACAGAGTTTGGGGTCAATCCAAACCCAGACTCCTGGAACCAGTAAGAAATGTAAGACCTTGGAGGGATTTTTGATTGATTCCCAGATTAGACCATCAGATGCTACACTGACAAAAAGTAGTGACGTGGCCTCAAGTCCATATCCTTTGTATTTTTCATGAGATTTGCATATTTGAATTCAAACGAGCTCAGGAAGAAGCAGTGCAGCTGCTGACAGCTATGGGTGGATTTGTACAAATGGAGCTTTTCCTTTAGGTGATGGAGTTTGTCCTTTGAGACCTTGTCCCTCTTGGAGCGCCTTCATCACCCCCGGCCCCCGCAGCCGCTTTTTAATTTTTTTAATATTTAAAATATACATTGGAATATAGCTGTGGCTGCCCCTGGATCCCTGGCAGTGTCCAAGGCCAGGTTGGACATTGGGGCTTGGAGCAGCCTGGGACAGTGGAAGGTGTCCCTGCCCATGGCAGGGGTGGCACTGGATGGGCTTTGAGGGCTCTTCCCACCCAAACCATTCCATGATGCTGGTAATGGAAATTGTGGTGATATTTTATAGGCAGGCGACAGAGATTCAGGATAATATTGGATAATTTTGGATAATTTTGTAGCCATGCCATAGGGCATCTCCAGCAAGTCGTGTTTCTGAGCTGCTCAGAAATGTGCAAAACCTGGGAATATTTCATGTTGTTACTCTTCCCTCACATTCTGAACTCGGAGAGGATCCAAGGAAAATGTGAATCCTGATGCAGGTGTCCCAGCTTTGATCCATGTCTCCAGTTTGTGTAGCCAGGAATGCAGGGTAGGGAACAAACATGGGATTAAATATTTAAGGTGGGAATGAGTTTGGTGATTTAATAATAAGGCTGTGTCCTGCACCCAGTGCAGAAATGTTTCCAAATGCAGCTTTGTCAGGGAATAGGCAGCAAAAGCAAATCCCAGCTGATTTTTTAAGGATTTGGCTTTGCCTCCTCCAAGCCCATCTTCTGGAAGCTGAGGCTCTCTTGGAGCCTCAGGAAGACCTGGACCAGATCCCTTCCTCTGGAGCCAGATGCCCCTAATCCTCCTCCCCACCCTGTCCCTGTGCTCCCTCAGCCTCCTTGCAAAGTGGGGTTGGAGGGAGGCACCACAGCAGGATTTTCTCCTTTCTTTTCCCAATCCCTTTTTCTTTGTGACCATGCTCAACACTGAGCTGGTGACGGAGGAGCTGTGGTGTGGTGGCTCCTGCCCAGCCACAACACCTTCGTCTCTGCTGGCAAGGTCAGCTCTCCCCTCCTGCATCATTTTCCATCCCTCAGCACCAAATCCCCTTTGATTTGTGGGTTCCATGGTGTCCAGCAGCAGCTCCTCTTCGGCTTTTACCTCCAGCAGGTGTTACGTGATCACCAGATGGGATCCCCTTCCCCTCACTCCCACCTTCCCCTTCTTTTCCAGAGCCTGCTGGACAGCAGGAATTCCCCTGCACATCCCTGCACTCTTGGCTGCTTTGTGTCTTTAGCCCTGCTGAGTCTCCCTCAGAGCCTTTATGGAGGCACCATCTCAAGCCCCCTGAAATGCTCACGGGAGCCATTCCAGCCCTTCCCCAGGCTGGGTTTGGGGAGCCAAGGGCCCAATTTCCTGCTCCTACACTCAGCAAGAGTAGCAGTGACCCCTTTGGGACATTCATACCTCGTTTTTGCTGATCTGTGTGATCCCAGACATCAGGCTGAGCAGTGGGCAATTCCCTTGAAGCCTCTGGGGGTCGTTTTTTCCAGTATTTCCCACCTCTTTTTTGACCTTTATTGCAGTGAGGGCCGTGTGCTGGAATAATCCTGTGAGCAGCCCCGAGGTCAGGTACCAAAGCCAGCACGAGTCCACGCAAGCAATCCCTTATCCCAGGTACCCTCTGCTCCCTCTCTGGTTCCTTTTTCTCCTGGCTGGGAGCAGGATGGTCAGGGAGCTCCTCAAGGCTGGGCAGTGACCCAGCCTTTCTGCCCTCATCTCCTCTCCTTTGCATCCTTGGTTTAAACCTTGGCCTCGTGGATCCTGCAGCTTCTCCTGGAAAAGGTTTTGCTCCCAACCTTCTGCCTGATGATCCTCAGAAATCCCCGTTGGGTCCCTTACTGTGGCTTTGTCCCTGTTTTTCCCTCATCCAGGTACATTCAGCATTTTTAAAGATTATCTTTCTCCTTCTCACACTTTTCCTGCAGCTTTTGATTGCTCCATTTAATGGCATTTTGGGGATATCTGGTTTGTATTTCCTCCAAAATTCTAAGGGCTGCAATGAGATGGTTTTAATGCCACCACTGAGTTTTACTTTCCCTTTCCTCTGCTCTTATTCACTTCCTTTCAAGTTTCCTCATTTCCCTCTTAATTTGTTTTATCTCTAAGGCTGACCATAGCGTAGAGGCTTGGCGTTTGCATTTTTGGGGACTAAATTGGAGTATTTTCAGCAGAAAGCAGTTACTGGGGGAACTGGTTTTTGGGATCAAGGCTGCTTTAAGGATGAGACAGGTTTGGGGTAGAAAAGGATCCAGCTGAGGTCACCCATTAATTCTGACCTGGCAGTTTCCCATGTGTTTTGTCCTTCCCAGAGAATTTTGCTGAGAATTTTCAGCTTAAAATACGACATTAAAACTTATATATATCTTAATTTATGGATTTTCCAGCACTTGTGCCTGCAGTTGGTCCTAGTTCCAATTCCCCACCTTTGTGTGATTGATTTAAATACAGCTTCCTTTAAATGATGGTTCATTATTGGCTGCTTTTCCTGTCTTTTTAAGGCAGCAGAGTTTCCAGGCCCCTCATTCCTCTGGAATATTTAGTTCTGAATATATTTTTCCACTCCAGTGAGCTGTCCTTGTTCTTTGTTGTAGAACTCTGTAAGACAAAATCTGACTTTTTTATGGAAGAGAAAGTCGGGGGAAAATACATTTCAAGCTCCAAATTAAAAGCAACTTCTCGAAACTCCCAGACCTCAGTAAATGAACTGGAGCTGCCTTCAAGTCTGTGCTACTAAAACTCGATTAAATTCAGCTGGTTCCGCTGGAATTCCCACTGGAATTCCTACGGAGGATCCATGCTTAATAAGGCTTCCAGCTCCTCTCTGAAGAACACACAAATCAAAGTTTCCAAGCGATAAAAAAATCAACGTTAAGGATGAGATTCTCCCTGGCCAAAATCACCGAAGCCCAATAGGCACTCACCTTATCTTAACAAAAGCATGGGAAGGACTAACTATGGAAACCCAGTTGGTTTTGGGATTGCTGCTGCTGCTCTGACTGTGTCTTGTCTCAGCCTGATTTCATCCTTAATGTCAGAGCTGGCAGATTTGCAGGGAACAAATTAGTCCGCACTAAAGGCCTCACCCAGGCAATTCCGGATTATTTTGGTTTTAGGATCTGATCCACAGGCCAACGAATGTGTGGAATTCCAGGGAGCTGCGAGCACGTAAATAAAGGTGCTGGAATCTGCTCCCTTGCTCTCTTTACGTATTTTTATATCTGTATATTCACTCATGTGCTGCTTTGGAGCCTGTCCAGCACATTCTGTGTCTCACAGAATCAAAATCTGGGGGCATAAGTACCTCACAATCCCCTAAATCAGGAGAAATAAGTGCTTGAAACGTGGCCCTTGGGAGAGGTTAAATGTGCAATGAGAGGCAGAATTTAATATCGGTGCAGAAACCACACGGGGGAGGATTTCAGTGTGCTGGGAGGATGAAATTCCTGTTTCCAGAAGGGTTGGAGGCTGCTGGATCTGGTGGCTGGAGCACCTGAAGGAGGTGTGATGTCCCCTCTCTGTTTAATAAGAACTCCAAGGTTGTTGGGGGAGAAATTAATCCCAGGATCCCTGAGGCTGGAAAAGCCCTCCCAGCCCATCCAGTCCAAGCTGTGCCCGATGCCCACCTTGTCCCCAGCCCAGAGCACTGAGTGCCACCTCCAGCCCTTCCTTGGACACCTCCAGGGATGGCAACTCCAAACCTCCCTGGGCAGCCCCTGCCAAGGCCTGAGCACCCTTTCCATGGAGAAATTCCTGCTGCTGTCCAACCTGAGCCTCCCCTGGCCCAGCCTGAGGCCGTTTCCCCTTGTCCTGTCCCTGTTCCCTGGCAGCAGAGCCCGACCCCCCCCGGCTGCCCCCTCCTGTCAGGGAGTTGTGCAGAGCCACAAGGTCCCCCCTGAGCCTCCTTTTCTCCAGGCTGAGCCCCTTTCCCAGCTCCCTCAGCCGCTCCTGGGGCTCCAGCCCCTTCCCCAGCTCCGTTCCCTGCCCTGGACACGCTCCAGCCCCTCCAGGGCTCTCCTGAAGTGTTCCCTATGCTGAGCTGCTTGGATTGCTGGAAAGCAGCTGTAGATGCCTTCCCTGGGGATTAGAGGAGGAGATTCTCCTTAGTGTCCATCATCTCCCTCTTCCATCTCCCATCTTGAAATCAGGGCAGGCACAGAAGCATCACTGCCATGTGCTGAAGTTCAGGGGCAAGGCCAGGTTGGACACTGGGGCTTGGAGCAACCTGGAACAGTGGAAGGTGCCCCTGCAGGGGTGGCTTTGGGCTTTGAGGCCCCTTCCAATCCCAACCATGCTGGGATTCTGGGATCCCATCTGCCGTGGTCTCTTCTACCGCTGCCTGTCCCAGGTTTACCTCAGTTTCTCCTGGTTTATCTAAGTTTCCATCACGTTATCCTAAGGTTTCCCTGTGGGGGCCACCTCTCCTTTGCCTGCTCCTTCCCACCTTCTCCTTCCCACCTTCTCCTTCCCAACTGCAATCAACCAAACCCAGCTTGAATCCGTATTTTAAACCTCCACGCTTGTTAGCTCAGTCTCTCATGTCTGTTTTTCCCCAACAGCTGAGCTCACTGCTGGCTCCCAAAAAATAAGAGCTCTGGAACAGCAGCATTGGCATGTAATTCCCTCCGAAATCCATGAGCAAATTTTCCAGAGAAGGCAGATTTCAGTGTGTTTTAACCATTTTCACTGGTGCCTTTGGGATGCAGCAGCAAGTGTTGTGTGGGTTATGGCAACTGGCTGCTGGCTGGGGACTGCAGACATTTCAAAATAATTAATAAATGCTATTATAGGAAGGCAAAAAAGCTCCTCAATATTCTGTTTTCAACAGGATTTCTGAGCATTCCAGCCGAGACACCAACTACCACAGCCAATCTGCAGTTAACAGTGCTTTCCATCCAAATCAGAACCATCTGGAATGATGGAACGATGCTTCTGCATATCAGGAAGGGATTTTTGTTTGATATATGTATTAATCAACAGCCAGAGTAGCTTTATGCCTTCTATAAATGCACGGGGAATGTTTTTATTCCAGCCGTCCCTCGCAGCATTTGTTGAAACCCCACAAGTTTCCCTGATGGAATACACGGTGTTATTTCTGTTGGTATTAGGGATTTAATGGCTTGGAAAAACAGCTCCTCATGAATCCCATTAAACACTCTGCCAGCCAGGGGAATCCAGCCTCCACCTGCGCTGCTGATGGGGTGGTTTGAGGAGCAAGCTCTGGGGGCTCAGGACAAGAGGGCAGCAGTTTTCCTCCAGCGGATGTGCTCCTACAGCTGAGGGAAGGATTGGGATCTCCTCTTCCAGGCAGGCGGGTGGGATCTGAGCTGGAAGGGACCCACAGGGATCAGCCAGCCCGGCTCCTGGCCCTGCACAGACCCCCCAGCAATCCCCGTGTGCATCCCTGGCAGCGGTGTCCCAGCGCTCCTGGAGCTCTGGCAGCCTCGGTGGTGCCTTTGGATGTGTTGTGGAAATAAAGGTGGAAACCTCCCTGTGCTGCCATGGCACAGGGACTGAGCCTGCCCCGGCATTCTGGGGGGGAATTCATCTCCCAGAGGAAACAAATCAGGTAAAAAAAGGAATTTCCAATTCTGTCTGTGCACCCCGGGGCTGGGCCTGTTTTCTCAGCCCTGGGAGTGGTGCATGGCAGAAACCCACTGCAACAAATGGTGCCCTAATTTCTTGATATCCCCCCTTTCCCCCTGTAGAGAAATTCCTTGTATTTATCCTTGTTTTGCTCCTCCTGCCCATAAACAGCTGGATTTCAGCTGGATTTCAGCAGGCTGTACACCTTTGGCACTGCCAGTGGCTCTGTTCAGTGGTTTAGTGGTGGATCTGGGTTCGTGGTTGGACTTGACGGTCCTTGAGGTCTTCTCCGGCCTTTAGTGATTCCTCATCCTATGAATTTAGGATCCTATATGCCTCCCAGTTTGGGTTGGAGCAGCAAACTGGTGTTGATGGGAGTGCCCTGCTTGTCCCCACTGGCCCTCTATTGTTTTGTCACAGCACAGAGGATTTGCCCCTCACCAACCAGTTTGGTTTTGGTGGAGAAACACCTCCCAGAACTCCCACCACATGTGATCCAAGTGCTGCTGGACCCAGACCCGCTCCTGCCACCCTACAAGGTCTTCCCATGCTGATTTCTGGAGCAGACACCCCGAAAAGGCTCTGCAGTGACAGGATGGTGCCTGTGCCACCTCAGGGTGTCCGAACCGTTCCCTCCTGGGATACTTTAAAACTGCCCTTTTCCCTTACCCTGCTCCTCAGGAACTGGTGCTGCCGCTGCTCTCTGTGCAGCCTGTGGTGCTTCACAGGTCTCCAAGTGCAAGAGCAAGGACAATCCCAGAGGTCAGCTCATTCCAGGAAGACACAGGCATAGAGTTGGGAAGAAAAGCCAGTGGGCTAAAACACAACTGGATGTCAACTCTGACACGATATTGAGGCTATGCAGGAGCAGAACTGAATTAGAAATGTAGAATCCCTCAGGTTGGAAAAGACCTCTAAGCTGGCAGCGTCCAAGGCCAGGTTGGACATTGGGGCTTGGAGCAGCCTGGGACAGTGGAAGGTGTCCCTGCCCATGGCAGGGGGGGGGATGGGATGGGATTTAAGGTCCTTCCCAACCTAAACCATTCCATGATATATATCCCAGTATATCTGATGCCTGGGAATGGTGGTGGGCAGGAGAAGCCCTGGAGGACCCTGGACCTGTCCAGGTTATTTGGAATGATTAAATCTTCGAGGGTTTTTTTTTTGTTGTGATCAGCAGTGGAGAGGGAGAAAAGATTCACTGGAGAGGAGGTTCCTGCTATTTCCTCCCAGTTATCCAGTGCAGCTGGATTCGGAAGCACCCCCTCCTTTTACCTGAGCCAGCACACAACCAGTGCATGCTGCCCATTTTTGCTCTCCTTCAGCTTCCTCGGATTTTATCCACAGGGACAAAGCCTTGCTGGTGGGCTGCACTGCCACAGCACCACTTTGCTTGGAATGAGAGGTCCTGGAGGTGCCTCCCACCTCCCTGGTTGTGTCAGAGGCAGCCAGGTAGGCACAGGATAATCCCACTGGGAACAACCAAATTTAAAGCAGCACCGGAGGAAGGATCAGCAGAAGGATCCCATTGCAGTTATCACTGGGAAGTCTGGGTATGGAGAGGAAATAATCCCCTGGAAAGACATTTTAGAGGTGATTGTGGGTGTCAGGTGTCTGTTGTAACAGGGAATTCTTTGGCATCTGCATGTGGATGCTCAGGGCTGGACTCCAATTCTTCCAAATCCTGTTTTTCTGAAGGAAGCTGAGCCTTTGACTGGAATGAGTTTATCAGGGAGACGGCGATTTGTTGAGGAATTACATCCCAAAATATGAACTCTGGATTTGCATAAAGTGGAATATAGACTCCTGAGTGGGATTGCTTGTTGGAGTAAATGTGCTGTTGGGATGGGCACATGGAGAAGGAGCTGGAGCGAGGGGATTTTGTGGGAGTGGCAGCACCTTTCAGTGACATGCACAGCTTGCACCAAAAATCCATGCTGAGTGCCAGGACACAGGGAA
This sequence comes from Falcunculus frontatus, assembly GCA_013398115.1. Taxonomy (NCBI): domain Eukaryota; kingdom Metazoa; phylum Chordata; class Aves; order Passeriformes; genus Falcunculus; species Falcunculus frontatus. The sequence continues at coordinate 211,372 of VZRV01003135.1, read as the reverse complement.
TGGCTTCCCAGTGCCAGAGGGCAGGGATGGATGGGATATTGGGAAGGAATTGTTCCCTGGGAGGGTGGGCAGGCCCTGGCACAGGGTGCCCAGAGAAGCTGTGGCTGCTCCTGGATCCCTGGCAGTGTCCAAGGCCAGGCTGGACATTGGGGCTTGGAGCAGCCTGGGACAGTGGAAGGTGACCCTGCCCATAGCAGGGGGTGGGAGGGGATGGGATTTAAGATTCCAATCCAACCATTCTGGGATTCTGTGATGATCTTGATACCCCAGATCTCCTGGGGAGATGGGATCTCCTTGGATTTGGGATTTGTTTGATAGACGAAGTCCCCCAAACCCCATCTTTTCCCAAGAGCACACACAAACCCTGGGCAGTGGATGTGGCAGAGGATTACTGCAGCCCCTGCTCTGCACCTCCTCCATGCTATTTTAGCACAGCAAAACCTCTAGGACAGACCTTTCCTACCCAGGGATAACATCACAGGGATTTTACAGCATGGGACAGGTTTCTATCCAGTGTGGAAATCAGGGAATGCTCAGGAGAAAAAAATCTGGGCATGGGTTATTTAATCATTGTGTAGGGAATGCTGCTCTTGGGAAATAAGGAAAGAGTTGAAACACGAGGAATTACTGCAAAGTTCATTTAGCAAAGTGCCTCTTTTCAATCACACAGAGAGAAGCTTTTGTGTCATTGGGGTTTCGAGCTGCTTCGTGTCCCCAGTGGGCTGCCAAGCCCTGGTTTAACTGCTCAGGGTTTCTCCAAATACTGGGATTCCAGCTCAAAGCTGAAAGTTCAGCTTTGTTTGCAGATGGCAGCAATGGAGTGATTCTGTTTCCTGTTACACCGCAGGATGAGGGGCAGCACTTTGCAGGAAATGTGCAGCTGAGGGTGGGGTGACCAAACCTTTACTCCTGCTGCTGGGCTCCGACAAGTTCTGCTGGCTGAAGTTCATTCCAGACTGGTTTGGGCTGGAAAGGACCTCAAAGCCCATCCAGTGCCACCCCTACCATGGGCAGGGACACCTTCCACTGTCCCAGGCTGCTCCAAGCCCTAATGTCCAGCCTGGCCTTGGACACTGCCAGGGATCCAGGGGCAGCCACAGCTTCTCTGGGCACCCTGTGCCAGGGCCTGCCCACCCTCCCAGGGAACAATTCCTTACCTCATATCTCATCTAAATCTGGTTTATGTGAGCAGTTCTTAGAAACTTGGGTGACTTTTGATTTAAATGGAGAAAAGACCTGATTTATACAACAGCGTTTCAGGCTTGGAGAGAAAATAGAAGGTCAAGGAGAAGGGTGGCACTAAGCATTCGAATAGTTGGGTTTAAAACATGCCATGGCTTTGTTGTGAGATTATTTTCCTTGCAGCCTCTGAAGGTGGCTTTTCCCTCTGTCCCTTTTCCTCAATGTCTTTTTCCTGGTGAAACCAAATCCCAGCTGGAGAAGGGGAGCCCCAGCCCTGGAGCCTCTTTGACAAGGGACAAGGAGTTGTCCCTGGGATGTACAAGTATCTCAGTGTTGTGATTATTTCCATTCTCTTCCTGTCATTTCTGTGGAGGGGACTGTGAGGTTCAGCTTCACCAGCTGTACAGTTCCAGAATAATTCATTCCACCGCTCTATTTTATGTTATTCAGCCCAAAACTCATTTCTCTGTGTGTCCTTTTGCTCAGCAGAATCATTCTGCTCAAAACATCCTGTATAGAGAGATCCTTCAGGATGCCTTACACCCAGCCAGCTGCAGTTTGTCTTTCCCTTTCTGTTCTAGCATTTTTGGGGCCATCACTTCAGAGTACACTTCAATTTTGTCCCATCCAAAGCCCAGGGAGCAGCTCAGAGCTTCAGCAGTGGAATAAATTCAAGCCATGCAGTTGAACTAGAAAAGAAGTTAGAAAACTTGGCAAACCCCCTCTGTGAAAGCTCCAGAGCAGCTCTAAAAGCAGAGGTGACGTCTTCCCTTTGGAAACTCTGGAGCTGAGTGTCTGGGGTGACCCTGGCCAGCCCGGGGTGGCTGCACTGGAGGGGAGGGTCCCTGCAGAGGGACTGGGACCTCGGAGATCCTGTCAGCTCCTGCAGCAAACTCACTGTGCTCAGAGCTGTGGGGAGGCAGCCCAGGGCTGGGATTAGCAGCGGCATGTTTGGGACTGGTTATGTTGGGAAAACAAACTGAGCTTCTCCTGCTGCTGCTTCTTCTCCTCCTGCTGCTGCTTCTGTTACTTTTCTTGCTTGTCCTTCTTATTTTTCTGCTTCTTCTTCTTCTTTTTCTTCTCCTTCTTCTCCTCCTCCTGCTGCTGCTGCTTCTGCTACTTCTTTTTCTTCTTCTCCTGGTGCTGCTACTTTTTCTGCTTCTCCTTCTCCTCCTTCTTTTTCTTCTTCTTCCTCTTCTTCTTCTTCCTCTCCTGCTGCTGCTGCTGCTTCCTCTTCTGCATCCTCTGTTCTTCATTTTCTTCCGCTTCTGCTGGTTTTCCTGCTCCTGCTGTTTCTGCTTATCCTACTTGTGCTTTTTCTGCTCTTTCTTCTTCTGTTTCTGCCTCTCCTGCTCCTTCTGCTTCTTCTCCTGCTTCTTCTCTTTCTGCTTCTTCTATTGCTTCTTGTTCTGCTTCAGCAGCTTTTTTCTCCTGCTTATGGTTTTTCTGCTCCTGCTTTTTCTCCTTCTTCTGCTTCTTTCTCTTCTTCTGCTTCTTCTGCTTCTTCTTCTGCATCTCTGTTCTGCTTTTTTCTTCTGCTTCTGCTGCTTTTTCTGATGCTGATTCTGCTTCTGCTACTTCTGCTCTTCCTTCTCCTTCTCCTTCTCCTTCTCCTTCTCCTTCTCCTTCTCCTCCTTCTCCTTCTCGCTCTCCTCCTCTATTCCAAGTGCCATTTTAATTAAACTTTTCAATAACTAAACCCCATCATGCCAGAGAGGTGTCCCAGGTCAATTATTTGCACCCAGTGCTGGTATTTATGGCACATTCCTCGTTCTCATGGTTGTTACTCACGAATTAGAGCATCCCGCAGTGCAGAATTAAAAATGAGAGTGTCTGGCTGGGAAAATGGATTTCCACCTAGCTTACTGCTGCTCTCCCTGCTCCAGTGAGCTTTATGGGAAGTTGGCCATTGGAGCCACTTCTGTAGCTAAATAGTCCAGGAGCACCTGGAAATAAAGTGGGGGAAAAAGCATGAAAACACTGTTTTGTTACTTTGGAGAAATTATCGTTAGTTAATTTTGCTGCATGTGAGCAGCTTTTTAAAAATGTGTTTTCCTTCCAAACCCCTTCTGGATAACTCAGAGCTGGAAATAGATTTCCTGGAGCTGGGTGATGTTGTCCCTCAGGGAAAAATCAGTGGGTGAGAGTGAACTGCATGTTTTAGATCTTTTGGTTTCAAGGTCTGTTGTGGAGCTCTGTGGGAGACCCTGGGGTAAGGATCTCATCACTTGGGGCAGTCCTGCTCCGGGGTCCTCAGAACAAGGAGGATGTGGAGGTGTTGGAATGAGTCCAGAGGAGGCCACGGAGATGCTCCAGGGCTGGAGCCCCTCTGGAGCCAGGCTGGGAGAGCTGGGGGTGCTCACCTGGAGAGGAGAAGGCTCCAGGGAGAGCTCAGAGCCCCTTCCAGGGCCTAAAGGGGCTCCAGGAGAGCTGGAGAGGGACTGGGGACAAAGGATGGAGGGACAGGACACAGGGAATGGCTTCCCAGTGCCAGAGGGCAGGGATGGATGGGATATTGGGTAGGAATTGTTCCCTGGGAGGGTGGGGAGGGGCTGGGATGGAATTCCCAGGGAAGCTGTGGCTGCCCCTGGATCCCTGGAAGTGTCCAAGGCCAGGTTGGACACTGGGGCTTGGAGCAGCCTGGGATGGTTGAAGGTGTCCCTGTGTGGCACTGGATGGGCTTTAAGGTCCCTTCTCACCCAAACCATTCCAGGATTCTTTGATTCATAAGGAACCAAACAATTTGCAGATATTTGTATCATGTCCACAGAACCTTCCATGAGGCTCTGGCCACTGTTCCTGCTCAGATTCTGGTCCCTCAGGTACTGCCACCTGGAATTTCTGGGTGCTTTTAGGACCTTTCTTTCCCCCACTACCACAAAGTCCCCTGTAATTCTTCTTGCCTTTCCTTCTCTGTAAGGGGCAGAGCAATTCCTGCCTTCCCAGAGCCCAGAGCCCCAGCTGCATTCCAGGACTCTGGTTTCCACGTTGGGATTCTCTCTGAGCTATTTTTCAGTTACCTTTTAAGTGCTGTTTTTCCTGCTCCCTTTTGAATGGTCCCCCACATCAACTTCTCCATTTATCAACACCCACCCTTCCAACCCAGGGCTGTGTTAATATTCCCTTTAACTGGGAATATTAATTTTCCTTGGGACTGGGGCTCCTTTAGGCAGTGAGCTAGAACTGATTTGTGGTCTCTTTTAAATGTGATTTATGACTTTTCTCATTCCCCTTTCCTGGTACTGCTCTCATGATCCTGGCATGCCAGGGAGCCGATTTGTCCCAGGCTCAATCTCCACCTGCCAGGAGAGATTTGGGTTGTTTTCCCCTTTTCCTTCCCAGGATAACTGGAGACATTTTTCCTCACCCCATCTTGCATGCAGTGAACTAAATGAATTCTTTAATTTGAGATTCTGACCTGCCTGAGAGCCTTTTTGGCTTTCCATGAATCGCCCCTCACACACATCACTCTCCATCACACTCCAGATAGGATTTGGGTGTATTTCTTGTGGCTTCCAGCTTGTTCTTCCTGAATTATTTCAGCTTTGAGTGTTCAGGACTGAAGAAGATTTCTGAAGTAGCTCGTGCTTGTACAAGGGTTAATTAAAAACCTGGAAAAACCTCTGTGTTGTAGGAATGTGAGAAGAGCAGAGCTCCGTTTGTACAGCCGGGAGGAATAAGAGGTGACATGAAAAGGTTATGGAAAATAACAGGCTGAAAAGAGCAAATCAGGACAGGTAATTAGCAGGGCTTGTAGTACAAGTGGTTTGAAATTCCAAGGAAAATACCTGATGTAATTGAGCACTTCCTTAATTAATCCCTGCCACCACTTCTCATTAAGGCTGAGGAGTTACGAGGCTGCAGAAGAGGATGGGGAGATTTGGAGGAGACAGCAAAGATTGGGAATGATGTGAGAGAAAAACAAATGCCAGTGAAACATCAGGGGCCTTCAGCTGATCAGATCACCCCAGGGTGAGGTTGTTCCTGAATAACTCATCAGGAGTTTTCTGTGAAACGTTGGGACAGGAGGTTGGATTGCTCCAAGAAAAATGCTAGGGTCCTTCATAGTACCTGCTCCAGCTGATTGTGCTTAGCCCTGGCTGATAGATGTTGTCAGATCTGTTCAATACTTTTAAATTTAACAGCTTCAGCTGCCTTTTTAATACTCAATTTAATTTATATTTCTATTTAATGCTCCAGTTGGTTTTGTTTGAGAGCAGAGTTTGGTGATAACAATTTCCCACCGCTCCTTTCCTTGGTCATATCCGACCTTATCCAGGCATGTGTCATTCCTAAGCAAACCTTACACACTTCCTTGGGATCTGGAGTTGATGGGAGTGAAATCAGAGCTCCCTGGAGGTCCCACGTCCTTCCTGCTTCCTTTCCTCCTCACAAAACCTGTGTTTATTATTTGTCACCTCTGAGACCAGGGATTGAACAGCAGCCCAAACATTCCAGGCATGGGGCCTTGGACACTGCCAGGGATCCAGGGGCAGCCACAGCTTCTCTGGGCACCCTGTGCCAGGGCCTGCCCACCCTCCCAGGGAACAATTCCTTCCCAATATCCCATCCATCCCTGCCCTCTGGCAGTGGGAGATTTTCTCTGTCTCTGCATTTATCCTCCGGGAAAATTAAAGTTACTCCTTCCTTACTGATAAAACCTCCCTGGGGAACAATGGGATATCAGGATGGATCATCCTTGTCCCAGTGCTGTTGTTAAAAACTCGGGATGGAAAAATCTGGGAATAAAGGAATTTATTCCTGCTCCAGCCACTGGATGCATCCTCTCCATCACTCCACAGTGTGTCCTGGAGTTGGCTGGAGCCTCCCTCATGATTCCCGGTGTGTTTGGCGGGATAAAACAATTCCATGTGCTCCTCCTGTTTAGTTAAATGTGCTTTTCATTATCATGATTTCATACCTTAAACAGGAGGGACCAGAAAGAGCTGGAAATGGCTGTGCTTTCCCCCATAGGAATTTCCACAATATTCCCTGCAAAACCCAGCCCAGGTGGGAGGATGGTTAAATAGGAGTGCAAACTCGATGTTTTGGCTGCCCGGAAAAAGCCCCGAGGACACAAAGCTGCGGCTGTTTCTTCGCCTGAAGGCAGAGAAACAAACAATTATTGGGATAAAATAGCCCAGAAACCAAAGGGAACTGACGAATTCCAGCTTGGGGTGCAAAGGAATCATAATTTTCAGGTCTGAGAACGCTGCCAGCAGCACTTGGGCTGAGGATGATTCACCTGGTGATCCTTGAAAGAACTTGGGAAGGCTTCAGTGAGCACATAAAAACTTGGGGAGATGCTGAGAGAATGCAGGGCCGAGTGAATATTGCACTGCATTGTGGAAATACTGCCCCTGCTGGCTGCTCTGATTCCGAGGAGTTTTGAATATTCAGGACTTCCCCACCTGTCTAACATGGAATAGATTGTATTAAATGACACGAACAGCATTTATGTTGCTCTTCTGTAAATATTTCAGTTAAAACTTTGCATTTCCCCCTTGTTTCACCACCTTTGCACACGAGGAAGGGAAAAAGGAGCTGATGGTCTTCAGCCACTGGGCTCACAAGAAGAAAAGAAGCAAAACAGCCCAAACTTGCTCCTTCAGCAGGCTTGGAAGTATTGAAAATAAAGAGAATTAAGGCCTGGAGAGGTTCAATCATGAATAATCCCTGTTATTTAGAGACTTAGGGCTGTTCAGCCTGGAGGAGAGAAGGCTCTGGATGTGGATAAACCACGGACATATCCCAGGCTTTGGGCTGTACTCAGCATCCCTCTGTTCACCCCTTTAAATTGGGATCTGTTTTCATGGGTTCCCAGGTAAATGAATAGGGAGAAAAGTTTGGGAAAAGTTTGGGAAAGAAGTTCAAAATTGTTTATTGAGTGTTTTAATTTGCTTTAATCAGGGATGCTGATGGAGAGAGGGGTTTGACTCATGTACTGAAATCATTGATTTAGATCATTCCAGGCAGCTTGAGTCAGAAATTAGGGCTTAACCATAGCAAGCATTTCAAATTTAAACTTTGATGATAACATCCCCACTCCCATCCAGTTCTGACCCAGGAAATCCTGATTCTTCTGCCTCAGCTCTTCCCTGTTTCTCCAGCAGCATTTGCTTTGTCTTCAGCCCTCGAACCACAGCAGAAATCTGTCATAAATCATCATAAATCATAATTCCCATCAATTTGTTGTTTCTGCATGCAATTCAAATATTCTGCAGTGCCCCAAACCCTCACCTGGAGAGTCCCTACAACCTCAGCCATACAGAAATCCCAGTCTGGGGCATCCCTGTCCCAACTCCCCAGGTCCTGGTGGCTTTTGGACGAGCAGCGATTTTGTTCTGTGCTGTCCTGAAGATCAAACACAGCCCCAGCTGTGGCATTTTGCTGGGAAAAAGTGTGAAAGAGGCAATAAACTTGAATTGTAGCATCGCTGCTCTGATTGCAGGGTGATGTTTTAGATTACTGAGTAAGGAAACTCCTGTTGCAGACACATCTGCTGCCATAATTTTATTCCTCATATTCCTTTCTGGTTGTGCCTCCTGCAGTCAGGGAATGGGATATTTTATATTTTACCTCCAGCATCCATCACAGGCTCTGTGGAGAGGGATGGGCCAGGAAATCTCTGTGTCTGTCCTAACTCTAATTCCCAGTGGATGCTGAATTTGTGGGACACATCCCGTGGGTATTTTTCATCTCAGGGCACTCCTAAAGATATAACTTTGAAGTCTTTAACGGCATCAAATCCCACAGAATTCCCCCGCTCACAGGGGGTTTCAGCACCACAGGAGATGATGCTCATGGTGATTAGAAGGGTCCTGCTGACATTTAAAGCTCTCCCCTGATTAGCCTTTGGTAAAGGGTCTGTTTAGCATTAAGGCAGGGTAAGTGGGAATGCAAGGTGTGATTAGTGGTTTAATTAATCCACAAGTGCATTGTCTGCTCTTCACTCAGTTCCTGAGCTGCAGGGACCTTGGGGGGGGAAGGCTGGTGGGTGTAATTAGGGGGTGTATGGATGGATTTATTAAATATATAGGATATAATCGTGTGTTATGGCTGTAGAATGAGAGAGTTCCACCTCTGCACAACTCCCTGACAGGAGGGGGCAGCCGGGGGGGGTCGGGCTCTGCTGCCAGGGAACAGGGACAGGACAAGGGGAAACGGCCTCAGGCTGGGCCAGGGGAGGCTCAGGTTGGACAGCAGCAGGAATTTCTCCATGGAAAGGGTGCTCAGGCCTCGGCAGGGGCTGCCCAGGGAGGTTTGGAGTCGCCATCCCTGGAGGTGTGGCTTTGATTATAAAACTCAAAATGCTTCTCCAAGAGAGAGGTTTCTGTGTTGAAAATGAGAAGAAGCTTTAAAGGCTCTTCTGCTGTGCAATTCAAGAGGAAATCTTTGAATTTGCATTTGGAAAGTTTTCCATCCTGCAAATGCCATGAGGGATAAAAACTCATTAAGGAGGAGGTTTGGGAGCTGAAGGACCAGCAAATCAAAGCACATTCATCCCACGGATCTTATCAGTGAGAATATTTGTAAATATTTTGCCAAAAGTCTCTTTGCTCCGTGCTGGTTCCTGCAGTCAGATGGGGGTGTAGGGATGGAATTTATTGCATTTACTCTCTGAAAAAAAGGCAATTAATACAAGTATAGAGGTCTTGGGAATAGTTTTAATCAAACTGTTTCTCTGAGGAGAAGCCCTGTTATAAACTGTATATACTCAAGCATTTGTGGTAAATGCAAATGTCTAAGCCACAGCTCAGATGAAAACTGGACCTTTTGTGCTTCTATTCTCTCCTTTATGCACTGGTTTTCCCTGTTTTTACAATGGAATTTTGCCTCTGAAGAACGGGCTGTGATGTTCAGTGTGTAACTCAGAGTTCTTGGAATTCAGCAGGGACCTGAAAACTCAAGTTGGAAAAGACTGACTCAAAACCTCCCCAGCTGGGAGGTGTTTCATTATCAGGGCCTAACAGGGCGCGGGGCTGGAAACTTCCTTGAGGTCCAGGAGGAATTGTGTCTGATTTGGGAGAAGGATGGAACCTCAATGGATTTTGCTGGATAATGCACTTAAAATGTCCCAAAATCCCTCGGGTCACAACGAACCGACCCCAAATCCTTGCTTGCCATCAGCCTGACTTGATTTCTCCTCCTCTCACAGCTGCTTTCAGGCCGCCTTTCCAAAAGCCCCCATTCCAAGTCCCAAACCAGGATTGCCCCCATCCTTTCCATGCATGCTCAGTCCATTGTCCAGCCGAATTTCCTGGTTTGCAGCGTTCCCCACTCCCGCGCTGTCTCGTCAATGACATCGTTTTCCTCTGCAGTTCACAGCAGGAATTTGGACATTTTTTGCTAATCTCATTTTCCCCTTGTCTTGTTTTTTCCAGCTCTCGTAAATGTGAAACTTTGGGCTATTGATCGGCAATGTTTTCAAACAATAATGATGAGGACTGGCCTCATCAAGCATACTGAGTATATGGAATTTTTAAAAAGGTATGGCACTTGTTTATTTATCCAAAAATCCCACGGAACTGCCGTCCTCTCTTGCCTTTTTTTTTTTTTTTTTTTTTTTTGTCACCTNCTTTTTTTTTTTTTTTTTTGTGAGTGCAATATTTGATTTGTTTCCTTCTCATCTCTTTTGGTTTTAATTATTATTATTGCTATTATTCTGATGATTTTTATTTGGTGTTTGCCTGCCCTCCTCAGAAGAGGGGGAGCTTTGCTGTGGGGGAGTTTCATTCCTGTTGTGAGTTATTCATTGGCAAAGAGTCCCAGAGCCAGGGGGTCAGAGACAAGCTTTCATGTGAGTCATTCAGAGTGTGGCAGAAAAGACATATTTTTACAAAAAACCCACCCTTTCAAGGGAAAAATCTGGGGTTTAAACCTGTTCAGATCCATTCAGAGTGTGTTCTTGTGCTTCTGAAGTAAAATGGGCGTTTCTAGAGAAGAAAAGGTTCAGGTTGCTGTAAAATGCAGGTTGGATGAGTAACAGAAAGACAGAGAAACAAAATTTTCACTCATTAAATTTGATTTTCCCAAAGGTTCCTTCAGTTCCTTCAGAAATTTAAGCTTTGGAGAGGTTCAATAATGAATAATCCCTGTCATTGAGAGAGCTGGGGGTGCTCACCTGGAGAGGAGAAGGCTCCAGAGAGACTTCAGAGCCCCTTCCAGGGCCTAAAGGGGCTCCAGGAGAGCTGGAGAGGGACTGGGGACAAGGGCTGGAGGGACAGGACACAGGGAATGGCTTCCCAGTGCCAGAGGGCAGGGATGGATGGGATATTGGGAAGGAATTGTTCCCTGGGAGGGTGGGCAGGCCCTGGCACAGGGTGCCCAGAGAAGCTGTGGCTGGCCCTGGATCCCTGGCACTGTCCCAGGCCAGGTTGGACATTGGGGCTTAGAGCAGCCTGGGGCAGTGGAAGGGGTCCCTGCCCATGGCAGGGGGGGCACTGGATGGGCTTTGAGGTCCCTTCCCACCCAACCCATTCTGTGATTCCATGAAATCCGGTGCCACAGCAGTGAGGAACTGGTTGTATTTCATGTCACCAAAATGACGGAAGGAAATGTCCCCAAATTGTAGGGACAGAGAAGGCCCAGGTCCCTGTGATGCTTTCAGCCATCCCGGTGCTACTCAGACATTACTGAGCCGTTCCTACACCAGGCTTCTCCCAGTTAGTACTGGAGAAAAAAGGGACTCAGAGAAAAGGAAATAATAGTAACAGCAATAATATTATTAATAACAAATGTAAATAATGCCATTAGTAATGAAATATCAGTTTATACAAGTAGATGTTATTTTAAAATACTACATGTATAATGTAAATATCAATATAAAAATAACACAGACGTGATTCACAGGAGCTTTGAGGTTGGAAAAGCCCTCCAAGATCATCGAGCCCAACCATTCCCCAGCACTGCCAAGGCCACCACTGACAGTGTCCCCAAATGCCACACCCACATGGCTTTAAATCCCTGCAGGGATGGGGACTGCCCCTGGCCAGCCCCTTCCGGCACCTGGCCAGCCTTTCCAGGAAGAATTTTTCCCAATATCCCATCTGAACCTCCCCTGGCACAACCTGAGGCTGTTCCTCTTGCCCTCGTTCCCTGGGAGCAGGGGCTGAGCACAGCCTGAGCTGCAGGGAAGTGGAAGCAGGAAGGTGATCCCATGGGATTGATGCCCTGGGATGAGGGTGGCTGTAGCACAGCTCAGCCAGGGCCAGGGAATTAATCCAAGCTGGGATTTGATCTGGGAGCAGAGTCCTGCCTAAGTCACCCCCCCAGTTCTTGGCTGGGTGCAGATCCCAGCTCCTGGCCTCTCCCTGTGGGCTGGAATTCCACCGGGCTCATTTCAGTCAGGAATGGCAATACTCCTGGTGAAACAACCACACTCAGGTGCTCGGCCAGGCTTCCCAGCCCCTGCTGAGGTGAGGCTTTCCCTGGAGAGGACTGGGAGCTCCACGGGGATGTCCCACGGCTGGAAAAGTGTGGCCAGCAAAGCTGAGCTTTTTCCAGGTGTTGCCGCTGATGACTGTGAACAAAGGAGAGCAAACAGAACCTGCTGCTTTATTTTAGGGGTTTAAACCCCGTCAATTCCAGCATTAACAAGCCTTTCAGCAAACCCAGGAATGAGTGGGGGATCAGCTCTGGGGTGGGAGCTGCCGGAGCTGGCCCCGTGCTCACATTAAGCTTTTAAACTCTGAGCTTTGACAGAGATTTTCCAGAAAGATTGTCGAGATTAATTTGGATTCAGGTCTTGCAGAGCCTGCCCAGCTTTAATTTGAAAGCAAACAATGTGAGGAGGAAACCAAGGAGTGTTTCCTCACAGTGGCTGAGCTGCTTGAACATAACCTGGGGCTCATTGGAAGGCCTAAGGCAAGCAAATAAATATTTATTTTTTAAAATCTTACTGTTTGAATTTAGGAAAAGGATTTCTTCCACTTGGAGCACCTGTAGGAAAGTCCTTAAAAAATGTTACTTCCCACTGGGTCTCCCGCTTGGGCTCTGGGCATCTTTAGCTGTCTCAAACTCAGTTGAAATCCCATATGGAACATTAAATGCTCATTTTTAGATCCCATTTGCTACATTAAATGCTCGTTTAAAAATCCCATTTGCTACATTAAAAGCTAATTTTTAAAGATGCTTTCCTTCGAAATAGTTCTAAGGAAAAACAGGATAAATCCTGAAGAGAAGGAGCTTGTCAATTGTTTACTTTTTTCTTTGCTTTTTTGGGGTTTAGGGGCTTTTTTTCATTTCCTGTATTAATGCATGAATGAAAATGCTCTTGTTAAGAAATAAATGGAGTAAAAATAAATCTTTAAATGGTGGCCGCCCACAGAAAAGTCGGTGGGGTTGGATAGGATTTTTTCCTGCTGATATTGGTCTAAGAAGTCCCTCTCTAATTGTGCCATTATCCCAATAATGTAATTATCACCATCTCCAACAACAGATTTCCATGTGTGAGCAAAGCACAGCAGAAATTAAGCTTTTGGGGGTGAAACGAGGCTGTTCATTTATTTATATTTATTTCTTCTCATTTATCCTGCTGAAAATCCAGCTGGATTTCCAGGGCTCCCTGGGAATATCACCCTGACAGCGTTGTGGGTTTGCTGGGGTTTTCCCCAGCAGGAACATCCTGCTGGCACAGGGCAGCTGCTGCTCCTTAGGGCCACCCTTGGTTGTCCAATCCTTTCTTCTGAAGGCCAGGAGAAAACCATAAACCCAGGAAAAATCCATTTCCTGCCTGAGAAATCCAGGAGTGCCTTCCCAACGTGTCCTGGGCTGGAACGCTGCATCCCGTCTTGCTCTGAGGAGTGGCAGACTAAGAAAAGCTGGGATAACTCCTCTGACTGATAGAAAAGAACTCTTCTGGAGCAAGCAGCAAGCGAATTTCCTCTTTTCCCTCATTTTCCTGAGGAACCAGTCTGCGTCTCCCTTCCCAGAGTCAGCGGATGATCCCTGACGGGATCCAAAGCCGCCCTAATTCCCTGGCAGCACCTGCTCCAAGGAGGGGCTGTGAAAGCCAGCTGGTCTTTGATCCCTGTGTGTCCCTGCAAGGAAATCCCAGCAGTGGTTCCCTTGGACACACGGATTTTTGGTAGCTCATTATGGGACTAAATCGATGTTAGATCGAGGTAGTTCACAGAGCAGCCAGCAGTAAAAAGTGAAATGCGATTTTGTGGTGTAGGTTTAGTAACTCCTGGTGGTACAGGGGGTTTTTGTGGAATTTATCAACAGTTTTTAGCCCAAATTGTGCTTTTTGTGTGTAATTGGATGTATGTGTCCTTACCCGAGTGCAGTGAGGGCACAGCTGTGCTGAAATCCATTGTACCTCTCACTGCAATGTTCATTGTTCCAGCTTCACAATGATTTTTTTCTCAAGCCAGTCCTAAAAACCATTCCATTTAATTAAAATCAGAGTATTTCAGTTAAGGAAACAATTATTTATTAAATAAATTTGTCCAGGGAATAAAAGATGGGGAAAAGCTTTGTGCTGTGGCAAGAATTTCCTGTTAAATCATAAGAGGTTTAAGACCTTGAAATAGTAAATACTGCATTTTTCTCTCCCCAAAAAAGGCTTCCTGAATGAAAAAAGCTGCTTTTAATGAAAAGAGGCTGCAGGTTCTGGCCCATGGTGTAAACTCCAGCTCCTCCAAGGCCCTGGAAGGAGCCAGGAGAGCTGGTGAGAGATGTTTGGAGTCACCTCGGAGGCAGGATCGAGCTTTAGGGGTGGATTCTGGGGGGCAGTTCCCACTTACACACACAGCCTTGAATCCTAGGAATGAAAAAATTCCATGGGCAGGCATGGAAAGGCTTCCAAGGGGGCTTAATGTGAGAAGCTGCAGGGGGTGGGGATCCCCACGGTGCCCACAGGAGCTCTCTGGACATCCCTGCACCTCCCGGGCTCATCCATAAAACGTGAACCCAGCCTGCCATCCAGGTTTTTGTGGGATTTCAGTCCCCCTGCATGGAAAAAAAGCTCTGGAAACGTCCCCTCCTCTTGTCTGCCTGGTGTGTTTGGTTTTTGACCAGACGATTTGCAATTCAGGCTGTGCTGGGCACACTTGAGGGCACGGCCAGGGAAGCGGCTGGGCGGGAGCAGCCGGATTTGCTGCTCACGGTGCACGGGCAGGCGCTGGAGCAGAACTGAAAGGATGCTCCACGGGATGCAGCTGTCCACTTCTTCTGCCCTTTAACTGGAAAAATTGTCTTCCTTGTCTTACGGAGAAGGCCAGGCTCAGGTTTCCCTTGATGTGCTTTTCGTAATGAATTGTGTCAGCAGCCACAGTTCAGTCTCTGTAAGCCCTTGTGAAGGCTGGGAATGGACGGGAAGGGGCTGGGGCAGGTCCTGCTCACTGACAGAGGTTTAATCTCATACACCTTTTAAACTAAGGAAAATCCTTATTGGAAGCAATGTACCACAGGGAAGAGGGAGGAGAAGGGAAAACGAGGCAGAAGTGTTGGGTACCTCTTGATTCAGAGCATGATGGAAGGGGAGGATTAATTCCTTCAGTTCAGGTGTCAGCTGGCTTTGAAATGTTGGTTAATGCACATTGGAATAAGTAAATATCTCATTTTAATGTTGCTGGTTCATGGAATTAAAGAATGGGTTGGGTTGGAAGGGACCTTGAAGATCAGCTCATCCCACCCCTGCCATGGCAGGGACACCTTCCACTGTCCCAGGCTGCTCCAAGCCCCAATGTCCAGCCTGGCCTTGGACACTGCCAGGGATCCAGGGGCAGCCACAGCTGCTCTGGGCACCCTGTGCCAGGGCCTGCCCTCCCTCCCAGGGAACAATTCCTTCCCAATATCCAATCCAAGCCCCCCCTCTTTGCACAGAGCTGTTCCTTGGCACACAGAAGGACAATCACAGTGTGACTCCATGGGATGTGCTGGATTGTCACATCCTGCAGGATCTGCAGTTTGGCACTGAATCATTGACCCCAGGCAGGTCACAGGCAGTGACTTTGCTCCCACCCTGCATCCCAGGGCTCTCAGATCAGAGGGGTTCAACTCCCTGACAGGAGGGGGCAGCCGGGGGGGGTCGGGCTCTGCTGCCAGGGAACAGGGACAGGACAAGGGGAAACGGCCTCAGGCTGGGCCAGGGGAGGCTCAGGTTGGACAGCAGCAGGAATTTCTCCATGGAAAGGGTGCTCAGGCCTCGGCAGGGGCTGCCCAGGGAGGTTTGGAGTGGCCATCCCTGGAGGGGTCCAAGGAAGGGCTGGAGGTGGCACTCAGTGCTCTGGGCTGGGGACAAGGTGGGCATCGGGCACAGCTTGGACTCCATGGGCTGGGAGGGCTTTTCCAGCCTCAGGGATCCTGGGATTCTGTGGGGCAATTTTGGGCTGTGCAGGAATGCTGAATTGCCACCTGCAGTGGGAAGGAGGTGACTGCAGGGACCAGGGGGTGCAGCACGGGATGCCCTGGGGAATAAGACCTGGATCCCTGAGGATTTGGCAGTGTTTGACCTGCTTTTCCAGTTGTTTTTTTCCTTTCGTTCATCTAGGAGTTTACTTGGTGAGGTAAATTCTAATTTGCTGGCAGGATTGCTCTGCTCTGTGAGATGATGTCTTTAAATTTCCAAGGAGAACAAAACCACAAATGTCCTTTTTTCCCCCTTTTTGACTCTGTCAGTGAGAAAAAACACCCTCAGAGACCCACTTGTGATCTCCAGAGGCACAAGGCCTGCTTTGGGTTTAAATTCCTCCCTTTTACATTATTCTGTGGTTCTTCTGAGAATTTGAAAAGGTGATGCCAGGAATTAAATCTTGGACTTTTTAGTTTGGTTTTTAGCCTTTAAGAATATCGATGTTTATTTTTCCTTGTTATTTTTGATTTCCGAATCCCTTTTTTTAAAAGGATGAGTGCTGCCTTTTTTTTTTTTTTTTTCCCCCACTGGTTGTTATCTCTCTGGATGATGAGAGTCACATTTTACTTTTCAACACCTGCAGAGTGGGATATCAGGTACAGGTGGATCAACAGGGTGGAATCACTGGAAACCCAAGCGTTCCGTGGTTTTATCCTGATGCAAACAGCCCCAGAATCCAATCCTCTGTCACCACAGTGGTGCTTCAGAGCCTTCGGGGCTGGTTCCATCCCACATCCTGCCTGTTCAGGGAAAGAAGTCTCCTCTTGTCAGGAATTTTGCATGAAGCCAAGCCCAGTCCTGGCTCGTGGCCCAGGAGGACAGTGGAATTCTGAGCTCTGGAGCAAAGCAGGCTGTGACAGGACTTCAGATCGTGTTTTCTGCAGCTGCAGCTCTGCACAGCTCAGTGCAGAACATTAGGCACAACTGGAGATTTATTGAGGTGTTAGGGTTTGTTTGAAGTCATTCATCCTTTCCAAATGATTACTGGGGATTGAAATATTGATGGCTGTGCATAGCAGGAGGATTGTTTTGTGGTGCTCGCTGAAATTTAGAGAGGAGTGGAGTGAAGGGAGGGATTGGAGTGGAAGATTGGGGCTTTTTACTGCCAGTATTAAAGTAGATGTGGTTATTAAACATTTTGATCGCATTATGGTGTGATTTGAACTACAGGGCTCTGAAAGGTGGTGTGATCTCCGCGGCAGGACCTGCAGCTCCACCCTGCATGGCTTCCCTGAGGCTTCCCTCAGCAGGGAAAGGAGGCAGCCCAAAATAATGGGGCAAGGCTTGTTTGGGTGTTATTTTGCTGATTTTGGTGAGAATCTCTGGAGCTGTGACCCGTCAGCTCTAGAAAATGCTCAGGGCAGTTCACTCCCTTGCTGGGGCAGGGGAGAGAGGAACAGCCGTCCTTGGTATTTAAGTATTAAAAATGATTAACTGTGGGGAATTGCAAAAGACGAGACATCTGGAGGTGGAATGCAACAGGTTTTACCCCTTAATTTATAAACCAATCCTGGAACTGTTGGAAAATATCAAGGGGTTTGGTGTTCATCCCTGTCCCTCCCCGTTATGACCACAGATGTCCCCAGATTGTCGTGCTCCCCTTGTGCCCCACACACAGCGTTCCTCAGGGTGTCACCAGGGTGCCTGAAGAGTTTAAAGACCTTCAGCTCCTTCTCAGTGCTCAGGATTGGATTACAAATCGTTCGTCAATGGATTGGAAAGCAGGGTGAAAGCACAAGCACAGATTTAGGACTTAGTGCACCTGACTCTCTCAGCCTCAGCAAGGGATGCTCACTTTGGGCATGATCAACCTGATTTGGAGATCCAGGTCTGTTCCTTAACCTTCTTTTTGAAGTTTCCCCATACCCATTAAACTCTCCCTCCTCTGGGCTCCAGAGCTGTTTTGGGATCCCTTGGACAGTGTGCAGCCATTTAATAATCACAGATATTTCTGAGCTCATCCTCCTGCCTGATGCTTCTCACAAAAATCCATTTACCCCCTACCCAGCCCGTTACCACCCAGACAGAGCCAATTCTTGTGTCCATCTGCATGCTCACATAACAAACAGATCCCTCCCAAAGCAGCTGACGGTCTCCTCTCCTCAAAGGAGACGGATTTCAGCAGGGCCAGGAGTCTGCTTGGGAATATTTTGCTTTTTGATCAGGCCAAGTGCGGAGCTCTTCATACAGGGGCAGAAATGCAGCTGGAGGCTTCCAAACTCTGTTTCCTTGTGCCTGGCTCACAATCACATCAGCTCCTGTGTGATAAGAGGATTATTGTCTTTATCATCAGCATTATTTTTCAAATGAGGGAGGAACCTGAGCGTTTCTCGACAGGTTCCAGGCTGAAGTTTAGCTTCTCTCTCATGTTTTTCCATCTCTTCTAAGGAGAAACGCCTGAATTTCCCTGCTCTGTCCTGGATTGCATCTTACTAACCATGGAAATCCATGGAAGAGAAGTGCTCCCATGGGAATGTTGGGTCTGCCAGGGTCCGAGATGCCTTTGGGTGGTGTTTGCTGGGATTTCTTCTCCTTGGCAAAACTGTTCATTGCCTTGGGTTGATAACTGGAAAACCAGCTGAGGTCTCCAGTATAATCTTTTAGAAAATTCCAAAGGAAACTGTGCTAAAACATGTTAAAATCCATGGAATGTTAGGGAGAGAAAGCCATGGAAAAAGGGCCTTTTTCTGCACAGCTGGTAGGAAAGTTTGAGTACAGCCTAATTACGAGGAGGATGTCTCAGGCTTCGTGTTTGAAAACTCTGTCTCCAAACTGCCTTTGGAGCCTAATGAAAACTCTGAAGTCTGCTGCAAATCCACAATGCCGAGCAAAGTGTTCTGGAGGAGCATTAATTTGATGGAAAACGCAGCTTTGGGGCTGATTAAATTGTTGGCAGAGTGTTTCAGAAATGAGAAATGTCCTCTCTGCGTGCTGGGTTCCTCGCAGGATGAAGAGGCTCTGAGGAAGAGGGCAGACCTGTGGGTGGGGTTGGTTTGGGGTCAGACAGGCTGGGGACACAGTTGCCTGCAGCACTTGGAGGCTGAGGAGGGATGGGATGGATGTGTGGATGGTTAAATGGGCTGGAATTTGGCAGGCTTGGAGAGATGTTATTAATGGCTTTGATGTTTAAGTGGCGCCAGGGAAAAGCAGAGGGTGGTGGGGTTGGTGTGAGATGCTCCACATCTCCTCTCACACTGCTCAAGGCCACACCTCGAGGGCTCTGTCCAGTTCTGGGCCCCTCCAGCTCCCTCCTGGGGCTCCAGCCCCTTCCCCAGCTCCGTTCCCTTTCCTGGACACGCTCCAGCCCTTTGTCATGAGGAGCCCAAAATTAAACTTCCAAGGGACGCACTTGAGGACCTCCCAGTGCCAGCAGGGTGAATGTTCAATGTTTGATGAGTTTCTCAGCTGTCCCTTCCATCTGGTCCCCGAGTTCCTGCCCGTGGTTGCAGCATTCCCAAACTCTCCAAGCCCCAGGTCTGAGTGGAAGTAGGAAACATCAGATGCTGTTGAGATTGAAACATGCCGGCAGGAATTGCAGTGTCCATAAGTGCTTGGCAGTGCATTAGCTTGGACTCCTCCTATTTTCATGAAGAATTCATTGAAGTTTCAATTCACTGTGACGTTCTTTAGGACTTCCTAAATGGGTTTTTAGTGCAAAGACCCAGCATTTTGCACATCCAAATCTTCAGACTTGCTGAGAACAGCCTGTGCCACAGCTGCCTTCTCCTGGCACCAGTTCCTGGAGAGTTCTGTGGTGGTGGCTAAAAACACACTCCGGGTTCTGTTAGAAAGGGGGATTTAGAAACACAGCTCTGAAATTAATTCCCTGGCCTGAGAGATGGGTGGAAGTTCAATTGCCATGGCTGGGGAAGAGAGGAAAACTTGGGATAGCTGGAATTGTGCCCGCGGAGTAATGGAGTGCTTGGGTGGTGCCAGTTCTTTTAAGAAATCAGTGGCAATGGGATAAGAGGAAGGAATATCAGCAACTCCTTTGCTGGCCATGGCCACCTTCCTGCCATGGGCTCAGTGAAAAACACTGTGGCAAAAGCCAAGGGAAGGTCTTGGTCCTTCCCATGGTCTAACTGGTGTTAATTGGCTGGAAATCAGAAAGCTCCAGTGCAGATTGGATGCCATCACTTAAATCCACTTAGATTAGGAAGAGATGGGGTTTTCTCCCTGCTGGAAAAGGCTGGCTGGGAATTCTGGAGAGAAGCACAGTGAATAACCCAACCCAGCAGCGTGGTTTGTGATCCAAAGTGAATATCCAAGGCTGCAGCCTTCATTCCATCTTTCCTTAAGGATGGCTGACAGTTATCCCATTGCCCAGCCAACCCAGCTGTGGGTGAGAAACAAACTGATGGAAAAATGGAAATTGATGTGCCACTCGTCCCTGAAATCTTTTTATTTTTTATTTTATTATGACAAAGCATCGCAAAAAGTGCATTTCAATGAGAACAAAGATTTCATCAGGGACCCAGTGAGCTGTCACTTCAGTTAACTCTTAATGAACACAGAGCCCTTGAGATGTGTGTTGGGATGAGGATGGTGTGATCCTGGTGTGCAGGATCCCTCTGGGGAGGGAGACGTGGCCAAGCCTCTGTTTGTTCAGGCAAGGCCAAACCAGCACAGGCTGGCTCTGAGGAGCTTTGAAATAAAGGGAATCACTGCTTCCCCTGCAGAGGGAGTGTAAAATGCATGAATTCATCCAGACCTTTCTGACAGAGGGAGTTTAATGTTTGTCAGTGATCTAGGTGAAGCAGTTGCTGAATGCAGCCAAATCACGTCCCACATGCAAACCCAAAATCGAGAGGAAGAGTAGGGACAATCTTTGGATGCACCTTGTTGCAGCGCAGGACTCAGGAGCCCTGTGAAGTGTGTGAGAGTCTAAAGGCCAAATTAAGTGAAGATCTGGGCACAATTCCAAACTAAAAGCTCATTAACTCCAGCCCTGCGTTGGCTTGACCTCTGGAACGTGTGTGAGGACACCCCTGGATGCTCCTTGGCAGGGAGTCAGGAGCTAATTTTGGTCTTGACATTGCAAAATGCTGCTGCTGGAGATGAAGCCCCGGCACGGGAAAAGCTGCTGCTCTGCTGTTTGGGTGCAATGCGAGGTGTGAGGGAAATATTGTGGCAGTATTTCCTTACATTCACGGGATAACGGTGGTGATCCACAAGGAAATGGGATAGGTCTCCGTTCCAGGTTGTATTTAGGTTGTATTTAGGGTGTATTTATGCTCTATTTAGCTTGTACTTAGAATGTGCAGGCTGGAGGATGTGTAAGTGTGGGATTAGTGCAGTGGGTTGGTGTCTGTGCAATTTGTCTCCCGTTGCTGATGTATTGGAATTATTTGTTTCTCATGCCTTCAGCTTGGTGAGCTCATCAACGGCTAATCTGGCAGGTAAACCAAGAAATTGGGCTTAAACAAATATTTTAAATGATTCCTAAGGTGGTTTAGAGAGCTTTTCCTCTTTCTTTGCTCAGAGTGGAAGGTTCTTTCCTGTTTTTGTCCTGGAGAAAACCTCTACAACCATCTGTAATTACTCGTGGAGCAAAGGGAATGTGTCAGATCATTCCTGATGGAGTTTTTTCCTCTCAGAGTTTAATTATCACTGCTTTTAGTTATCTGCCCTCTCTGAATCTCACTGGGGTTACCTCTGTGCTGTGTCAGAGTTGCACCCAGCTGGGTGAGAGCAGCAAGGACGTGTTGGATGTGGTTTTAGAGGAGGATGGATGGTGGTGGCTCCTCCAGCTTGTTCTCCTCCCTGGCCAGCTGCTGGGCTGGCTTGTGCGTCCCTCTGTGATTTGCGTCATTCCCAGTATTCCACCTCTCCTCTGGAATTTGGGACAAGGTGAGCAACAACTGAAGGTGATGGGGTTTGTTCTCCCCCTTAAAAAACCCAGCCCACGGTGTGAAATTGGACTTGGGTTTAAAAAGGCAAAAACCCCCCAGTTTGCAGTTTGTTCTGGCATGGAGCTGTAGCCTTTACCAGGAAGAGACTCCGCAGGGAATGTTGTAAAGGTGGGATTTGCATCTGTTTCTTCCAAAACCTGTCATTTCCAAACCAAAACCAGCCCATGTTTTAATTAAGACTCATCAAGAGTTGCTGAGGAAAGCCAGGAATATTGGTTTCAGTATTTCTTACAACAGAGCTGTGCGGTTTTGGCCGTTCCAAACTACTCGTGGCTGCTCCCACAGTTTGCTGGGTGGATTTGTTTGGAAGATGTATAAATTGGGTAAATTCTTGTTTCTGTGCTTGAAGATTCGAAACAATGCCGTGTGTGCACATCTCCCGAGTGAAGCGCACATCCTCTACCTGGTAATTGTTGTGGTTTGTTTCAGCAGGGAAAGATTAAGCACAAAGCCTTTAATGTGATCACAAAGAGCTGTTTAGATGTGCATCTCATTCTGTGGAGTGTCTGGAGGCCTTCCCCACACCAGCAGTGCTTTCCCCTCACGAGGATACAGAAATACTGATCCAGAGATAGGCAATAATTAGCACAAAATGTTACAGAAAGTAGCCCCTGGCACCGTCGATAGGGGATCTTGTTCAGGAGCTGTTGTTGAGCGTGAAATCCACGCTGGGAAATGAATGGATTTGATCACTAAATGCCCACAGATTAAAAATTCAGTAAATTGATTATTTACTCTTTTGGGCCCCTCACTCACAGTGGTTCTCGTTGTGTTGCAGAAAATTCTCAGTGACGAGAGCCACCATGCCTGGGGCAGGAGGAGTTTGGTTCAGGAGCTAACCCAGGGCAAGGGAAAGGCTTTTACTCATTGGCATTTCCCCTTCATTGCATGGAAAGTGTTAAAGTCGTGTTGATTCGAGGAAAACAGGGAATGTGGCTCCTCTTTGGGAGCTTCCAACTGAACTCAGATTGGGAGGGAGTGCAGGAACCTTCAAAGTGGAGAGGAATGGAGCTCAGCTCTTTTTTCCATCTGTTTGGGGCCAAAAATTAGGGACTTGTGTTTGTGAGGTCAAGATCAAGTTCTTTTCTCACTCTTGAGCTGCCCCGAACCTGCTGCTCGGGGCAGAATGGCTGGAATCCCTGGAAATGCTCAAGGCCAGCTTGGAGCAGCCTGGGACAGTGGAAGATGTCCCTGCCCATGGCAGGGGATGGAACAGGATGGGCTTTAAGGTCCCTTCCCACCCAAACCATTCCACGGATCTCTGATTCCATGACCAGGGCTGGACCCCAGGACTGTGGTAACCAAAATCAGCCAATTCCAATGTGGGAAAAGGAGGAATTTGTAATATTTCCCTCCTATGAAAAATTAATCTGTGTGAGCAAAAGATGGATTTTAATTTCTGCATCTGGACTCGGTTTGGAGAAGCCTCCCAGGAATCTGGAGAGGAGTTAATGACCCACAATGTGCTTAATTACCTGTTAAGTTACTTTGTGCTGAGCAGACAGAAAGTAAGAGTTGCGCAGAGCGCAATGGAAGTTCTTTAGCCAAGATAAAAATGAAAGAGGAGGGGAAAAAGCACTGTGGTACCACCAGTGTCAATGACAAGTCCAGAAAAAAGGTGGCTTTGTATAGAATCATGGAATCCTGGAATGAATTGAGTTGGAAAAGACCTTAAAAATGCCCATTCCCACCCTCTGCCATGGGCAGGGACACCTTCCACTGTCCCAGGCTGCTCCAAGCCCCAATGTCCAGCCTGGCCTTGGACACTGCCAGGGATCCAGGGGCAGCCACAGCTTCTCTGGGCACCCTGTGCCAGGGCCTGCCCGCCCTCCCAGGGAACAGTTCTTTCCTGAATTCCCATGTGACCCTGCCCTCTGGCACTGGGAAGCCTTTAGAAGGTAAAGGACAAGGGCAGCGGCTCTCTTGGCCGGGTTTTCCAAGGACACCTGTGCACGGCGAAGTCAGGGATGAGTTTCTGGGCCATAAATAAGTGTGGAAGTTCTGCCCTGAGTGGGAAGAGATTTAAAACACTCTTGGTCTCTCCTCTGGCATAAATGCTCGTGAGGAAAGGAGTCATGTGGATAACGTGGCTGCCTGGGCAGGATCACGAACATGGAATGGTGGTTTTGGGTTTTTATTTCAGGGAATTCCGCTCTCACATAGGAGCCACGCTGTTGTTAATGCTGGTACAAAGCCCATGTTTAAAGCAAGCCTTAGTCATGCTACTAATGGGAGCATTTTCTCTTCAGCACCTTTAAAAGTTCCCTAAATGGTGCCATTTGTGCTCTGATCTCTTAATGTTTTTATGTCCAGGCAGAGACCGGTCTGGTTTTCCTGCACTGAGTCCATTTGCACATCATAATGATCATTTTATGCATTTGTCCTCTCCTTGCATGGGATGAATTTTTAATGTGCAGGCAGAGGGTGACATTTTTATTGCTTTTACGAGCATCAGGAATGCATTTTAAATTCAATTAGGTACTGTCTCTGGAAATACCACACAAGTGACTTGCCAATAAATACATCTTCGTGGATTACCGGAAACTAACGGGGACAGTAATCACTGGAGTGACTTCACTGGGCCAATTTTCATGACTCCAAGAAATACAAGTTAATGCATATTAGGAGGAATAATTCAAGCTTCATATAGGCACTGATAAACCAGCATAATTATTTCTGGAAGGGGATGAAAAGAGTTTCTGCAGCTCAATGGAGACAAGCTCACTGGGTGCCCCAGCAGCTCGCAATGCAATTAGAAATCTGTGTTTTAAAGGGTAGGGAAAGTCAGAAAAGGGCATCCCATGCACTGAACACGAGCTCAAAGAACTCGCAGGGTTTGTGCTGTTGAATTGAGCTGGAGATGAAGACAAATCAGCCTTAGGCTGAAGTGTCCTCAGAGGGATGGTAAAAAATCCTGAAGTTGTTAATAATTGAGCAAATTCCAGCTGACCTGCCGTGAATCACTGCTCTGTTAAGCTGCTGACAAGAAGGGGGAGCAGAACCAGCTGGCCAGAGCACACCAGGAATCAATCAGAAGCTGGTTTAACATGAAAATCCAAACCGCTGGAAAACTGGGAAGATGAAATTCAAAGCAAATTGGGATCTGCGTGTGCAGGCACTCACATCTGCAGGCACAGGATCTGGAATACTTTGTGGGGAGATAAAGGGTGGCACTGAAAATAAAATAATGCCTCTTGAAACAAGTAAATAAAGTGTCAGTCCTTATCCAGAGGAGGTAAATGCAGGAGGACTCAGCATTTGCTTCCAGGGCATGGAATACCAGAGTCCTTCGTGTTTGCAGGGATCGTCTGCTCCAAAGCCTCCTTTAAAATAGCTGAGCTTGAGCCGACCCCACCACCCCAGAGAAATCTGGAGGGAGCAGATGCCCTGTCCAACACAGCCTCTACTGCTCTGCAGCTGTAGGAGGGGAGATGCTCAGCAGCTCCTGGATCTTCTGAGGAAACCAGGATTGCAATCCATGACCTGGATTTTCCTGTCCGGGCTAATGGGATTTACCCTTCCAAATGACACCAGACATCCAGGACCTTCTGTTCCCCCATGGTTTTAGTTTCCAGGTTAAACTGTTGTTTCAATAAATCCCAGTCCTTCACAAAGGGTTCCCAGCACTGTCTCTGTGAAGTCCTGGATCTAAGGGACAGTGGATAAGGGACATTGTCCCTGAGCCTCTGAGATACACTACAGCCCCCACTGAGTTTTGACTGGAGAAAGGAAAAAGCACCTCTTGATAAGAAAATATCCAGCCTTGTGTCCTTGGCTCCCTCATGGACAGAGCTCTGCCCCACATGGTGCTGTTCCAGTCCTTTCCTTATTGCTGGAAATGGGGGACTGAGACAAAAAACTCAGTTTATTGGATTTGTACATCCACTGGACTTTGCCTTCCTTCACCTGTAGATGACCTTTGCCATCTGATCTTCCTCCCATGTGGGTAATAACCACTCTGAATCCGTATTAAGTGGCAAATATATTATTCCAAGGACACTTAATGGGATTTTGGGGGGGATGTTATTTGGGATAACCTGGCTGCTGTGTTTTAAATCAATCCTTGTGTGTCCACCCTGGTGCCCCCGTCTCATTGCCTGGCCCAAAACTGAGCTGTTGAACACATGTGGGCCATTGAAGGGAATTTTGTTAGGCATTAATCACCCCAGAGGAATAAACTGAGTCATCTGCATACGTGTGGAACGATCATCAATAAATCAGGAATGACAGGGAACCAGGAATGGATTTATGGAAGTGCTTTCAACACTTGTTGCTGGCTCCTTTTTATGGTATTTTGATATCTGTCAATGAGTCAGATTTTAATCTGAAGTGTTTCCTTCTAAACATGTTGAATGGTGGTTTTAATCGAGATGAAATGTGGCCTGGCATAAATCAATGTACAGAAAATAAAATCTGCCAGCCAGCCATAATCATATCGTGATGACCTTCTTGCAATGAAAAAATGAAATAAAATAAAGCTGACTGGCATAAATTATATTTTAAAATAATTTTTGATGGGGTGGTGGAGCCACTGTTGGATGAGGATGGGCTCTGGGCATAGCCAGGCTCACAGGATGCTGCTCTGGGAAAAGGGGCAGGGCAGGATATCCTGGATTACAGCACTCAGGGCAAAAATTCAGCACCAAATTGGGTTCATTCCTTTTGGATCCATCTTCCCTGTCCTTTTCCCTTCCCTGACCTCCTCGTGGGCTAATCTGGGATCAGGTTTCTCTTGTGCTTGCTTCATGACTGCCTCAGAAATCCTGGAATTCTGTCCAAATATCAACCAGGGAGCCCACAGACATTCCCAACCACTCCAGTTTCAGGATTGTCTTCACCACTTTTGAGACAGGACGAGGGGAAAAGGTTTGGAGGTTCAACCACAGGCCGAGGGAATGACGGAGCAGGGTGCCGGTGGAATTCCCTTCCTGGGATACAGAGGCATCCCTGCCCCGTGCTGACCTTTTGTCATCTGCTGAACAGCAATTGATTAAACAAATTGGTGGAATTTAGTGAAGCTTTCATGTTGCCGCAGAGAAAATAATGGAAAATAGGAAATGCTGGATAGAGGAAAATGAAACATCTGTTGGGATTCAAGCGGGGATGGATCCAATGCGAGTTGGATCCAATGGAAAAGTCCCCAGGAATTTCCCTCTAATGGCAGGAGAGGGGCTGTTCCATGGATCAAGTGACCCGTGGTTGGTCAGTCTCGCTGGTGACCACTGACCAGAAGGTTCCTCCCTTTTCCAAACTGCTTTGGACCTGGGAAGCGGCACTTTCCCCTCATGGATCATCCAAACCTGAGATGCTCCAGTTGGAAGCTTGGGTGCCATGCTCCCAATGGGGCTGGGATAAGCCAGTAGGATCAGGAATCAAGGGACTGGGTTTGGGATCACCACTCCCAGATGGGCTGTGCTGGGAGAGGAAGCCGAGAGGGTTTGACAGCAGCAGAACAGAATTGTGTGGTATTATTGCAATCGGCTTCTCAGCACAAAGGGGGTTTTTTGTTTATTTTGGGTTTTTTATTGCCCATTATGCCACTTGCCTGTCTCTAATATTCCCAAGATTATGTTTTCGTAAACAATTGGATTTTTGAGCCATGCGTGGAATCTGTCAGGCTTTATTTGATTACTTCTCCAATACAATCCAGGCCCCTTGAAAATCCTCGACCCTTAATTCATTTCCAGCTGCAGAGGCTCTGCTGTGCATAGGAAACTTTGGACTCCAAGATGTAAAGGGAGGATCAACTGGGATTAAATCATCCTTCTCCTTTCTTTAATTCAATAAGGGACTTAGGCTTATCCTGGAGAAAGAGGGGTGTCCCAGCTATGGCTTTAGAGACCCTTTAAAGGTATTTGGGATTCTGTGCAGGTTATAAATCACGAGGAAGGGGGCTGTGCCCATTCATGGGATGGGATCATGGAATTGGCTGGTTGGGATGTCCTGGGGGTCTTGCTGGTGATCCCTGGGGTTGGCACAGCAATCCTTGTTCCTGGGAAGGTCTCAAATGCCTCTGAGGTGGATTTCCATGCAGCCAATCCCAGGATTTCATCCCAATGTGGCTGTGCTGGGTTTTCACCATAAAAGGAACAGAATTCTTCGGATTTTGGTGCCATTTTTGGGGCTTATTTTTCTGGGGGTAACTAAGTCATTCTCGGAAGTCTGTTCTCTGTGGTGATCTCAGAGATGATGTCCTGGTGATTGCTTAGAAGGGATTTTCTCTGGAGCTGTCCCTCCATAAATTATCTCAGATGTATCAGCCAGAGTGAGGAGCTCAAGATTGCTCCCAAACCCAGTTCTGCTGCTTTTTGCTGCGTCTGGGATTTGATGACATTGCCAACTATGGGGTCACCCCTGCTAACTCCCAACCTAGGAATGTGTCAGGCAGGATATCCACGGTTTTTAATCCTTCTTATAGTAATTAACAGCAAAAAAAGGTAGATATTTAGGTGTTTTAATGCTTTGTGAACTGAGGAGATTCACTCAACACCTGTGTCGGGGAGCAATTTTTAAAAAAAAAGTTAAACATTATGCAGAATCCCAGGGTGGCTCAGGCTGGAGGGAGCCCAGCGGGCACCTGGTGGCACCTCCCTGCTCCAGCAGGGCCATCCCAGAGCACAGGGCACAGCATTGTGTGCACAGAGCTCTGCAACAGCCCCAGGGAGGAGACCCCACAGCCTCTGTGCACAATCTGCTCAGGGCTGGGCACTGCCCAGGGCAGAAGTTGTGCCTCCTGTGCAGGGGAATTGCTGGGCTCAGGCCCTGCCCGTTGCTCTGGGGCCATTGCTGGGCCCCCGGAGCAGAGCCCGGGCCCTGCTCGGAGCCCTCCCTGCAGCCAGGGACAGCCAGGCCTGAGGGCCCCTCTCAGCCGGGGCTCCTCTCGAGGCTGAGCAGCCCCAGCTCCCTCGGCCTTTCCTGGGCACGGAGATGCTCCAGGCCCTTGCTCAGCTCCGCAGCCTCCGCTGGCCCCGCTCCAGGAGCTCCCTGGCCCTTTCAGGTCCCTTTGCTTTGCAGAAGTTGCCCTGGAGAATGTGAAAAGCTGGTGAGTCAGAGAATGTTGAAAACATTTACAGCTTATCTTTCTTCTGTGTACATGTAATTCTGAAGGCAGAAAATGATGGTGCTCTCTGTGATACGTTCATTTAGTGGGGGTAGTTAAGAGGAGGACGCAGCCTTCAGGGCCGTGCTTGGAAAGGGTGTCAGTGGCTCCGTGAAAAAGAGATGATTATGACAATTTGCTGTCAAGTGCAGCAGAGATCTCTTGGAGACGCGACTCCTGCCTTCATTCGGTCTTGGAGATGTTGTAAATACCCAATTTGGAGGAAAGGGACACAACAGACCATGCATGCAAATGCCACTTGTCACTTATTTACGCTCACTGTGGTTTTGAAGCACTGACCGGTCCTAAGGATCTCTTTTGAGGTGCACCACGAGAATCAGTCCCAAAAATCTTTTGTTTTCCACCGTGTGTAAGGTAATGGCCTTTGTTGGACTTCATTCTGGTGCCCTGGGGTTGCAAGGCCAGCCTGGACAGGGCTTGGAGCAGCCTGGGACAGTGGAAGGTGTCTCTGCCCGTGGCAGGGGTGGCACTGGATGGGCTGTAAGGTCCCTCCCAACAGAAACCACCCAGGGATTCTATGGTTCAGTCAAGAAGCAGAAATTTGGCTTGGTGCACCCACTCTGGGTCGGTCCAGAGGCTGAAGGGTGAGTGTTCATGTCCCATGAAATCCCCCAGACAGAGGGGAAAAAATGCAGGAGAGAAACTCCTTGACAGCAAACTGTTTTGAAGAGGTAATTACAGTGCCAGGCAAAGACAATTTAATTTCAGCTGTATCACAAATGCAGGATCATAAAAATCAGTGTTCAGGGCTGTGAGGCTTTGCATGACAGCTTTTATCTTTAATCACCAGCGTGTTTGTATCAAACACAGTGTGGCCAGATGGACCAGGGCAGTGATTGTCCCTCTGGGCTGGCCCTGCTGAGGGACCTCGAGGGCTGTGTCCAGTTCTGGGCCCTCCTGGCCAGAGAGCCCTGGAGGGGCTGGAGCGTGTCCAGGGCAGGGAACGGAGCTGGGGAAGGGGCTGGAGCCCCAGGAGCGGCTGAGGGAGCTGGGAAAGGGGCTCAGCCTGGAGAAAAGGAGGCTCAGGGGGGACCTTGTGGCTCTGCACAACTCCCTGACAGGAGGGGGCAGCCGGGGGGGGTCGGGCTCTGCTGCCAGGGAACAGGGACAGGACAAGGGGAAACGGCCTCAGGCTGGGCCAGGGGAGGCTCAGGTTGGACAGCAGCAGGAATTTCTCCATGGAAAGGGTGCTCAGGCCTCGGCAGGGGCTGCCCAGGGAGGTTTGGAGTGGCCATCCCTGGAGGTGTCCAAGGAAGGGCTGGAGGTGGCACTCAGTGCTCTGGGCTGGGGACAAGGTGGGCATCGGGCACAGCTCGGACTGAATGGGCTGGGAGGGCTTTTCCAGCCTCAGGGATCCTGGGATTCTGTGATACAGCAGTGTTGGAAATGCTGGGTGAGTGGAAGGTAGAAAAGCTTTGGGACTGCAGGTGGAATTTGATTTGCAAATATGAAGAAATGCCACCTGCTAGATCCAAAATCACCCCATAACATCCTGCAAGGATCGCAGCAGGAGCAGGTTCCCTCTGTGAGATGGCTCAGGGGCAGCAGAGTGAACCCTATGCCCCGAGATGAGCAATCAGAACTGTGCCTGCCAAACTTCACTGCTCTTCCCAGAGTGGCTGCTGCTGCTGCTGCTGCTGCTGCTGAGCCTGTGTAGCTCCTAGGGAGCAATTGTCCTTTTCCAGATGAATCATCCCGAGTGAATTCATGTGGAATGGGAGGAGGGGGTTCACATACCTACTAATTGCTCTCCCTCCCTCTCGTGCTGACAGCAACAATTGAACTTTTCTTTTAAATCAGTCCCATCTCCCCAGCGGCTGCCAAAGGAGATGCGGTAGGAGGGCTCTGTGTGATAATGAACCCCTGTCAGGGAGAAGCAGGGATTGACAGCAGCAAGGCAAAATACTCCTCCGGAGTTCCTGATCTGCCTATTGAACACAAACAGAGCCTGGGCTGAAAGAGGGTCGCTGGAAGTGTTCAAAGCCCACACAGGTGTGGTGGGTTAGTGGTGGGCCAGTGTTGGACTCTGGTCTTGGAGGTCCTAGCAACCTTAGTGATTCTGATCCTTTTGAGATAATTTCACGTTCCCCTCAGGGAAACCGAGAGTTTTGGCCTTGTGATGTCAGCAGATCCCTTGGCATCCCTGGTATTCTTTCAGCACCAGGGGGAAAAATGCAATTCTTGGCACTTGCTTTACTTCAGCATTTGCTCATCAGATATGAGATCGGTTCTGTCTCTCTCCCGTTTTCCTGTGTGTAGCAGGGCTTAGGATATAACCAGATCTCTGAAAACAAACGTCCCACAACCTCCTTTCAGAACTTCATTTCCCTGTTAAGGGCTGTGTAATGAGTGGCAGAGCGTTCAAACTGTCGCTGTTCCATTTTCACCCTCTCCAAAATGAGTAATTGTGAGTTGTTTACTGCCTGTGTGGCTTCGGCACAGCAGACAAATCATCTGCAGCACCTGCAGAGCAAATCTGTTCTCTCTTCCTGACACTTCTGCTCCATGAGGTGCTACCAAGGCCACCCCAAAGTGAAATTAATGGGAATGTGAGTGGTTGTCACCCTCCCTGTCCCATTCCAGGGCAGGGAACGGAGCTGGGGAAGGGGCTGGAGCCCCAGGAGCGGCTGAGGGAGCTGGGAAAGGGGCTCAGCCTGGAGAAAAGGAGGCTCAGGGGGGACCTTGTGGCTCTGCACAACTCCCTGACAGGAGGGGGCAGCCGGGGGGGGTCGGGCTCTGCTGCCAGGGAACAGGGACAGGACAAGGGGAAACGGCCTCAGGCTGGGCCAGGGGAGGCTCAGGTTGGACAGCAGCAGGAATTTCTCCATGGAAAGGGTGCTCAGGCCTTGGCAGGGGCTGCCCAGGGAGGTTTGGAGTGGCCATCCCTGGAGGTGTCCAAGGAAGGGCTGGAGGTGGCACTCAGTGCTCTGGGCTGGGGACAAGGGGGGCATCAGGCACAGCTTGGACTGAATGGGCTGGGAGGGCTTTTCCAGCCTCAGGGATTCCATGAATCCAAGCGAAGCATATGGGAAATTGCTACAGGAAAACCAGCCTTGACTTAGCAATTACCTGTGTGACTGGGGAAGGACTGAGATTTTTTGAGAAATAAATAATTATTATTATTATTATTAATTATTAAATAAATATTAATTTATGCAACTTCTTTTGTGGCTGCTATGAATGCAAATAACCAGCAGCTGATCCTCCAAATAATATTTATTAATCTGACAGAAAACAGGAATTACCTTTTGTTGCAACAGTTTGCAGCATAAAAGGAATGTACCTGTGAGGATGGGCAGGCCCTGGCACAGGATGCCCAGAGAAGCTGAGGCTGCCCTGGATCCCTGGCAGTGTCCAAGGCCAGGTTGGACATTGGGGCTTGGAGCAGCCTGGGACAGTGGAAGGTGTCCCTGCCCATGGCAAGGGTGGCACTGGATGGGCTTTGAGGTCCCTTCCAACCCCAGCCACTCTGATTCCATGAAATGCTGCCAGGACCGTGACCCCGATGGAGCCAGCATTCCCTCCTTGACACAACTGGGAGCCCAGTGGGAGGCTACCTGTACAGCTTGAGTTGTCCAAAACACCGTTTTTTGGTGCTATCCCAAATCAAGGACCAGCTTGGGCTGATCAGATGTAGCCTCAGTTCTTTTGGAGCTGAGACAGAGCTGTGGGAGCATCCCAAGTGTGCTAAGGAGGGACATTTGCATTTTTCAGCCTTCGTTCCAGTTGGGTGCCAGAAAAAAGTTTCAGGGAACTCAGACAGCCTTCATTTCCTTTCACTAGCGTGTTGGAGTTTGGAGCTCTGCTTACCCAGGGCACGGAGCAGTGACAACAATTGCAATTGTGGCGGTGCCAAGCAGCAATAAAAGAGAGAGGTTTTGTTCCAGGCTTAACCCAGGAGAAACATCTGCCACCGACCTGGATGAGCACCCTCACTGAACACCCGTCAAAAGTTTGGGAATGTGTCTTGAAAGGGATTTAGGGAGGGAATGGTGGCTTTTATACCCTGGAGGCTGAGCCGAGCCAGGAGCCCTGCAAGCCATGGTGTGTGTCAGAAGATAAATGTCCTGTCGGAGCTGGCAGCGCTGCCACGGAGCGGCTCTGGGGCTGAGACAACGCCTTGGGCCACAGCCAGCAGTGCTTGGAAGCCCGTGCTGCTTCCTGCAGGAGCCATCCCGTGGGATGAATCACAGCCATGAATCAAAGCGTGGTGAACAGGGATAGTGCTGCTACCTGGAAGTTGAGAGCAGCTCTGGGTGACTGCATCCCCAGGGATGGAGCCATGACCTTCCCCACCTCCTCCGGGCTGGGCATATCCCTACTCCTCCGTGGGGACAGGGATTCGGTCCAGGGATGTTTCAGCACAGCTGCTTTCCCCGGGTTTGGCAGCTGGTGCTGGGCACGTTGAGCTCTCTGGGAAGATGTGTCACGTTTGGAGCCAGGCGGAATCGCTCCAGACAGGGAGCAGTTCCCCATGGGAAGTTCTCCTGGGTGCAGGCACTGCCATCCCTGCACGATGTTCCGTGGCTGAGTAGTGGGGAATGCAGCCAGGAAAATGTCACCTCTCCATCTTCCCCTGCTCCCAGTCCAGGGTGCAGGGGCAGGGGGGCTGGAGAAGGCCAGGGAATCTTCCTCATCCCGTTCCCTGCAATGGCAGTTGCAGTCTCCTGATAAAATCTTGTTTGTGGATGGATTAAAATCATCCAGTTTATTGCATTTGCTGTTAAAACTCAAATCCCTGGAGTCAGGGGTTCACTTTGCCTCCTTGTTTGCTGCCTCTGTAGGGTGGCCTGCATCCTCCTGTGGATCCTGGGCTGTACTTTTGCCAGGGGATCCCATCAAATAGGCACAAATCATTTTCTATCCATACTTTTTAACACCCATATCACCCTCCAGAACCTGGAGGAGCAAAGAGGGGCTGCAGGTGAGCAGGAGGTCAGCTGTGAATAGCTCTATTCCATGCCCAGCTGGATTCCATAACCTCATCCAGGGAGTGGATTCAGGGCAGGTGGAGCAGTTACTCCTCATTAAATGGAATAAGAAGCACCTGGAGAAAGTCCCTTATAAGGACTGGGTGAGCAGAGTAGAAGGAGCCACATTTCTGTGGGAGAGGCTGGGTGAGCTGCTCCTGGTTATTCTACAATAGAATCACAATCCTTCAACTGGAAAAAACTTTCAGTCCAAAACATCAAGTCCAACTTTTCCTGGGCAAGGTGGGAGATGGTTGCAGAAAAGGAGGAAGGAGTGAGGTCCCTCACACGTGCTGCAGGTAGGGAGAGGAGTCACAAGTTCTGAACTTTGCTGGGGACTCTCAGTGTTAGATACCAGAGTATCTGTTTCTCCAGCTGTAGCATGGTTGCTATTTTGAGGAGATGATATGGGTGGTTAAAAATCATCATTATTGATGGGAGTTGAGGAGCAGTGGGAGAAGAACTTGTTGGAGTGAGTCTGGGTTTGTTTGACCCTGCTTTGCTGGGCACAGCAATCGTTCCTTGAGCAGCTGGAGCAGTGTTTGCTGCCATTTCTTCTACCCTAAATACATCCCAGCTCAAGGGCTGAATGTTTGCCCTTCTATGGTTCCAGGCTTTTTCATGCCGTTGCAGAAAGGGAAATACAATTTTCCTGCCTCGTGCTGTGGTGATTGAAGATTCCCTGGGAGGTTTCTGCTCCTGTTTGCCTCCCTCCCCTGTGTTTTCCCACTTGGAGCAATTTGCAGCTCAGCTGTTTTGCTCAGGGCTCTCCCTGGAGAGCTGAGGCTCCAGTTGCCTTTCAGGGCAAGTACCCACCTGGAAATAATCATGGAAACACTCCTGTTGTGCACAGCTCCTTCAATAACCCGGGCAGTTCTTGGAAGGAAGCAAGACTCTGGTTTATGAATCCATTTAATATCGTCCTGTGGAGAGCAGATGTGGATTTTTATTGACCTGGACAATCAAGTCTTGCTCTCTTCTTATCAAAGGAACTCCAATATTTGGCTATTTTGTCACTTCTGGCTGCTCCAGGATGATTCTGGCCTGCTGTGAACCCCCCTAAATCTCGGATATTAACGGTGTAATTCCACGGTGTGCTGCAGCTGGAGTTTTTGTCAACAAATTGCTTTCCCTGTTACCTGCTTTATTGCAGAGTTCAAGTTTTAGGCTTTTCTCAGGGTAAGAGTTGGAATTTCAGAACTCAGGGGCTATTTCCCTGGTTTTTTATGGATTTGGTCTAGAACAGATGTCTTTCAATACCCTCCCTTGGATTTCACAGGCATAATTATCCATAAAAAAATACCCCATGATGGATTCTCCCCCAATCTGGGAGTTTAATGGTGCAACCACACTAAAGTCTGACCGCTTGTCCAGGGCTGTTAACTTTGCCCATAAGTTTATTCCTCGTTTGGGAATGCTGGAATTGGTATAATGAACTTCCATTTCATGCTTAGGCCATCACAGAATTCCTGTCCAGTTGTTTGTTTGCTCCTGTTCTAATGTGGGCCCAAGTGCTCCCACGAATAAAAGTGCTCTTCCTGAGGGAAAAAAAGCTGTTGTTGAGAGCATGAAAGGTGATTTTTTTTCTGCATTTATCTGCCCAGGTTTGTCTTGTTATCATTAAATAGATTCAGCTGAAACTCCCTTTTCTTTAATTAAAAAGAGGGGTAAATGATCAGAGAATAATTTAGGTTGGAAAAAACCTTTACGGTGGAGTCTGGCTGTTCCCTCAGCACTGCCAGGCCCCACACTGACCCTGAGTTCCATGCTGTTAAACCCCTCCAGGGATGCTGATTCCACCTGAGCCTCTCCTGCCAAGGCCTGAGCACCCTTTCCATGGAGAAATTCCTGCTGCTGTCCAACCTGAGCCTCCCCTGGCCCAGCCTGAGGCCGTTTCCCCTTGTCCTGTCCCTGTTCCCTGGCAGCAGAGCCCGACCCCCCCCCGGCTGCCCCCTCCTGTCAGGGCGTTGTGCAGAGCCACAAGGTCCCCCCTGAGCCTCCTTTTCTCTTCAAAGCCCATCCAGTCCCACCCCTGCCATGGCAGGGACACCTCCCACTATCCCAGGCTGCTCCAGGCCCCGTCCAGCCTGGCCTTGGACAATTCCAGGGATCTAGGGGCAGCCCGTGGTTTATTTTGGGTTGAATTTATGTTGTGTCTGTGTATTTCCTTCAGCATCACCTGGGAACATTGATGGCTCTCTGCTTTTCATGGAAAGCAGAGGATGAGAAACCACATCTCAGGCTGGTTGCGGGTGGGAGGGACATCTGGAGCTCCTCTGGTCCTGCTCCCCCACCCCATTCAGGTTGCCCTGGACCATGTCCTTATGGCTTTTGGGTCTCTCTAAGGAGGACAATTCCACAGCCTCCCTGGGTGTGCTGCAAGGCAGTGGAGATATAGCTTCAAGGCCAGGGTAGTCCCAAATTGGATCTCCTGATCTGGAGACCATCCTGCCCCAGACTGATTTAGGCTCTGTCCTTGGACCTGGCTCAGGGGGCTCTTTATGGCCTCATCACCCTCTCGTCTCGGCCTGGGCAGCCTTTGCTGGGGGACTTGCTGCCAAACAAGGGACAAAGTTGCCTTTTTGGCCAAAGAAAAGCCACATGTTTGGCTGTAAAACCGCCAGGGAAGTCTTCAGAAACTCCCCTGAGGGTTGGATGGTGGCTCAGTGCTGTGAGCTCCCTGCTCTGCCCTCTGTCCATCCAGGTGTGGTTTCACTCTTCTCTCCAGGGCTGCTTGGAGCTGCTCTCCCCTCCCCTTTTTGGTGTTGGGCTTTATTTCTGGGGGGCTGAAGCAGACCAGGCAGGAATGTGATTGAGCAGGTTTGTGGCACACAGGAATTCCAGTGGATCCTGAATGGATCCCTTGCTAATTACCAGCTTTAGGGGTGGCTCTCCAGAGGTTTATTCCAGTGGTCTCCCATCATCACCAAACCCATCCTGGCTGCTAGAGAAGGAGCAGCTTTCCATTGTGTCTTTTTCCTGTTCAGCCCCAGAGCACGAAGGAAAAATATCTCAGGAAGAGAGAGGGGAGGAAAGCAGCTGGGTCTGTGTCCTGTGTGAAGGCACCTATTAATCGAGGTTTCTCTTGCATTGCAGTGTTCCCACATTCCAGAGCCTTCCCGAGGAGATCCTCAGTAAGCTTGCAGATGTCCTGGAAGAGGTGAGTGCCTTGACTATCGGGATTTCATGAGCTCAGAACCTTCTGCTTGCAACATCTTATTCCCCAAAGAGCAGCTCCCCAGTTGTGGCGGCACAGTGAGGCCACGAGAGGAGCTGTTGGGAAAATGAATCCAGTTTTCAACAGGGTTTATATATAATTTTTTTTAAATTGGATTTTTATGCAACTGGGGAGTGAATCAATCATTTCCTGTGGTGTCCAGAAGGGAATGAGCTTCTCCAGCCCCTGGGTGAGCAGTGGGGAGGAGGGGAATGTGAAAACCTGGTCCCGTTTCAGATTTGATGGGACTCTTCTGTTGGAGGGTGTTTTAAAGGTGTCATGGAAAAGGTGCTCTGGGAAGAGTTCCAGCAGCATGGAGATACTGGGATGGGGTTGGGCTTTGCCTGCCTGGCTTTAACTGGGGTCTCGTTAGGGTCAGGCTTTTAATAAGTTCTTATTTAAAGCAACAAAGAAATCACCCACAAAACACCAAATAAAAACCCCACAAACCCCAAACCCTACAACCGCCTCAAAACCCACAAAAAAACCTAACCTGCACCCTACACCCCAAAAAAAAAACAAAACCTCAAAACCCCCAACCTTGGCCCATAAGTGGATGTAAAATGGATGTAAAATATTTAGGTTGCATCCCAGTTTCCCCCGTATTTTATTCTCACAATGCTCCCTTCTGGGCCTGAGGAATGTGAGGTGGTTCAGTATCCCAGAAAGTCGTTACTAAACCTTTCCCAAAGGTGATTTAAGTGCAGGAAATGTGTGTGTGGCAGTAATTTATTTCATTCCTGCTTGCTTTTCCTCATCCACTCCTCTCCATCAGGGAAGATGTTCCCGTGGATTTAGAGGAAAAGTGCTGCTGACGTTGGAGTTGATTTGAATTTCTTTTTTTCCGAGCTTTGCCGGGGCGTTGTTCCCTCTCTGCCTTTTTATTTAGTGCCCAGATAAATTCTGTGGCTCCAACAAATCAGCTGTTTGTCACCATGAATAATTGCATAGTCGCAGATAAGCTTTATTCCCTTTACTGCCAGGGTTTGCTCTGATTTAGGGGAAAAAAGGAATATGAACTCCCTCTGCCGTAAATTCCATTTGCCTATCTCAAAACCCCACTCCCAACCAGAACTTGCTTGGATCACATCACCAGCATTAAGCTCCTTATCAGGAGCTAAGGAGGAGAATAAAGTCCATAAAACTTTTCCAGGGATGCTTAAAATTTCATGGCAGGGGGAAAAAACATTCTTAATAAATATCAGTGAAGAAATGAGGCACGAAAGCAGCATTTGTGGGGAATAAATCTGAGTTTTTAGGGTGGATGCTCCCCATTTCCTGCTTGGAATCTGCCTGATTTCCTCTGGGTTTGTCTTGGATTGAATAAGCTGGGTTTTACATGAATTAAAAATAAAAAGTCATTCTCAGATCTATATATTTAGATATAAACTCCCACCTGGCTACAGCCTTTTTCCATAGGTTACACCTCTGAAGTGTTGGAAAACCCCTCTGGACCATGGAATTGTTAATATTACATGGAAAAATGTCTGGTGGCTCGTGCGGGGATTATCTGGGTAGCACCAACGTTGCCAATAATTTCAGTCTTTCTGGATAATTTCATTTAGGAAATGGAGTTAAAATCCTGCAGGGAGTAGGATGGGGATCTGTTCCTGGCATGGCTGAGGAGTGGGATGAGCCCTTGGTGGGCAAGGGCTGCCCTCAGAACTCAGAGATCTGCCTTCTCCTTCTGTCCCTCTTTTTTTTTTTCTTTTTTTTTTTTTTTGGTTTTTTTTTTTTTTTAGCACAAAATTGGGATTTCTTTCCTGCCCTTCACTTGCTTCATGTTCTGGCAGTGTTTTCCTCTTCAACATTATTCCCTGTGCCATCCCAATGTAGGGTTTATATCCTTGCAGGATTCCCATCTCTCATCAGGGGGTCAGGTATCAAAGGTGTACTTAAGGTTCCTTCACCTCTTCTCCTCCAAAGCCACTTCCCAGTGCTCGTGATTTTATAACTTTTCCATTTGATCTCAAGTTCTTCATTGTGCCTACAGCTGATCCTTCTAGATTTTGTTCCCCAACTCCAAATTCCTACTCCTGTTTCAAAGGATCCCCTTGCCGGGATGTCAGGGATGGAGCTGAACACCTGTGCCAGCTCTGCTGAGTTGTGCAGGGTTTTTGGGGAAGGAGGAAGGAATTCAGAGAGCCCGGGCCAGCTGGGGAAACTAATCCCACACTGGTTTGGGTTGGAAGGGACGTTAAGGATCATCCCATTGATGCCTTTTCTTGGTCTTAAAATCAATAGTCAAACACAGAGGGGAAAAAGGGATTTTACCTTGGTATTTATTTTCAGGATCCTTGGTGCACTCTGTCCGGGTGGAGCACGCTGGAATGCACATCCAAATGCACCCTGAAATGCACCCCGCAAAATGCACACCCACAATGGTTTGGGTATATAATTCTAGGCTTTACCAATTAGCAAATCTATCAAAGATTCCCCAGTGAGAGGCTGAGTGAACCCCCCTCTCTGAGGAACCTTCCCCCCCTGGACAGGCCAATCTTAGTTTACAAAATGTGTTCCAGAGAAGGCCTTGGTGTCTGAGGCTCCTGAGATGTTTGGTCTCCGGGCTTAAGGGAATACTGGGCCTATGCTGGTTATCAAACCTGAACAATTAGAAGTATGTGGGCTAAAAGGCCCTTAAGAATACATAAAAGTTCTACAAAAGAGTATATAGAGGGTGTATATATTAAAAGCAAAAAAGCATCATGGCATCACCATTCCACTCCCTGCCATGGGCAGGGACACCTTCCACTGTCCCAGGCTGCTCCAAGCCCCAGTGTCCAACCTGGCCTTGGACACTGCCAGGGATCCAGGGGCAGCCACAGCTTCTCTGGGCACCCTGTGCCAGGGCCTGCCCACCCTCCCAGGGAACAATTCCTTCCCAATATCCCATCCATCCCTGCCCTCTGGCACTGGGAAGCCATTCCCTGTGTCCTGTCCCTCCATCCCTTGTCCCCAGTCCCTCTCCAGCTCTCCTGGAGCCCCTTTAGGCCCTGGAAAGGGCTCTGAGCTCTCCCTGGAGCCTTCTCCTCTCCAGGTGAGCACCCCCAGCTCTCCCAGGCTGGCTCCAGAGGGGCTCCAGCCCTGGAGCAGCTCTGTGCCTCCTCTGGATCACTCCAGCAGCTCCAGGTGCTGTTGCTGTTGATGTCCCAGACAGAATCACCCGAGGTTTACAAGTTCTGTGGTTCCAGATGCACAGGAGGGGGTTGAATTAAGGTCTTGTTGGCATTTTCATCTCTTGCATTTCCTAATCCTGTGCCCTTGCTGTTCCTTCGCTGTCTGGGATTTAGCCTGGTAATCCGTGGAAGATGTTGTGTGTGGGAATCTGAGCAGCTGGAGCGAGAGACAGCCACAAAGGCGCTTTGATTTGCTTACAAAACACTGCAGATTGGTTTTTGTGCAGATAATGTCAGGTCTGAATTGTGTCACATGGATTTGCCTTGTTTGTTGTGTATCCAGAACTCGAGAGAGCTCCAATTTTTATTTATTCGTATTTTTATTTATTCGTATTTTTATTTATTCGTATTTTTATTTATTCGTATTTTTATTTATTCGTATTTTTATTTATTCGTATTTTTATTTATTCGTATTTTTATTTATTCGTATTTTTATTTATTCGTATTTTTATTTATTCGTATTTTTATTTATTCGTATTTTTATTTTTGTATTTTTTATGTATATATTTTAAAAAAAATATTTTTACTGGATGTATAGAAATTTAAAGTGTTCCAGGCCAGGCTGGACAGGGCTCGGAGCACCCTGGGATAGTGGAAGTTGTCCTGGCCCATGGCACAGGGATGAACTTCGAAGTCCCTTCCAACCCAAACCATTCCATGACTCTCTGATAATACTTTGTAACACATTGAAATATATTATATTTATATATCATAGTTGCAGTGTAAATAGACATTTAAATATGGCCAATTGCCCCAAATCCGGCTGCAAACCACTTCAGGAATTCATCCTGGGTTAACAGGAAACCAGTTACAGCTTGGGAGTGCTGGGAATGCTGTTCCCACACCTCCCCGTGTGCATTTTGGGAGTTCTTTCAGTGGGAGCATTAATATCCAATATTTTAATAGATCTGGATGCCCTGCTGAGGTCCCAGTGCTGGTGATGTGCTTCCTGCAGCTGCAGGCAGCCTGGCCTTGGCTCCCGGTGAATCCCTGCATGAGCAGCAGAGCCAGACTGGGGGAGAGGCAGAGAAACGTGCTGAACCCCCCAGGCACGGTGTGCCAGGGGATGGAAGCTGTTCCTGCAGCTCTGGGTGCTGAAATCTGGGATCCCAGCTCCTGTCTGCAGCCCCTTGAGCAGCTCTGTTTCTGTCCCGAGTGTTGCTTGCCAGCCTTTGTCTCTTTTCTCTTCCTTCTTCCAAAATCCCAATTAAAGGCTGAACTTCAAAAGGCACAAATGGTAAAGAAATAAAAAACCAGCCCAAAATTCTTCCCTGATGTGGAGCTCCTTCTGTTGTGGCTCCTGGTGGAGAGAGGGGATCCTGGGGGAGATTTCATGGCTTAATTCAGCTTTAAAAGCTGTCCTGGCCTTCCTGCAGAGATGCCAAGCATCCTTCCTGCTCCACACTGCCCAATTAGTATGGATCAGGAGGCCTTGGGATGCCTGTGTTAATTAACAGAGCCTGAGCGCAGTCCTGCTTTCGTGGAGTTGTGTGGCAGCAGTGAATAGAAGAGGGAAAACGTGCAAAATTAATTAGCTTTCCACAGAATTAGTGTTTTTTAGGCTTATTTAGGAGTGAGGATAAAGGGAACCAGGTCCCTGGTCCATCCTGCAGGTTCTGCCAGCACCAAAGCTGATGTTGATCTGCTACAGAGCCATAAATCAGATTTGAGGGAAATTTCAGAATAAACAGGGAAGAGTTAAAGGTTTTGGTGAAGAAAAAAAATATTTTAATGTTATTATTTATCTTTTTTTATCAAAGGAAGCACTCTGGGGTGTGTTCACTGAAGGAACTGTGGGACAGAGTAAGGAAATGCTGCCTGTGGGGGCATCAAAACAGCCTCAGGCACGACTGACTCCATCACAAATGGACAAAGTTTTGACTGGAGTTGTGCTTCCAATAATTTTTCAGATGATGCTCATGAGAACACAGCTTTGGGTTTGCAGGTGCACCAGGAAATAAAAGCTTTTTTGTGGGGAAAAAAAAGGATTAGGAAGGAAAATGCAGCTGGAAAAACTGGAGTGTGGGGGTACAATGGAGTCAGTGGCAGGAGCTGACTTGGGGTAAAAGAGGTTGTTTGGAGCTGAGCTTTCCTTTGGATTTTCTTTAATGTGGGCACTGAACACCTGAAGGGAATTAAAATAAACTCCTGCTTGTGTTACCACAGGAAAGGAGCTCAGCATTCCCTAGTGTCTGTGGATTCCTGTCAGGAATGTGTTCATCCCTGTGTATGTTTATGGCTTCTCCTCTGTTCTCCTGCTGAGGTAGAAATGGGGCAGGATTTGGGGTTTTTCTTGCACGCAGTTCTGCAAAACTTAACGTTAGAGGAGGATGCCAGTGGAGAAAAAAATTTTGGGACTGTGATTCCTTCCCAATATCCCATCCATCCCTGCCCTCTGGCACTGGGAAGCCATTCCCTGTGTCCTGTCCCTCCATCCCTTGTCCCCAGTCCCTCTCCAGCTCTGCTGGAGCCCCTTTAGGCCCTGGAAGGGGCTCTGAGCTCTCCCTGGAGCCTTCTGTTCTCCAGGTGAGCACCCCCAGCTCTCCCAGGCTGGCTCCAGAGGGGTTCCGGCCTTGGAGCAGCTCTGTGGCTCCTCTGGATTCTCTCCAGCAGCCCCACAGACACCCACTGCAGCTGGGGTCTCACCAGAGGGGTGGAAAATCTGTTGCCATTTCTTCCCATTTGATTTAACATCAAACTCCTCTTTTTTTCCCCCCAATAAAATCCTTGTGCTGGGCATGTGGGAAGGCATTTCCTGGAGTTCTGTGCCCTTGGCACGTGTGGGAGCTTCAGCTCTTGTCCTGGTGGGCCCTGTGGGGTGTTTGTGTCAGGTGCAAGGAGCTGCTTTTGGCCTCTGCCAAATGCCCTTTGCAGGCAGGGAATGACGTTCTCTTTTTAACTGAGATTTCTGAAATGAATTTTGAAACTTCTCAAGATGCAGCTTCTGTTTAGGCTGAAAATCCCAGTGGTACAGAGGGATCCTTTTCCAGAGGCTTTCCATGGGAAGCTGGATTCCTCTGGAGACAGGGGGAGTTTATTAAAATCACATTTACTGTCAGGAGTCCCCCTGCCCTTGTCTCTGGGCTCCTTTGCAAAACCCCAAGCAGAGGAGCTGGCTTGTTGGTTTTCTTTCGTGTTCATGTTGTAAAATCCACTGGAGTTAGGCCAGAGCACCCCAGCTGGGGAATTCCATCTCCTGAGGTTGTCCAAAGCACACAGATTCATGGAAACCTCCACGAGTATCCCAAAGGACACTTGAAAGGGTGGGAGCTGAGTGTTGTAAGATTTTCTCAGCTGTCGGGGAAGCAATTGTTCCCT
Source organism: Falcunculus frontatus (assembly GCA_013398115.1). Classification (NCBI taxonomy): domain Eukaryota; kingdom Metazoa; phylum Chordata; class Aves; order Passeriformes; genus Falcunculus; species Falcunculus frontatus. The sequence continues at coordinate 168,118 of VZRV01003135.1, read as the reverse complement.
GGGAGGGTGGGCAGGCCCTGGCACAGGGTGCCCAGAGAAGCTGTGGCTGCCCCTGGATCCCTGGCAGTGTCCAAGGCCAGGTTGGACATTGGGGCTTGGAGCAGCCTGGGACAGTGGAAGGGGTCCCTGCCCATGGCAGGGGTGGGATGAGCTGATCCTTAGTGTCCCAGTCCAAACCGCGCCTCCTCCAAGAGAGTGCTGTAGTTCCCTATTTTCCTGCTGCCTCTTGAATAGCGTCATCCTTTCCAGCACTTTTCCGGCTTTTCCCCCTTCTTCGTGCACCTTCTTCTCCTCCATCAACCTCCCAGCGGTGGGAAAAGCCACTCCAGCAGTGCCGTGGTCACCAGCAGGACATGTGGCAAAGGCGGCAGGAAACAGACAAAAACTTCCCCAAATTTGCTTCATCCCAGGATTTTCCTTCTTTAATTTATTGTTATTCTTTTTGGCAACAGGGCATTGAGTGGATGTTTGGGTTTTCAGGAGGTCACTGATAAAGTGTTAGTTGGTAAAGGTTATGCAGGTGTTGGGATTTAAATTTTCCCCGTTTCCACTTGGATTAAACCTACCTAGGAGATATTTTTATGCTCTCTGAGCAGATTCTCCAGCTGATCCAGCTTTTCCAGCTAGGAAAGAAAGGAAAAAAAGAAAAACGAAACCTTTTTTTTTCTGTAATCTTAGATGTTTTCCAGGGTTTCACAGATATGAAAAGAAAGGATTTAAGCAAATCCATAATTTATTGTTTGCCCTGGTGGATTTGCAGGCACTATTAGAGGCACACAGGATGGATGTGGATTTTCTTATGGCACCTGGGACAACAGAGAGGTCATGGGGAGAACTCAGGAGCTCCAGGTTGTCTCTTCCCTGATCCAGCCTTGTTCCTAATTTCCCAATATCTGTTTGTTTACTGATCCCAGTTTTCAGAGGCTTTGCAGCACCACTGGGGCCAGGAACCCCTGGAATCTGCTCTTCCAGGCGTTTTCTTTGCTGCAGACGGGTTGGGACCGATGGGTTGGTGGTTGTCCTTCGCTCCCTGGGTGGAGCAAATCCAATCAATTAATTCTGACTGGAATTTAATTAAAATTTGGGCATTGTTGGGGGGGTTTGCCGTGATGGAGGTGGCTCAGTTCAAGCCCCTATTCCCAAACAGTGCTCCTGACATCCCTGATTTTTGGGGTAGATTTCCCCCTGGATGAGGTTCCTGTCTTGTGCTGAGGGCTTTGCTTTCCGTGCTGGATTCTTTGGGATAAGCTTGGAAGCAGAGCATGTGGATCTCTGGTCTTTTGGGCATCTCCTTCTGGGAATTCGTTCAGCAGCTTCCAAAATTCCCTAATTCTTACCCACATATCCCTACTTACAGACGTATATGGGCTAATTTTGGTGGGAATGAAACCCAGAAAGAAAATGCAATGTGGTGCTTACTGGAAAATATTCCATGATTTCCACCCTTCAGCCCTGAAGAACTGAACACAGACAATGCCTTTTTATCTGTAAAAACAGGGAAAAAATACAATCAGCAATTACATTAAGGAAAAACCCAAATATCAATTACCCTGATGGGTGTTTTCCCTTTGATTCCAACATTTTCCCCGCTGGATTTTCCCATAGCATTGCCCACAGTGACACCTGCTGGAATCTGGGACAAGGTTGGTTTGCAGGCCCTCCTGAGCGAGTCCTGCCAGGGATTAATTAGGAAAGAAAAATGGAGGGAACAGTCCATGTGGTCATGGAGACACCTGTGGCCACCCAAGGAATGGCCACCAGGCTGGGAATGCTGGGAGTATCAGCTGGAGATCCTCAGCAACGGGATCAGTGGTTAAAACCCAGCTGTAGGTCAGACATGAAGGTGGGGAGTTCGTCTTCCCATCCCCAGACCTCCTCAAAATATGGCTGTGTCCTTGTCCTGGGAATTGTTTTCCCTTGGGAAATGGGATTGGTCACACTCTGTGCCTGTCTGGTTTTAAACATCCCCTCAGCAGCCTCAGGGATATATTTGAAATTCCTCGTTCTTGGGGTGGCATTTGCAGTGTCTGGGTTGTAATAAGAGGAATGGGAAAGTGTCCTCGTGGTAGCAAAAGCCATTTCTTAATCCATGGGATAGGAGGCATTGGATACCCCAAAATATAACCACGAGCCCGAGGCAGGGAAGAACACTGGGACTGGAGTTCCTGGTGAGGTGAAATGGGAATGGTTTCATTCCCATGCTGCAGCACAGCACATTGCACAGAGAATTTGTTTGTATTTTAAACACCTTGTAGCTCTTGTCCTTAATAGGGAATATCCCATGAAGGAACAAATTCCACTTTCCAAGTGAATTCCTCGCCGTGGGGTCGGATCCCGTGGGACTGGTGAGGTGCTGGGAGATTGCAGGGCTCCCTCTGGGGCATTTATCAGTCACTAGGACAGAGTGCTCGGTGACAGCTCTATCCCCTTCCCGTAGTCCTTCCTGGTGGAAAAGGGATCTTCTTCTGCTGGAGAAGCTTCAGGTTTGACTGGGAATGGGGAAAAAAAGAGAGTTTGGGGTTTGCTTTTGTGTTTCTGAGGATTAATTGATCTGGATGGTTCCTCCTGGCCCTAAAAGGGTAGGAAATTCAAGAACTCCTGACCTTCAGAGCTTCCCAGGAGTCGAACAAATGTGGAACTTCTCCTTCTCATGGGAAGTTTTCAGGGATTATGGAAAGAATAGCATGGGACTGCCCTGATTTCCCATCCCTGGAAGTGTCCAAGGCCAGGTTGGATGGGGCTTGGAGCAGCCTGGGACAGTGGAAGGTCCCTGCCCATGGAACTGGATGAGCTTTAAGGTCCTTCCAAGCCAAACCATTCTGGGATTCTGTGGCTGGGACTCACTGTGGATTTGGGGGTCAAAGAGAGGTTTTCGGGTGCAGAACTTCAGCAGTTGTAGAACAGGGATGGAAGTTTTCACCTCAGAACATCCTCCCTGAGGCCACCATTGATGTAACTCCAGCCTGGAGCTGACCTTTGGTATCTTTTTTGGAGCATCCCATAAGAGATTTGGGTTTCCCTTGGAAGAAGAGTTGGACTGGGCCTGATTCCCAGCAGATCCTGGCCAGCGTTGTGGAGGGGAAGGAAGGAACAGTTCCGTGCCCTTTGGGATTGGTGATGGATGTCTGATGGAAATCGAGGTGTGAGCTTCAATCAGGAAAATCCCGTGGTCAGAATGTAGGGAAATTAAATGGGATCGCAGAGAATTCATGTCTAAAATGCAGACTGGGATCAGGAAGGGCTCATTTCTCGAAGATCTTCTCGCTCTCAAGACTGATTCCAGGTTCCTGCACGCTGTGCTACAATTTTAAGCAGCCTAATAACCATTTAGGCAATGGGAATTGCTGGAATAGCCCATATCCTATGGATACTGGATGTGGAATATCCATAGGATATTCCATAGGAATTGGGACTGGCATGGTGTAATCCCTTGCTATCCATGGTTGCTTTGGGGTTGGAAAAGGAGATGACAAATCCTGGTCCTGGAGTCAGAACGTGCACGCTGAGAACTCCAGGTGGGATTTACAAGTGTCTTGAAGGTCTCAGGTCACTCCTTCCTTGCTTCCTATCAGGTGGAAATATTGAAAATATTCCAACTCACCGTGGCTATTCCTGTTCAAAAAAGGGGGAATTTTGAGGGGTGTGTGAAGGGACAGCAAAGGAAATCAGGTACTGTGGTGAAAATTCCTTTTTCCCCATGATTTCCTTGCAGTCAGCTCTCAGAGGTGTCGTGTGGGCAGGGACACGGCCCAGCTTTGCCAGGGGGATGCTCTATATCCCTGGCTTTTCCCAGCAGATGGGACAGGAGGGGTCAGGGCAGCACCTCCCCAGAGCCTCTGCCCGAGGCACTCCGGAGCACTTGGATCCCTTTCCTGACTCCTTTGGTTTTCCAGCAGCACCAGATGTCCCCTGTCTGGAATGAAACACGAGCTGCTGTCACGCTGCCGTGGCACTCAGGGGGCTCCCAGTTCATCCCCTGGTTCTCCCAGTGCATCCCAGCTGGCTGCTGGGAGCTCACCCACACTCAGCACAGCTCGGTTTTCCTCCCAAAAAGAGGGGGAAATCCCCCCCCACCAAAGCCAAACATATTCTGAAACTCAGCTTCCATGGATATCTTGGGATGATCCGAGTCTGTGCTTCTTCACCTGAAAGTCATGGAAAACAGGGATCTTTGTGCTTCAGGTGCTCTTCCTGTGTTCAACCTGAAGCTTGTGCTGCAAAAAAAGCCTTTAAGAACTCAGAATGAGTAGAAAATGGGAATAAGTGACTCTGGTGGGTATTTGGAGACAAATGAGGGGGAAACAGCTCCTTGCTGGGAAAGCTGAGGGTGGTGCTGGAGTGGGAAAGGAGATTCTTCAGTCAGGGGAAGAGGTGAGCTCTGCTCCTCCCATCCCGTGATTTCTGTCCCCTGGGAGAGATGGGAAATGGGAATAACATGGCTGTTACCAGCTTTAAGCTGCCACTGTCCCAGGATTTTCCATGGCTGTGTGGGATGGCATCCCATCTCTGCTGGGGTCAGACTCCTGTGCTTGTAAATCCAAATTTTCAATTTTTTTTTTTAACTGTATTTTTATTTTTGCTGAGTTTTACTCTTTGCTAATTTTTACTCCGGGTGACTGATGAATTAATTCCCAAATTCCTGCAGAGAAAGCCACACAAAGTAGAATTTGGAGTTTAAAAAAGCCCTAGTGAAGGAATTTTGGGTACATTGTGTCCTTGCCTGGTAAGGAAAGGGTCAGCTGTGCCTTGTGCCAAAAATCCGACTTACTTAGATTACACTGCCCAGCCTTGCCCTGGTTTTCTTTTCAGGACTGATTTAAGAGATGCTCCCAAAAAAATCTGCTTCAAAGCACAAAATAGATGGGAAAAGTCCAATATTTCTAAGTGGGGTCATTGCAGGAGAGATTGGTGGAGGTGTTGCTGCTGCAGGGTCAGTTCTTGATGTGCTTCATCCTTCAGAAACCTCAACTTTCACCATCTTCTGGATTCAGGATGGGATCTATTTTTTTCCTCGCGCCTTCCTGTTTAGTTGCCAGTTGTTCAAAATCCTGGAATAAGTTGGAGGCAGTGGAAAGGTCCTATAAAATTTTCCTCCAAGCAAAGCTGAAATAGGCTCATGCAGCTCCAGCCATGTCAATTTTAGCAGCAGAAAGTCTATTAAATAGTAAAAAATACTGGTTCTGCACTTAGGGAGAAGAGAGTTTGCATTTCTGTTGTAAAATACAGGTTTTATCCCAATTTCCCAAGTTCTGTTGTCAAGGAGACGGTGGCAGCCCAGGTGAGGGGCTCAAGGCAGCTTCGTTTTCCATTGGAAAAGTTGTTATTGTTGTTTAAAAAATGGAGATTTCAGCTTTTCCCGTTTTATAGTCAAAGTTTAGACTCAAAATTCACCTGCTGCTTTAATAAATATATTTGGGGAGAACATTTGATCTTTTGGAAGTGTGATTCCCTTCCAGAATTCCTTGCTAGGCAGACTGGGAATAGAGGCTGAGTTTGTGTGGTGTGGGCTGAAAAATCTCTGCCTTTTATGTACCTTTTGGGGAGCTGATGAGAGAAATCAAGGGAAAAGGAGGGGATTTTCCAGTGACAGCCCAAATCTGTGGGGATATTACAGGGAATATGAACTGAGAGAGTGTTTAATTCCTCTACCAAACTCAGGGCTGGGTGTCACCTGCACAGAGCCCTGTAACTGGAAGTGACTGGTGAATTCAGGGGTTTAAACTGGGCAAATGACCTTTTCCAGTAAAAGTCTGTAGAGGATGGATAAATCTGATGCTTTCCATGGTTTCCCTTCCAGTAAAGTTGGTTTCCAGTGATAATTTGCAGTGCATTTGCATATGGAGATGTAGAGTCTCCTCTTTGGTCTAGACCACAGAAAGAAAATACATTTCACAGCAGGTGACTGGAAAAGTGGCTGAATATATTGAATTAATGTGCATTTTTTTATTCCTCATGATGGATTCTGGAATGGGTTGGGATCCTCGTGGCGATGCAAATACCTGGGGTGAATAAACATGCAGAATGTGGAGGAAATGAAGGAAAAGAAATGAAACAAATATGCTGATTTAAGTTGTTTACTTCCAGTTTCATTTTGGCAAGGAATTGATTCCCATTCTAATAACTGTGGAACAGATCTGTGGATTTAGGGAGGGCAATTGGATTTCCACCCGCATTCTTCCATTATGAGGAGGAAAACCAAATCAGAGCTCTTTGGGGAAGGACTGAAGAGCAGCTCTTTCCTTGCATTTCAATGAAATTTAATGAAACCCCCACGGACTGGAGCTGCTGGTGATTGGAGCGAGGTTTTGTGGTGTGGTGCCATTGTGGGTTTCTGGTTCTGGTTGGGTTTCCTCAAAGTTCCTGTGTGTTAATGTCCAAAGGAGGCTGGGAATGTCATGGAATGATAGAGATTTCAATCGTACAAAAGCTTTGTCAGAGCTTTGGTCAGAGTTGGAAAAATCACAGTTTGGAGATGGCCTTTTGCTCTAAATTGGAATGTGTTGAGTTTCTCTCTTGCACAGTTTCCATTTGTGTAACTTTATTCCCATCTCCCATCTTGTCCCAGCAGCTCAGCTGGGAGAGGGCTGGGGCTGGCCCAGTTTGTGGAGGTTTTTTTTGCCTTTGGGACACAGAAATGGGAGGAGTTTTTGAGAAAAAGGAAGAGCAGGAGGGTGCCAGCCCCATCTCCTTCCCTCCTGCTGCCTCTCAGCACAGCATGGGGAGATGCAGATACAGGGAACAGCAGTGCCAAACCCCCAAAGAAACAACCAGAAATTAAAGCAATCATTTAACCAAAGGACTTCAAATGAGGAACATTTCTCACATCTTTGCATTTCAGGACCAGCAGGGCTCTGTTGTTTATCCCCTTTAGTTTCTCCATTGCAGTGTGTATCCTGTGGATAAGGTGGAGGCTATACTTGCTTTTGCTTCAATGAAATAATCATTGAGTATCCCTTTTTGGCTGTCCTCATTCATCCACTTAGATTCCTTTTCCCTGGAGCAGTCCCTGTGCCCAAGTCCTCAGAAGCACAGATTATATCTTGATACAACCTCAGTCAAGGACAGATGAACTCATCGTGGGGAGTCATCTCTTAAATCTTAGTGTAGTTTCAAGTAGTTTCTCTTGGACCAGGGAGTTGGATCAGTAATCCCCATGTGTCCCAACTGTATTCAACCCTAAAATTCCATGATTTGCATTATTCCAGGAGCTATGCTGCGTCCATGCACAAATAGCCCCTTTAGGTGTATTAAGAGCCTTGTTCAGGGATGGTTTTGCAGGAATTGGAATCAACCCAAAAAGTGCAGAAGGCCCCGCAGTTGGAGAGGACAGCCAGAGTCCAGCTCCTTCCCAGGAGTGTTTTCCTCAGTGCTGTCACAGCCCATTAAGGAGCCACAGTGAATAAGTGCAGAGGAAACGCTTCCCAAAAGGATTTGACAGGGAGACAGGCTCCTGTCACTGTCACAGCACAGCTTTTGCTCTAACATATACACTCAGAGTGCTGCTGGGAGCTCAAAGAGCTGGATCTTTAAGGACGAAGAGTAAGTTTGTAATCCAGCAGCATGTAAAACAAAAAAATTGCTGCAGGACACGGCAGCTCAGTTAGAGCCAGCTGAGTGAAAATCACAGGATCATGGAATGGTTTGTGTTGGAAGGAACCTCAAAGCCCATCCAGTGCCACCCATGCCATGGGCAGGGACACCTTCCACTGTCCCAGGCTGCTCCAAGCCCCAATGTCCAGCCTGGCCTTGGACACTGCCAGGGATCCAGGGGCAGCCACAGCTTCTCTGGGCACCCTGTGCCAGGGCCTGCCCACCCTCCCAGGGAACAATTCCTTCCCAATATCCCATCTATCCCTGCCCTCTGGCAGTGGGAAGCCATTGCCCCTTGTCCTGGCACTCCAGGCCCTTGGAAACAGTCTCTCTCCTTCTTTCTTGTAGGTCCTTCAGGTGCTGGAAGGCCCCAATTAGGTCCCCTTCCTCATCTCCTTTCCCAATTCTGTGCTCCATAATTATTGTGGAATTAAAGGCATGAGTTAACCCTCTCTTCCCCTCAGCCCTGCATCTTCCTCGTATTTTAATTTCCCACTTGTTGCCCTCTAGTTAAGCTACTGCTCAGGTATTGAGATGTCTTGAGTGTCAAAAATTAGGGATAAATGAGGAGAGGACACCAAAAGTATAATCCTCCCCTTTGGCTGTTTCAAGGAGCAGCATTTTTAGGTTTAGCATTTGGGAGTGGGACACACTGTAAAACCAGGGAAACAAATCTGTGTGATTCTTAAGGAATTCAGTACAGAAGACTGATATTTTCCTCCTTGGTTTTGCAGCATTTTCAGCACAAAAATATGTTTTTCCATTTCATTTTGTTAAATAAAACATGTCTGTTGTCATTTTAGACCTGAAAGGATGTTTAAGGCAGCAAATCCAGAACAGGAAAAATAAATCTTCTAAAAGCTGCTTCTGTTTGGAGTTTTGCTGACAGTTCTGTGAATACTTTTTAAAGCACCAGCAAAATAACATATCTAGGTTATTTTTATTTTATTTTAAATACACCCTGGATGCAACGGGCAGGCCATGGAGAACTGTCATCAACCTTGTGTTGCCGTCACCGGTTTGTGTGGTGCAAACCCAGCTCCATGGAGTCAAACTCCTCGTTTCAAAGCCACCTTTGTGCCTCTGCTCCCCTGAGGGGACCTTCGGCGCCGTGGGTCACGGAGCATTCCAAATGCCCCATTTCCCACCTTTTCCCAAACATTCTCAGCATAAACACAGCAGTCAGAGGCATCCAGGTGGAGGAAAAATGAGGTTTTCTGAAGTTTGAAGGGTGGGTTGGTCTCCAGAGTGGAGGTTTCTCCACAAGGCCTGGTCGAGGTTTCTCTGTGAGGCCTAGTCCAGCTCAGACATCTTGTTTTTAGTCAGGGTTTCTCCACAAGGCCTAATTGAGGTTTTTCCATGAGGCCTGGTCGAGGTTTCTCCACAAGGCCTGGTTGACTCTCAAACATCTAATTTTTAGTTGAGGTGTCTCTATGAGGCCTGGGTGGGATCTCAAACATCTTGTTTTCAGTTGAGGTTTCTCCACGAGGCCTGACTGTGGTTTTTCCATGACGCCTACTCAAGGTTTCTCCACAAGGCCTGGTTGGCTCTCAAGCATCTCAATTTTAGTCAAGGTTTCTCCAAGAGGCCTGGTTGAGGTTTCTTCCTGAGGCCTGAGTGGGCTCTCAGACATCTCCTTTTTGGTAGTATTTGGGAGCAGAAGCTCCAGTTGAAGTTCGTGACTGATCAACCAAGCTCAGTGGGCCAAAGTCCTCACCCAGACATGAAGGTCTGAAGTTGCAAAGGTGACTTTTTTTGTGTGGTGGGTGAGATGTGCCCTGGTGTGTTGGGGACAAAGAAATTATTCACACAATTAACTTTTCTGAGAGGGATGGATTGGGGTGGTCACTGAAATATGGTTTGTACATCACTCACACTGTTGGGTTGGGTGCTGCGTCTGTGGGAGATTTTGGTCTCGGGGAGCACAGGGACTCAAAAAAGGAGTTTATTGACAGAATTTGGTGCCATTGGGCCCCATTGTTTCTGTCTGTTTTCAATACAAGTTGGTCTCAAAAATCCAATCACTCCTGAAGAGAACTTGCATTGGATATTTCTCCACTCAAAGAAATGTCCATGTCCACTCACTGACGTTCTGCACAGGATGAGTGATTTCAGAAAACAGGGTATTTGCCTTTTTTAGAGCATAATCTGACTCGATCACGGGATTGGTAGTTCTCCTGTGGGGTACCTGGAGCAGGTCATGGAGACCTATCCATGTCTTAGCCTCTCAAACTTCCTGAGTGAGAATTTCCCCCTGCCAGGTGCTGGGATTTTTTCAACGCTTTAAGTAAAATTGACAATAGAAGAAAGGGGAAAAAAGCCCCTGATATTTTTATAGAAGCTGCTCTTACTGGACAAACAGGGATCTCCATTGGAGGCACTTGATGGAGGACTTCAAAGGGAGGAAGAGCTTCACTTTTGTACATTTAGGTTGGAAATGTTATTTTATGAAAGATTCCAGCTTCTCCGTATGCTCCCAGGGAACAGGGACAGGACAAGGGGAAACGGCCTCAGGCTGGGCCAGGGGAGGCTCAGGTTGGACAGCAGCAGGAATTTCTCCATGGAAAGGGTGCTCAGGCCTTGGCAGGGGCTGCCCAGGGAGGGTTGGAGTGGCCATCCCTGGAGGCGTCCAAGGAAGGGCTGGAGGTGGCCCTCAGTGCTCTGGGCTGGGGACAAGGTGTGCATCGGGCACAGCTGGGACTGGATGGGCTGGGAGGGCTTTTCCAGCCTCAGGGATCCTGGGATCCTGTGAACTTTTGGGCCAAAAGGCTTCTTCAGAGAACTTTATGTGATAGTACCAGAGGTACCTAAGGAGGTATTGCTGCCTCTCATGCAGGGCTAAAAGCAAGAGCCTTGTCTTTATTTCCACTTCCATGTGCCCTGAGTGAGCCCTTGGGCACTTTGCCTGCCCAGCACGGTGCTCTGAGACAGCAAGAATTCCATTAGAAGGGCGAAGCACACGGATGAGCTGATTTGTGCTAGAAAACAAGGATTTAAGAGCAGGAGCATTGCTAGAGGATGGGATGGATGGGTTGATTCAAGCACGAAGAATTGTGGGTGGAATTAACTGTGAAAGAAATGGCTTGGAATACATAAACATGAGGGTGTGGGCGGCAGGAAGGGCACGGAAAGAGGCGCCAATGAGGAGCAGGTCAAGCGAAATGAGAGCTCTGAGTGACTGGGCACTCGAGGAAGGGCTAGAGGAATATGATTGGAATGTTGGAAGAAGGACTTGGCTGAGATTAGGGTCTAGTTTAAAAAAGAGGAGACAAAATATGCTGAAGTGAGAGGCAGCTTTAGGTGCTTCGATGCTCAAACTCGTGTTGCTTCCATTCCTTTGGCAAAGTTCTGGGTGGGAAGTTTAGGAAGACTCATGCATGGGAATGGTTAGGATTTGTGGGTGGGAAGTTTGAGAGGACTCATGGGCTGGGAAGAGCCATGTGTGGGAATGACTGGGAAGAGCTAGGGGTGGGAATGGTTGGGTGGAATTTATGGGTTGGGAGAACTTGTGGGTGGGAATCGGATACAGGACTGAGACTGAGCTCTGCAGTGGTTGGTGCTGGTGGTAGCTGGTGAACAAGACCAAGAAATGGCCTTTTAGGAAGCAGGTTTATCATGTTAAACTGCCCAGAAATCATATTAAAAATACCATTAATGTATCTAATGAATATGGATTACCTGTAGTCAGTTTGGAAGCCTCTAGCCCAGGATTTTCATTAATTAGATTTTTGGGTGCCTACAAGATTCCACTTGAAGGGATCTGATCCAAACATCTTCTAAAATCAGGCCCTTCTGAGGAATTTCAGCCTGGATGGTGAAAAATGTACACCTTTAATCTGCTCTCCAGAAACACCCCAAATAAGCAGTAAAACTCTGCAAGTTTGTGTCCAGGTCTCCTCCAGGCTTTTTTACTTTTCTCCCTCTTCCCACTCTGGCACATGAAAATGGGAAAAGCTGTGATTTTTAGATCCTTGGAGTCCTGTCAGGGTCATGGCAACCCACAAAATGTTGTTCCTGACCCACATTCTCCAGTCCCTTTTCTCAAGAGTGACATGGTATAATATTCAGGAGTTGAGATTCTGATGGGGAACTTTAATTTTTTTTAATGTATCAGTGTTCTGGGGAGTGTGAAAAGTATTGATTACTGCTTGGACTTTGTGATTTTATTTACCCAGAATTTCTTGTTTGGGTTGGCGGAAGCACCCACTCCCTTAACTCTGTATTTTCAAGACCTTCCCTATTTAATTCTGTCCTAGAACTGCCTCGGATACCTTTTGATTTTTAGGATACTTCCTTTCCTTTGCTTCTCATTTGCCAAACGCTCCCAAACCACGGAGTTGTTTTTCCCAGTGACTTTACGTGAGGTTTTGCCTCTTTATTTTCCTGGGGGTTCTGTTATCAGTCTGTAAGTGGCATCAAAAAGGTTGGGTATAAAGATAAATAAATAAACTCATGTCAGCACAACACCCTTGAAAGGAAACGTCTCAAGCTTAACCAAATTTGAGGATTTGGATCAATTCCCAATTAATTGTTGCAGCTCCAATCCTTGCTGGTTAATATGTACTTTGGGATTAGAAGTTCTGATGATGAGTGCAAGGCATTTTTGGGGTGATTTTGCCCCAGATTTGGGCTGGGATAGAACAGACCTGATGCCTCCAGCTCTGCTGGGCACAGCTGAAAAATCCAACAGACATTTATCCCGTGGGAGATGCAGGAGAGGTTGGATGGGAAGCTCTTGGCATCCCCCAGCCTGATGTTGGTTGAATTTGCAGCGGCAGAGCATCTGGGATGAAAATTCCAAGGTTTGGGGGGGGTCAAAATATCAATTGAGAGTCTTAATTTGGAAAATATTTGGGTTTCCTGGTGATGTATAAGTGCCCATTGCTTTTGCTGGGGTGACACAAGGAATGAAGGTGTTTATGGAGTTTAGATGCCAGCATTGATAAGCTGTGACATGAATTTAGCAAGGACTATTCCACAAAATAAGGCAAAAAAAGACAGAATAAACTACTGTAACAACAGGAGAAGAGCAAAACTTCTTTGTTGAATAAAGCTCTTGCTAGCAAAGCTGGGAAAACCACCAAAAGCAACACAAAAAAAAAGAAAAAAAAGGGAAAGAAAATTTTGACACCAGACTTCTTATTGCAGTTTAGTTCGTGTAGTATATTCCCTGTTGGAAATTCCTCTGTCTTGTTGACGTGCTAAAAATGGATTTAGGCTGTGAGGATAATTCATCTGGGCGCAAACTGGCACCAGCACAGCCAGAAGAAAAATGGGCAAGCCACAAACGCTTCCAGTTTAATTATTTTATTCCTCACCACAGGACAACCTTTAAGTCACAGCCAATGTCAGGCTGGGATAAAATGGATCCAGGGTGATGTTCTTGCAAAAGCTGCCAAAACATGGGCTGGAGATCAGGCTCTGCTTTTATTTGCTCATCTTCATTTGAGTTTTTTCCCTCTTGCAGACTCACTACGAGAGTGGAGAGTACATTATCCGCCAAGGGGCTCGAGGGGACACCTTCTTCATAATCAGCAAAGGAAAGGTGAGTTCACACCCTCCCAGGGCCAGGGGCTCCCCAAACCCTGCTCCAGCCTCTCCCTCTCCCCCTCCCCTCCTGAGCCACACATGTGGCAGCACTTGACATTTAATTAAACTCCTTGGCTGGGTCAGGAGGGAAGAGTGGCCTGAAGGGCTGAAAATGCAATCCCCCACTGGTTTGCACATGTGCTCCCAGGGAACACTTTGGGGTGGAAACTGTTGTTGAGTCTCTGGCTAAATGACCACAAAACCCTCAATTTTTCTGAAGTAAAACCCTACAGTACTCCATGATTTCTTTGCTAAGCATCCCCCTTCCAAGGCCGGCTTCCAGGCTTCATTCCCGTGGCTCTCTCCTCCCAGCTTCTTCAAATTCAGTAACAGGAAGGCAGGGATGTCTGGGCTCTCTCCATGGGGAAGAATAAAGGTCTAAATTTCTCTTCCACTGCTCACAGTGAAAATGTTTTTGATCTCTTTTCCCATAAAATCCTGATGGGGTTTTATAGACCAAGCTTTTTCTTTCCATTCAACAAGTATTTATAATTTTTTTAGCCTGCCTAATACACTTGAGAGACACCTGGCTTCTTTCCACATAGCAGGATGGAGATTTCAGAGTGATTTCCAGCTGCCAACTCGTTTTCCACCATCATCTTCCACTTTCTGGGAGCCAGTGCTCATTGGAAGGCAAAAAATGGTCTTTTTCAAATCGATAAGAATGTCATGGACAAGTTATTGAAATGAAGTTAATCATAGCCTGCAGAAATCCCAGTTTGTTGGTTTGGTGCTCTTTCACTTCCCTTCACTCAGAAATAATATTCCCTCTTTTGCCAGAGTATGGACAATCACGAGCCAAGCTTCAAATCCTTTTTTTTTTTTTTTTCCTTTTTTAATGGGCAAAAATATTGGGATGGTGAATCTGCCTCCCACGTTGAGTGTGTAGAGCTGTGTTGTCCAGGGAGGTGTTTGCCCCACTTGTCCAGGCGGGTCCCATTCCTTCCCAGCAGCCACAGAATCCTGGAATGATTTTGGGAAGGGACCTGAAAGCCCATCCAGTCCCACAGAAGGACGCCTTCCACTGTCCCAGGCTGCTCCAAGCTTGGCCTTGGACACTGCCAGGGATCCAGGGGCAGCCACAGCTTCTCTGGGCACCCTGTGCCAAGGCCTGCCCACCCTCCCAGGGAACAATTCCTTCCCAATATCCCATCCATCCCTGCCCTCTGGCAGTGGGAAGCCATTCCCTGTGTCCTGTCCCTCCATCCCTTGTCCCCAGTCCCTCTCCAGCTCTCCTGGAGCCCCTTTAGGCCCTGGGAGGGGCTCTGAGCTCTCCCTGGAGCCTTCTGTTCTCCAGGTGAGCACCCCCAGCTCTCCCAGGCTGGCTCCAGAGGGGTTCTAGCCTTGGAGCAGCTCCGTGGCCTCCTCTGGACTCATTCCAACATGTCCTCAATCTCCAAAGAAATGTGAAAAGCAAATCCCAGTTGTTGAGCTGCAGCCCTTACCCCTCACCCAGAGGATGGAGAAGACCTCCCATGGCCTTGGCCGTTGCTGCAGAGCCCTGGACTCCTTCTGGAGCAGCTCCTTGGCTTTGTCCCTGGCCTCTGCTCCTTTATCTTGCTGTGACAGCTGCTGGCCAGAAAAAGAGAGCTAAAATAAAACAAGGCACGGGGACTTGCTGAGAAATTCCCAGACTCTCAGCTGGAGCCTGATGGCTTGACAGAAATTCCCACAGGGATAGTTAAATCCTGCCCAGTTTTCTCTTCCGAGCTTATTGCTTTGGAAAAGAGACACCCGTGGCTGATGGTTGGATGGGGTTGGAGAGGGTTTCATTGTAATGCCTGATTTAGGACATCAGGTGGAGGTGATAATTAATCCATGCTAAGGCTACAGCCCGGGATAGGCGGGATAGAGCCTCAACAGTGAAACATGGAATAAATATCAATGAAATGCAGGATTTTAGAATCCCTGTGTGCTGCATAGCACCTGCTGAAGCTGGAGTACAGCACCCCCCGTGTCCTGTGGTAAAACTTGACCCAGGCAGCTCAGTAAGCCAGGAAAATGCTGGCAGCAGCTCCTGTTCCTGGGATCACACCTGCAGTGCCTGTAGTCAGCCTGAGCAGCAGCAGGGAGAGCTCCTTAGGGAATCTCTGCCTTGCCTGTCACATCAGAGTGTCTGGAGTGACAGGATCATGGAAAAGTCCAGGGTGAAGGGACCTTAAAGCCCATCCAGTCCCACACAAGAACACCTTCCACTGTCCCAGGCCTTTCTCCAAGCCCCATCCTTGGACACTTCCAGGGATCCAGGGGCAGCCACAGCTTCTCTGGGCACCCTGTGCCAGGGCCTGCCCACCCTCCCAGGGAACAATTCCTTCCCAATATCCCATCTATCCCTGCCCTCTGGCAGTGGGAAGCCATTCCCTGTGTCCTGTCCCTCCAGGCCTTTCTCCAAAGTCCCAACTCTCCTCTCCAACTCTCTTGTACCTTTAGGCACTGGAATTCTGCTCTAAGGTCTCCCCAAAGCCTTCTCTTCTCCAGGCTGAAGTGAGCAGAGAGTAATTTTACATTTCTGAGCCCATCACTTCTCTCAGAAAGACTTAGAAAACTCTGTTTTCTTCCAGCCCACCCTCCACTGATAATTCTTTTAGGACCAAAATCCTTATCCCCTTCTTCCCTGTCTGCTCCATCCACCCCACTTGACCCCACTCCTGTGCTCGTTTAGTTTATTTATTTTAACTTGTTTCCTCAAGTCCCAGAAAGCAGAAATCAAAGTGAGTTCCAAACATGCTGTGTGCAGGAATCTGTGGAATAATAATGGGTGGAAATGGCTCATTCCCTTCTGCTTGGGAAGTGCTGCTGCTCCATCCCTTGCCTTTATCCAGGGGCAATGTGGGCCTTGCTGGGCCGTTTTCCACCCTTTTCCCTTTAAAATCCACAATGTGGCACCAATTTAATGCAGGTTCCCCACTGGAGCCTGGCTCAGAGCTTTCAACCTCATAGAAGTCACACTGCCCTAATCCCTGAACACTGTTTGCTTGGGATCAGTGGAAGTCATGGAAAAAGGGCTGAAATCTGCATTGAAGTTGCCTTTGTTTGTCCAGGGGTGTTCCTGGCTCATCCATCCCCCATTCCCTGCCCTTCCATGAGGCAGCACAGATGTTCAGTGCCGTGTGCTGCTCATTAACCACTCAGACCCACTGGTTCTGCCACCCCTCAAAGAGCTGGGACAAAGTGCAGGCCACAAGTGGAAATTTAATAGGGAAATTGCACTGGGATATCACTGAATCCAAAAGGATCTGCCTGACCTCCCACATTTTGGCTTTGGGAATTCCCACATGCAAGAGCTCTGATTAAAAAGATGGAAAGATTGGATTTCTGCTCCAGCTAGAGTTGTCCCCTCCTTGAACTGTAGAGAGAGCAGAGCCACCCTTTGTCCCGCAGTGCCCCAAACTGCTTCACTTCAGCTGTGTCCAAATGGAGGTGATTTATGTTATTCCTGCCCCTCCAGGGAACTCGGGAATGCTGGGAATCATGGGGAACAAAGCCAACGGAAGCCTAGGCCGTGTGTCTGACTGATGCACAGCAAATTTTTGGGATTTCATTCTCCTGTGACTGTGCTTGTGCAGCCAACTCCACGTTTAGAGTTAAAAACATTCCCAAAAATCCAAAGCGGTGTGTTTTTGCCAGAGTAGTGGAAAATCACTGCTCATTTTCTTGGATGGTTGGTTGGCGATGCCAAGGGAAGAGTGCAGGACTCTGGGGCATTACGTGGTTCCCAGAGGAGCTTTTCCTGGGAGATCCAGGAGGTGACAAATTCCCCTCTGAACAAAGAGGTTTTAGTTGTTAATGAAAGGTTTCCTGAATCCTGTGGGGTTTTGGCTCTTCCACAGGTGAACGTTACCCGGGAGGACTCTCCCAGCGAAGATCCCGTCTTCCTCCGCACTCTGGGGAAGGGGGATTGGTTTGGAGAAAAAGCCCTCCAAGGGTAAGTGCTCCTTATGAAATAGTTCTTGAATTTCGATATTTTCTCCAGGATTTTTGCAGCTTTCAGATGGTTCTGGCCATTTGGGAAGAGATTGGGAGTGGATTTATT
Organism: Falcunculus frontatus; assembly: GCA_013398115.1. Taxonomy (NCBI): domain Eukaryota; kingdom Metazoa; phylum Chordata; class Aves; order Passeriformes; genus Falcunculus; species Falcunculus frontatus. The sequence continues at coordinate 150,906 of VZRV01003135.1, read as the reverse complement.
CTTTTGGAGTCACTGGATTTGTGTCAGGAGGAGGCCCCACCTCAGTGGGAAATGGGGTTTGTTCTGCACTTGAGCAGCCAAATGTAGACCTTCCCTTGCTTGTGGACATCAAAAATTAGTTTGTCTTTGTGCTTCCTTCCCCTAACATCCATTGGAATCTCAAAGAGTTTGATTTTTGCAGCTCTGGAATGTTATTCCTGTATGGAAAAGGATAATCGTGGTCATCCTGATGGGGTGAATGGCTGAAGGCAGGGCAGTCTGGGGGGTTTCAATTGCCATGCTCTATTTCTGTGGGATTTTGGAGGCGGAAATTGGATGTGAGTGACCACTTTTATATAAACATTTTCCGTTGGGGATGAGCTAGAAGAAGAGAAGCTGCAAATCCATGTTCGGCAGGTGATTATTATAAAAATCTGCTTTATTAAGGCAGGAATTGGGGACACTCATTCATCTTCATGGACAAACATCTTTTCCTTGGGTTTTATCTTCATGACAGAGCTCTTGGGCTTTCTTTTGGGATGGTGTGGTAACAAGGTCAATCCCTCCTCTCCCACCCTTCTCCCAAATAAAAGGAGGCAGGATATTTGAAGGCCGAATTTCCTGGTACTTCCTGGCAGCCAGAGATATATCCAGCACAAACCTCAAGTCTATGAATCTCTACCTGAATTACAAAATACTGTGGTTGTTAAACAAATGTACCTGATCTTGATTCCATCCCTGCACAGCCCTGGTGATACGGAGCATCCCCACGGTGGGAATTCCTTGGCATTTCAAATGGAGTAGTTTGAGATTGGATCATTTAATGCTGCTTGGCTGCATATATTTGAATATTCAGTAGAGAAATGGAAACTTAATTATTGAGAATACGTTCTCTGCATGCAGGGAAAGCACAATCCTGCATCCCTGGAAGTATCCAAGGCCAGGCTGGAGCGGGTCTGGAGCAGCCTGGGATAGTGGAAGGTGTCCCTGCCCATGGCACTGGATGAACTTTAGGGTCCCTTCCAACCCAAACCATTCCATGATCATTTTTTTGCTAGAGAGGTGGAATTCCTCCAGAACCATCCATTTAAATGGAATAATGGGAAAATATTGTAATGTAAAGATTTGGCAGCTCAATAAATTGCTAATTAACGAGGGTCTGTCAGGACTGTGTGAGACATCCCTGTTCAACCACTTGGGAAACTTTCAGGATGATTCCACTGCTGTAAAATACAGTTATGGCTGAGAGCTTGAGATAAACCAGAATTTTTACTCTATTTTCCTTCCTTTTTCATCTTTGATTATTTTTTTAAAACTTTACCAGGCCCCTTAGCAACACGTGGAATCCCAGCATGGTTTGGGTTGGAATGGACCTTACAGACCAAGGGACACCTTCCCCTGGACTTTATTAAATCCTGGGATTTCGTGTGTGTAGAATAAAACAACTAAAAACCATTTCTTCATTAGGATAGAAAATGATCCCAGCAGGAGCTGGGATGACATATCCCCCCCAGCAATATGTCCCTGACAGAGCCATCGGGGCTGATGTGCATGATCCCATTTCCCATGCTCACGGCAGATGGCACCCATTAGTTCCCATATCCCATTTCACACCGGCGGAACAGGCCATGAAATGATGATCCACCTCCTCTCCCAGTGCCTCTCGTGCCTTCCTGGCTAATTGGAGGCAGCAGATGGACAATTTGCAGCCTAGCACGACATAATTTAGGGTGCTCCGCAGTCAGGTGATGTTTTCTTCATTGCAAAGAAAACATCTGATAGGGCTGGTGACAGGAATTATTTCTATCAGCAGGGAAATAAAGTTCCTTCAGATCAGCACAGGGAGATAACTCAGTGCAGCTCAGGTACTGAACTCAGTGATAACTCAGTGTGGATAACTCAGTGCGGCTCTGATGCCTTGACGTGGCAGTTATTCCCTGGGAAAAGGAGCAGTGGAAAGGTCAGGTCTCTAAAAGACTCTAAAAACAGAGAATAGACAGGAATAAGGGAATAAAAGGAGGTATTTATTTGAAGGGCCTTCAAAGGTACACCCTGGGCAGGCCAAAGGCTCCACCCAAGATGGACCCCGGGTCACGAGTTCTTCACACTTTTATAAGTTTGGTCCATTTGCATATCAGGGTTAATTCTCCAATTATGACCTCGGTTCATGATGTCATTACCCCAAGTTTGCCCCCCCCTTCAGAGGCTTTTAGTTTACACATTTTGGGGCCTGGTGTCCTTGAAGAGCAAACCCAGAGAGGTTTGTTATGTGTAACCAGCACGAGAGAACAGCAGCTACCAGGCCACACGAAACTCCAGAGTTACACACCAGGCAGTGCAGGATTTGGAAAATATAAAAGTTAAAACTTTAGTACCTCAGGTACTAAAACCGGCTGAGAAATTAGGGGATGCTGCCTTCCTGGCCTCACACAGCTGGAACTTGCTCCAGAACATCAGGAGCACACCACAGCCCCTTGCAGAGGGGATGTTTTGGGAGCAGCCATCCATCCCGTTGGATGGAAAACATGGTTTAGACTGTGGCAGAGAGTCTTGAGACAGAAAATGATGGGGGAAGAAAAGAGGACAGAGTGCAAATCTTTAGGAAAATGAGGGTTCTGAGCAACCTGGGGTAGTGGAAGGTGTCCCTGCTCAAGGCAGGGGCTGAAATGGGATGGGCTTTAAGGTCCCTTCTGACCCAAACCACTCTGGGATTCCATGAATGCCTCCTTCCTGCTGCATATTCCATCATATATTGGATGTACACAAGGCTGGTGGTTTGGGTTTGGGTGGTGTTTGGCTGCGGGTTTCACCCGGTTTTGGGATCCAGGAGGTGCTCCGGACCCAGAGCAGGAGCACAGGGCTGGGGGCTGATGTTTGGAGAGGTGGTGGTGGAGCAGGAAAGGGAGGAGTTTGATAGAAATATTCATAGTTTGGTTCAGAAGGCATTGACCAAACTGGCCAAGTGTTGAGGTGTAGCTGGGATTTTATGGCGAGTGCTTTGCTTTTTAAAAAAGGGGTCCCTAAACACTCCTGGGCAGTGGCAACAGGAAGGATTTGAGTGAGGAGCCCAAGCTGAAGCTGAGACAGGGCCTCTGCAATGTCTGTGTGTCCACTGGATGTGTTGGTGTATAAATGTAAATGTGAGGGGTGTATCCTACTGAGGAAAGCAATGGGAATATGGATGATTTAAACCTACAGGAACAGCACAAAGTTATAACAAACACATTCCATGTTACGGCATGAAAACAGCTGTTTAAAGCTGTTTTATTGGATTTTACTGGATTTCTAGGAGGAGATTTCTAATGCTGTTTTATTCTGAAAACTGCTGACTTTGCTCATTTGCCCATGTGAGCTGTTCTGGAAAATAATGAAGTTGTTTGCTCTGCAGGGAACGACCTGAGGGGTCCCTGAGCCAGCAGAGTGTCCCGGGGGTCCTGGGGGACACCGAGCTGTCCCTGAGCCAGCAGAGTGTCCTGGGGGTCCTGGGGGACACCGAGCTGTCCCTGAGCCAGCAGAGTGTCCTGGGGCCAGGGAGGCCAATGGGATCCCAAGGGCAGCAGGAAGAGCATTGCCAGCAGGAAGGGCAGGGAGGGATCCTGCCCCTCTGGGCAGCCCTGGGGGCACCTCTGGAGTGCTGTGCCCAGCTCGGGGCTCCTCAGCACAGCAGGGCCAGGGAGCTCCTGGAGCGGGGCCAGCGGAGGCTGCGGAGCTGAGCAAGGGCCTGGAGCATCTCCGTGCCCAGGAAAGGCCGAGGGAGCTGGGGCTGCTCAGCCTCGAGAGGAGCCCCGGCTGAGAGGGGCCCTCAGGCCTGGCTGTCCCTGGCTGCAGGGAGGGCTCCGAGCAGGGCCCGGGCTCTGCTCCGGGGGCCCAGCAATGGCCCCAGAGCAACGGGCAGGGCCTGAGCCCAGCAATTCCCCTGCACAGGAGGCACAACTTCTGCCCTGGGCAGTGCCCAGCCCTGAGCAGATTGTGCACAGAGGCTGTGGGGTCTCCTCCCTGGGGCTGTTGCAGAGCTCTGTGCACACAATGCTATGCCCTGTGCTCTGGGATGGCCCTGCTGGAGCAGGGACGTGCCACCAGGTGCCCACTGCTGTGCTTCCTCCAGCCTGAGCCATCCTGTGACTGGTGTGAATTATTTTAAGGCATGGCATATGGAAAAGGTGTTGGAATTTGGGAAGCTATCCCTCCAGCAGGGTCATGGCAGGTCAGCTCATGGATGGAACTGCTGGAGGAAGCTCCTGTTTGATGCCGAGAGCCCCAGGCAAAGAGTGCCCTCTGTTCTTCCTGCTTCTTGTAAAGACTAAAATACACGTTTTGATTGATTCCTTGCAAAATGTGTTTGTGGTGTGTAGGGGGAAGAAAGAATTGTGGTCTTTGCAGGAGGTGCTGTGCCCTGGTGACCCCAACAGTGATATCTGAGCTGTTGGGACTGATTTATATCTGATTTTTTGTTGGACTCTCAATGGTCTGAAAATGAGAATGCTGGTAGCTGTCCCTCATGGGACAACACATCTACTTCCAAGAAAATTTGTGCTATTTCCCATTTCCATTCCCACCTCTGGTAGTTATTTTCCCTAAGTTACAGGAATCAGCTCTCCTCTACCTGCCCCAAATCCCTGGGGCATGATTTGTGCCCTGCTAATTTCCTGGAACAGTAAAACAATATCCATGGCTATGGGTAGGAGTGTCAGGGGCCAATTTCTGTGCTGACCATTCCAGAAACCTGATACCATATTTTCCACCTGGAACAGTGGGAGTTGCTGTGATGGATGTTGACATCAGTGACCAGAGCAGCATGGGAATCCACTTGGGAAATATCACATCAGGAATATTCCAGTCAGGATTGCAGCTGGTGATGTCAGAGCTCTGTTCAGTCAGAAATTAATGTTGGAGCTGAATTTAATGCCAAAAGCCTTTTAAGAGGCTGAGATCGAGACATCAATAAAAGCAGGACTTTGTTTCTTTCTCTTATAGAGGGTTTTTTCTTGAGTCAGACTCCAAGGTTTTTATTAAATCTCTCTTAACTCTGCAAGAGGTGCAGGGGTCACTCCACTCCTGCTCCTCTTCTCCCTGCTCTAATTCCCACTTTCCTTCTGTGTCCTTCAGTGGTGCCCCTGCTGGACTGACCTGACCTTTCCATTGCTTCTTTTCCCAGGGAATAACTGAAAAACTCTGTTTTTCTTTGAAAACCTCATAACCAAAACCCAGAAACCTTTGGGGTGCCCCACCTTGCTGCCCTGCTCTCTCCTGTCTTGCCTTCTCCAGCTTTTTTCAGGTTTCTTAGCTATCCTGGAAAGGAGTCCTTCCCCTTGCCCTTCCCCTTCCCCTTCCCCTTCCCCTTTCC
>VZRV01003135.1:58527-145576 GCA_013398115.1 Falcunculus frontatus | reverse complement strand
TCCCCTTCCCCTTCCCTTTCCCCTCTGCAACTTTTATGGGCTGAATCCGTTTCTGATGTCCTTGGACTGAACTTCTAGGAATAATGAGAGTTATATTCCATTTTCAAGGGACACCTTCCTTGCCATCCCCTGCTCCCACTAAAACCTTCCCACCTGTTGCCCTGTGAACCTCATTGTCCTGAATTTTCCAGAGAAAAGAGAGTGGAATGGAGGATTGGAAATATTTATCACTCTGGGACACAGAGGCAGGCACACAAGTGTAGATGTGGCAGGAATTTCATCTCAGGGTGGCATTTCCAGAGAGATATAAATGAATAAAAGATATTTTTACCCTATAGGAAAATACCATTTTAACTCCTGTTTCTGCAGGGAGAACCACGGGTCCTTCTGTTGCAATCCATGTGTTTGAGGAACAGGCATCCAACCACCAAAAAGTGTTGGAGAAGGGCCTGGGAAGCAGCAAAATTCCGGTGTAGGAAAGCAGATGGAATTTGTGATGGGAAAGGGCTGGAAAAATGGGCTGTGGGGTGGAAGGACACTGAAGGAAGGGTCCCTCCTGGGGTGATTCCTCTTGCCATGAAGCCATTCCTTGGTCACAATGCAGAGACATTCCCTGACTCCTGTTCCAGCCCAGTTTGGAAGAGTAGAAAGAGGGAATTAAAAGCAGCCATGGGGTAGGAATGCAGTCCAGGATAGTGCAGGATAATGCAGTTTTCCAGCCAGGAGCCCCATGGGATGGAGATGTACCCCTGGTGTGGAGGCCACCATAAAACCGAAGCAGTGCTTCAAGTGTCGATAGGCAGGAGAATGAATAAAAACAGCCCAAAGGGAATGACTAAACCCAGCCTTCCAACTCTGGTAAGGTGAGAAGCATTTTTCGCCACCCCTGTTGCTAAATAATGGGGCTTTTCCCATAAATCCAGGGTGGTTTTGCCCTTTTTCCAACACCCATGCTGTTAATGTATCCTAGGGACTGTGGATCCGACACACGCTCTCCAAGGACCGGCTGGAATTTTTGTCGTCCATTATCTCAGCTGCTTTTTGCACTTCTTGCAAGCACTGGGTGATCTCAGAAGATCTTTCAGCCTTTACTTCCCTTTCCCTGCCAGGCAGCCAGGCCTGATGGATTTGGATCCATCGCCCTGAGGCGCAGGAAGCTTTTCCAGGCATTGGGAAAGCTGCTGGCAATTCCCTGAAACAAAACCCTCCCAGAGGCTTTGGAGAGCGAGCGCTCCAAAGCTGGGACAGCTGCAAGTGAGGGGGCAAAGTGACCCCGGGCTGGTGTCACCATCTGCTCCCCTTGGGGCTGCAGCTCCTCCTGCAGGGATCTGGCCTTGGGTCAGAGAGGTGGCAGCTGGGCCTTGGAGCTGATGGATCTCCTGAGGGCACCCATGGCAGAAATTTAATGAAATGGTGGAAAACGTGGCCCTGCCCTGCCCAGGCTGCTGTTGGGGTGGCCTGGCCTCAAAGCCCTCGGCTCAAGCACAGATGGAGGGGGTTTATGACTGCAAAATCGTGGAATTTCCGTCAGGCCCTTTGTGGTTTGTTTAATTCCAGTATTCCAAGTATGATAGATTTGCTTTCCTTCCTCCAAGTCAGGCCCTTCTCTCAGGTACCAAGCAACAGGAGAAGAGGAAAGGGCCAGGGGAGGTTGAGGCTGAACATCAGGAAGAATTCCTTCTCCAAAAGGGTTGTAAAGCATTGGAACAGAGTGCCCAGGGAAGTGGTGGAACCCCCAAAAAGTGTAATCCTGTCATGGCCTGGAAGTGTCCAGTGGAAAGTGCCCCTGCACGTGTCAGGAGGTTGGAACAAGATGAGCTTTAAGGTCCCAACCCAAACCATTCTGGAATTCTGTGCTGATTTCCGTGATTCTGGGCCTTCCCTCTCTGCCCTTTTTTTGCCAATAGATGAAGGAATGAGCTGGAAAGGACCAGAGGGCAGAGCAAGGTGTGGTGGCTCTCACGGGATGCTGCTTGGGAGTACTGCACGGGGACCCCTGAGGTGCAGGTTATTTTCAGCTTTTCTAGCAGGGATGAATTGATATTACTGGCTCTTCCTGCCTAAAATCCCAGCACAGAATGGATCCTAGCAAAGCTCCATCCAGCCTGGCATTCCCAGCACCCAGAATTCATTGCTGACCACCACCCTGAACCAGAGCTGCAGCTCTAATCATTTATAATCCTTGCTGGGTTCAATATCCTTAAGCAATTTTAAACCTTCCTTCTCCTCCTGCATGCTTTAAAGTGTGGCACTAATTGCCACAGAAGGTTGGGGCTTTTAATGGGGCTTGTTTGGGTTTTTTTTTTTGGATGAGCCATCTGCTGCTTGAGGTGATGCCACCGAGTTCTCAGATGTGCAGCTGACTTGGTGATTTTTAGACCCTGTTGTCTGAGATGATACATGTGGCAACAAGCCGGGTGAAGCCAATTTTTCTCTTCTACCTTGACATTTTCTGGCATATTTAGTGACTTGTGAAGATCTCTGGAAGGTGTCCCTGCCCGTGGTGAGGCGGTTGGAAGTACGTGATCTGTGAAACCCCTTCCAACTCAAACCATTCTGGGATCCTCTGAACTCAGCCCTACTTTTTCTTTAACAAGAACCACACTTTTTGTAGAAAAAATGCCCTGTCTTAAAAGTATTGTAATATATTTCCATATAAATATTATGTACATAAAGTATTACATTTCTATTAAGGTTTGGATCTGGAGCTCAGCGCCTGCAGTGGAATTCTGCCTTCTGGCAAACAGTTCAGTTCATCCTTTAAGGCTTTTTCCTAATTTTTGTGCAGAGAGCTGACACCACCTTAGTCAGGCCAGTGCTGGTGACCCTTCCCAAAGAACTGTGCAGTTTTCAGGTCAGCTCCACGAAAAAGTTACACTTCCACGCTTGGATAGGGTTTCTTTAGGAGCAAAGTGACACAGCAGGGAGAGGGAATGCACAATTCCTGCCCACCGAGGCTCTGCATTCCAAGGGTCACTTCACAGCCTCTGGCAGGGCTGAGCTGATGACTTGGGGCTCGATTTTCCCCACTGTTCCATGCCTGGAGTGTAAATTCCTGCACTTCCAGGCACTCCAGTTGGCAGTGGGGTGCAGGGGCTCGATTTTCCTCATTGTTCCACGCCCTCAGTACAAATTCCTGCACCTCCAGGGCACCCCAATGAGGTGCAGCTGGATTTTCTAATAGTGCTGAACCAAAGCTGCTCCAGTGAGGGACAGTAACCAGGGGGTGAAGAGGGACAAACAAATGATTTTGTACTTAGGCAAGAGCAAAGAACTCCAGGGCTGGAGGATGTTGTGCCTCATCAGCACCTGCTGGAGAGGCCCCTTTGCATTTCCGCAGTCTGGGGATGTGAGATAGATCCTCATGGAAACACCTCTGGCACTGAAGGGATAGGGATGGGACACTGAGGAGTGAGAGGAGTGAGAGGCTGGTGCACAGAAGTTCATCTTTTTTTCATTTATTGTCTAAGAGAAAAAGAAAACACATGTCAGAACCGTGGAGTGGTTTGAGTGGGAAGGGACCTTTAAGATTCAAAATCCCACCCCTGCCATGGCAGGGACACTTTCCACTGTCCCAGGCTGCTCCAAGCCCCAATGTCCAACCTGGCCTTGGACACTGCCTGAGATCCAGGGGCAGCCACAGCTGCTCTGGGCACCCTGTGCCAGGGCCTGCCCAGCCTCCCAGGGAACAATTCCTTCCCAATATCCCATCCATCCCTGCCCTCTGGCACTGGGAAGCCATTCCCTGTGTCCTGTCCCTCCATCCCTTGTCCCCAGTCCCTCTCCATCTTCCCTGTCATCCTCTCCAGGCACTGGAAGGCCACAATGAGGTCACGCTGAACAATCCCAGCTCTCTCAACCTTTTAAAATCTGTCTTTATAATCTTTTTATCAACCCAAAATCTCCCTCGGGGAAAAAGAGCCCTTAGGAGATAAGGTCCCTTCCAACCCAAACCTTTCTAGGAGTCTAAAATCAAAATTTTCCTACTCTTCTTTTCACAAAAAGGGCATAAATAACATTAATTTGTGTGGGGAAGTTACACTCAGAGCCAGCTTGATGACTCAAATGTAGTTAGTAAATAATCAAGTGGTTTGGAGTCTTAAAGACAACAATTGTTGGGTTAGAAAATCACGGCTTACGAGTTGTTCTTGCTCTGCTCCAACTGAGTCATAGCCTGGGAACTCCAATTGTTTATTTTTTTTTTCCCTTTGAAGATGTTGTCTAAAGAGCAGGCACAATATTCCTTCTGCTGGGTTGAAAAAGTCCGAAAGAATAAAAATATAGATCTAATGCTGGGCAAGCAGAGTGTGCCAGATGGAGGAAGGCAGAATTCCGGGGGCTTGGGGGAAAGCAGCACTACAGAAGGTTTATGGTTACCATTACATTTGCTTTTGCTGCAGTGAACATCTCCAAGAATTTTTCCAATGTCTTTTTCCCCTCTGTTCCTTCAGAGCCTGAAAAAAAAGATTACTGAAATAAGGAATGCATAGGAAATAATAAATATCATTGCTGTTTATTAACTAAGAAAGCTGCTGGAGCGCTATTCACACCAAAGAATATGGTTTTCATTTATAAAAATTTTTAAATAGCACAGTTTGGGGGATTTATTTTCCTGTCTGGAGCAGGATGAGTGGAGTGGGTGGTGATGGAAGAGATTCCAGGGGTCAGATCTGGTTCTTGCTTCCTGAAAAGAGCAAAACCCTGGGACTGCACTTTGCTTGTCCCATCTGGAGGCTGTGGAACAGCCTGGCAGGGCTCAAGGCTCCAAACTCTTCCCTTTCCCCTCTTCTCATGACTTTTTGCTGGCAATTCCTGTGTTGTGCTAAAGAAAAAAGGGAAACAATGGGAAAAAAACCTCCAACCTAATTTTTGTCCTGCAGCAGCACGTTGCTGTCAATAACAGCCATCAACTATTAGATCCAAAGGTTTTATCCTAGGATTTCAAAATGAGGTTGTTTGTGTCAAAAGGATGGTTTATGAAAAATCTTTCTAGCTGGGGAAAAAAATCCATGCTCTGAAATAAATGTATTTTTAATGAGAGGAAAGAAAAATCCCTGTACAAGAGTTCCAGTGAGGAAATCACACATTTTTCCTGGGAAAATGCTTCCATTGAAATACTCCCGCCAGCTCTGTTCAGGTTTGTAAGGATTAAGTGGAACTGAGGAATGCAGCAGTGAATTTTAATTCTCTTGACTTCCTTTAAAATAAAAACCCCAAACAAGTGAGGATGCCTATGGGGGATGCAGGAGTAGGAATTAATTCCTGGGATGTAGACAGGATAATCCATGTTAGCAAACCGTGTTAGCAAACCCTCGGAGCAGGTTTACAACAAGGTGGAATCAAAGAGGGGAAAAGAGAGCAAAACATGGGATAGCAGCATAAATTTATAGCTAAATTTACTACAGCACCACGTGCTCCTGTTCAAATCTCCTTTTAGACCCAGCATGGGCTTGGGTTTGTGTGTCAGGCCTGGAGCTCCATTTAAAATTCCCATCGTTTATAAATTTGAAAAACTTGAGGGAGTTTTCTGCACAGTAACCCAGAATTGGGATGCAGGACCCACTCATTGGGTGATCATTATGAGGCACCATCATAATGAAATGTTTGGGCCTGTGCATTATAAATAATCAAATGTTCTTTGTTAGAGCCATATTAAAATAATTCCACCTCTGAAATACAGAATAATGTCAATTCCTGGCTTGCATTTTGCCTGCTGTAATTTAAACACAAAGGGACCAAAGGAAACGGCCTCAGCTTGCACCAGGGGAGGTTTAGGTTGGATATCAAGGAAAATTTCTCCACCAAAATGCTGTCAAGCATTGGGACAGGCACCCAGGGCAATGGTGGGATCTGCATTCCTGAAGGGATTTAAAGGATATGTGGAGGTGGCACTTGGGGACATGGGGCAGTGGTACCCTTAAAGCCCATCCAGTGCCGCCCCTGCCATGGGCAGGGACACCTTCCACTGTCCCAGGCTGCTCCAAGCCCCAGTGTCCAACCTGGCCTTGGACACTGCCAGGGATCCAGGGGCAGCCACAGCTTCTCTGGGCACCCTGTGCCAGGGCCTCCCACCCTCCCCAATATCCCATCTAAAGTTCCCCTTTGTCAGTGTGAACCCATTCCCTGTGTCTTGTCCCTCCATCCCTTTTCCCAGTCCCTCTCCAGCTCTCTTGGAGCCCCTTTAGGCCCTGGAAGGATCTCAGTCAGTGATACCAGCCCGGGAACAACGCAGGAATAATCCTGATTTATTTATGTTTGCTGTTCTTCTCATCCTCCCCCCATAAACCCCCAGAGTTCCACAGGCTAAGCACTGTTCCTGTCCTGTATAAATTCCTATTTCTTGACAGCCATCACTCTACCCATGCCCTGCTTTGAATTTAATGATTTAACATCAGTTTTCAGCCTCAGATCAGATCTTTTACCCATGCCCAGCCTTGGCACAGGGGCTGTTTTAGCTGCTGATGGCAGATCAGGCTCCAACAGCTCCACGTTCGGTGGCAGCCTCTGAGCTGACTTTGAGTTGCCCTGGCTGTCGATACAAAGGATACACTTAAGCTTTTAATTCCTTGGTGCATTCCAGCAGATTCCCATTGTCCCAGCCTGTCCCTGTGCCCGTGTGGTGTCACTGTGACTCCGAAGTCACAGAGCCAGCCTGACCACTGGGATCTTGGAGAGCAGCAAGGCTGGCTGGGAATACCTGCCCTGAGTGGGGTAACATTTAAAGTGATAAACTGTGTTATCAGCACCCAAATTTGGGTGTTAATGTAGGTGAGGGCACAGCCTGAGCGTGGCTCTGGTGAGGGGCAGTGCTCCTGTGACAGTGCCGGGTTTGGTGTGAGGAGCTGGGGTTCCCTATGGGTTTGGCTCCCAGAACTGGCGTTTTGGGATGGTTTTGCTCTTAGGAGATCCTGTTATTTACTGTAGGGTCCATGTGGGTGAGACCCAGGGTCCCTCTTTGCTGAACACAGGGGTTTGGGGTTGTTTATTTAGGAGGGCTCCCCTTAGGGCTTTAATGACCCGCTCACGGTTTGTTAGGCTGAACCACGATGTCACTGATCCTCCAAAACTCCCCTGGGGGCTCAAGCTTCCCATTCCAGGGAATTTAAGAGGGGAAACATCTCCAGCTGTGCCAGCTGTGTGGGACAGTGTGTGAACAGCTCCGCCCACGTGCTGGAGAGCTCCTCCCTCACCATCAGAGCTGGGACACTGCCACCCCTCCCACAGGGTTGGGCACTGGGATGCTCCATGGACAATGCTGGTTATTCCCAACCAGACACCTTTGATGGATATGGGAGCCTCAGGCAGTTGCTGATGAGCGTAGGTGAGAGAGGACCCTCAGCACGGGCATTAACCATTGGTGTACAGGGATTTTTGGGATAGATGGACCGTGCTGCTTCTCCATGAGTTATCTGCTTTATTTAAGCCTGGCCATTGCACTGATGGGCATCTGGCCAGTGGAGAGTCCATGCAGCCCCTGCTCCTCTGGGACCTCTCCTTCCCTTCCCGTGGCCCATCCTCCTGCCCCAGTCCTGCCCCAGCTGATTCTCTGCAGGTTCAAGGCACCAAAGCTCCTCTTTCTTCTTTGTTCTCCACACACAAGGTCCTTATCCCCAGATCCACTTGTTCTTGTGCTGCCAAGCTGTGCTGGCAGGAGGCTGATTTCCTTAATTCTGATGATTGTCTTCCCCCTTCTGCCATCTCTCCAGCTCAGCAGCAGCCCCCCAGCTGTCTGTTCATTCCCTGACCATCATTTGGCAGCTTTTTCTCCATTCTCTGCCCAAGAAGTCCCTGCTTTTCTCTTTCCAAAGAGAAAATGGACAAGTTATGGTTCTCCTGATGTGCTGTCACAGGTCCCACCACAACCCTGTTCTCCTGTGGGATGCAAAAGACATTCTCTTCTGGTCTCTTCTTGGAGTTATCTTCATGGTCCCCATGATCTGCAATCCTTCTTTTACTCTTTCCCTTCATTTCCTTCTCTCTTTTGGATCTTTTCCCTCACCGGATGAGCACCTTTTGAGCTCCTCAGTGGCAGAGTTCTGAGCTGCTGCCCCGTTTTCCTCTCTTCTTACCACCAATATTATTTATTGAGTTGAAAGCTCTTCAGATTTCTTCTCTTCCAGTTTTACAGCATCATCAAGTCGTGATTTGAGCTGGAGGGGACTCGCAGAGGGCATCTGACACAACTCCAGCCCCAAAGGGTTCTGATTAGAGCAGGGTGCTCTACATCCAAATGCACTTTCATCCTGAATGGATGGATTTAATTCTTTTTTATTTTTCCTTTCCTTTCTTCATCTTTTGGTCAAGCGGCTCAACTGTTGATCTTTTAGCAAAGCCATTCCTAAGCATTCATAAAAAAGCCAGGAGCACTAATCCAGTTTTGGACTTGGAGAGCTGTCACTGGAATTCAGAGCAGCCACCTACGACCTTCTCTTGGCATCCCCAACTTCCTTCTTCCTGCACGTGGTGGAGGAGCCATGTTGGTTCTCCAGCCCCTATGCAGGGATTGCAGGGGTTTGTTTCCTCCTTTTTGTCTTCTTTTGGTGTGTCTTTCTCCTCTCTTCACTGGACTTTCAGCTCATTTCCTCTGTCCTGATGTCTCACAGCTCATTTCTGGACTTGTCTCTCTCCCAGGAGGAGAGTTCCCTATGCAGGAAGTCTCCAAGATTTCCATATGGCAAAACCCTCCAGAGGTTTTATGGCTGGACACTGCTGGACTGCTCTGGAATTGCTGTGATCCTTCAGGAGGGCTTTGACCCTTTTGTTTGGGCCCTGACTCCTCAGTTCTCATGCCTCAAACCCCAACTCTCCCTCTTTTCCTCCATGACCTGCCCCCATCCAACCTTTCCACTGGTGATTTTGGCATCCAACACCCATTTATTGCACTCTAAAGTATCTTGGGGCTTCCTCCCGATGCTCCTAAGCCTGGGAGAAATTCCCAGTAAAGACCCACAGAGCTGCCCAGGCTTTGAGACCTAGAAAGTGATGATTTGCTGACAATAATTATATTTCCTGGATTTATTTCTTTAAATTGATGTTTGTCACCGAGGTGTCTGCAGGCTCTTGCTGTCTGAAGCAAAGTGTCAGTGATTCTCCCGGGAATTTCACCACAGATTGTCCCAAATCCGACAGGAGCAATGGGAATCGCTGAGCTGCAGGCCTTGGGTGGAACAGACATTTTCAGAGGTTTAGCTGTGTTTATATTCAATAAAAAAAGGGGAAAGCTCATTTAAAACTACTAAAGCTGTGGGCAACCTTCATCTCAATTTAATCTTGTGTTTGCTCAGGCTGAAAAAGTGGTTTAGGGTTGTGTGGCAGAACCTCCCTAACGAAGCAATTTCACTCTGCTGAAGGGGCTGCCAGAGATTTAAATACATCAAAATTTGGTTGTATTTAATTTTTTTTCCCCTCAGCCTTTGGGTTTGTAAAATCCGGTTCTTGATTCCTGAAATCTAAAGCTCCAAACGACACATCCTTAAGGCACCTGCTAAATTCCATTATGTCCGCAGTCGGGCTGTAATGAAATGAAATGTTCGCCGTTGTAGAGTTGAGTAGAAGCTGGAACATTTTAGAGTTTTCTTTAAACCACGAGCTCATAAAGCTGAAAATGACTCTTACAGGAGGTTGCTCGGCATTTGTCCTAGGTGCTGGTTTATTTCCTCATTCCGTAGTAGAATTTTTGATATAAAATATTAGGGGAATTTACAAAAGAATAATTGTGTTAAAGTACGACTTCTGCACCATTCTGGGGTTCTGAGATGGGGACAGGGAATATCCAAATCCTGGAATGGTTTGGGCTGGAAGGGACATTAGGGATCAGCTCATCCTGCCATGGGCAGGGGCACCTTCCACCATCCCAGGCTGCTCCAAGCCTCGTCCAGCTTGGCCTTGGACACTTCCAGGGATCCAGGGGCAGCCACAGCTTCTCTGGGAAATCCATTCCAGGGCCTGCCCACCCTCCCAGGGAAGGATTCCTTCCTAATAAATGAGCTTCTGGTCTTGGATTGAAGCCTTCCAAACCATCTTTAGCCTTCTACATCTGAGTGGGTGGGAAAAAAATTTTCCCAGGGGGAAAAAATTAAAGGAAATTAAGTCAGGGAGAGAGAAAGGGATGTGAAATTCCTGGACAGGGAGATGCTTTTATAGACTGAAGGGACTCAGCTCTTTCCTGGAACTCCGGCTCCTCTACACCCTTGGCTGCAGAATCGGGCAGGAGTATCTTCTCCGCACTGAAAGGACAGGAGTTAGGCAAGGTAACACTTGCTGGGAATATTTGGGAGTGCAGTGGAGCTGAGGGAATGTGTCAGGCCATAAAGAGGCTGGAGGATTTTGCAGCCATGACATCCAAGCCTTCATGCAGAAGCTGCAGAGTAAATCTTGCGTCAAACAACTCGGACGTGATCCCAGTTCCCCAAAGCTGGTGGAGCCTTCCCAGGATTTTAACATCCTGACCTTGGACACTTTGAAATTTCCTCCAGGAAACTTTGCCAAAGGAGATGGAATTTGGAAGCCAATATTGTTCTTTTCTGAAGCTGGGTATTTCCAGCATGTCCCAATCCCACAGGTCAATGCAGTGCTTGTTGGGATGGCTCTGGCTGGGATTTTCTCTCCTGTCTCGCATCTGGAATTGGCATCTGAAATTCTCCCACTGCTCTCCTCAAGCTTTCTGGGATAAATCTGCCTGAAGAAAAACTCAGGTGGCACCAGAAGGTGTTTGGTTCTTGTTCTTCACGTGACCTGGAATTGGGACCGTGGTTTTCAGTCTGGGACATTTCAAAATGAGTTGGATTTGCCGGAGGGAATGGGGAATTGTGGGCAGGAAATAGAGAAAAATCAGCTGAATATTGGCCAAAGAAGAGCTCCAAAGGTCCCTGCTCCGACCTCCTGCTCCAAGCAGGGATGTCCCAGCTCCTGGAGTGAAGTCACCATTCCCTAACCTTAAAACTCTTCAAGGGTGGGGCATCACCTTTTGCACTGCTCCAAGTTTTCCTAAAGTTTTCCATCATGTCCACGCTAAACCTCCTAAATGACAACTTGGAGCAGCTTTCAAAAAATTCCAGGGGGGATAAATCCCAAGAGAAGTAATTTAAACTAAGGAATCTGGCATTTAACAGGGATTATTGCCACTGTTTGCTTCAAAAAGCTCTTGAGCTTGGTCTTTCTCATCAGGAAAATGGGAATATATCTAATCTCCATGGATTTGGGAGTGTCCACAAGAGCAAAGGATTAATCCATAGGTATCACATTGTATTTGTTTAATCTTCCATCATGTGTCCTTTCTGGACAGGCTCTTAGGGGTTTGGAGATATAATAAATAATAAATAATAAGTAATAAAAAATAAAAAATAATAAATCATTTGGCAGTTTGGGAGAGATCCCTCCACCTGGGAAACTTGGGAGAGCTGAAACTCTTTGGAATGCTGGAAAAGTCGTAGCCTTTTGTGCTGTTGGTTTTTTATCCTGCTGCTGAAAAAAAATGAGGAAAAATTCACATTTTCAACTCGCCCCCAGAGTGTCCTTGAGCAACGTTGGATATTTCATGGATAAGGCTCCCTAAGCAGGACATCTCCAAGGAATGCAGGCTCATTTAGGAAAGGTTTTATCATTTGGAAACTCTTGATGAAAGGCCTGTAATAAATTATTGGAGTTGTAGCCTTATTTCTCCTTTTACGGCTGCAGAAGAGACTTTTCCCACATGGAGATTCCAGATGAAGGATAGCGAGAGGGCGGAAGGGAGGGATTTTAATTGCCAGGAGCTTTGATTTCGTAATGGGACAATGACTCTGTGTCCCTGTGTGAGAAGCATTGGATCACTCCACGGTTTGGGGGATCCACATTTTCCATCCAGCTCGTTGTTATCAGTACCCAGGGCTTGGAGAGGGATGAGGCAGACATGGGAAAAGGGACTTGATTTCTTCAAATCCCACAACGGTTTGGGTGGGAAGGGACCTCAAAGCCCATCCAGTGCCACCCTTGCCATGGGCAGGGACACCTTCCACTGTCCCAGGCTGCTCCAAGCCCCAATGTCCAACCTGGCCTTGGACACTGCCAGGGATCCAGGGGCAGCCACAGCTTCTCTGGGCACCCTGTGCCAGGGCCTGCCCACCCTCCCAGGGAAGGAGTTGACAAGGTGGGGGTCAGTTGATCAATGCTCTTCGAGGTCTTCCCATTCCCTGTTTGTCTCTGGTGATTTATTAAATAATATTAAAGTGCCTCTGCTGAGCTGTTCATGGAGAAAATGGGCCAAGGACCATTGTCATGTGGCTCTGGCTGCTGAACCCTGTTGTTGCTGCTCTTCTTTTTTGAGGAAAAGAATGCAAATAAACATTTTCCTCTTTATCTGTGCCAGTTTCCTGGGTTTTTGGCTTTGCCTGGCTTTGAATTGTCTGATCAAGGCTGGCAGATAAGCTCCTTACAGAGGGTAGGTCTCTGGTTTCTAGAACTCCTCTAATTTGTTCAAGGTTTAATTGACTTGTCCATGAATGGGATAATTAGCATTTAATATATCTTAAAGATGCTCTTGTCACCCACTGGCTGATTAAAACAGCAATGGATGGGGTGTGGCAGGGTTTGATTTCACTTTAATGAAGAAGTGGTCATTTCATACCCCTGGGTTGTTTCACTTGGGGAATATCATTAATTAGGGACTAGTGGGACTCTGGTTCATTACAATAATGCTGAATAAATTACACAAGTAATTGGGTTGAATCATTAGTGGGTTTGGCAGGCAAGGAGGTTTTACCATCCCCGTGTCAGTGCTGTGTCACTCACATTCAGGTTCATCTGTCACTTCAGACTAAACTTAAGCCACAGTTTAGCTACAAAAATACCAGTTTTAATTCCTATAGAATGTTCCTGTAGCTGTGTTTGCTCTTCCCTGCCTGTCTTGGCTGCTGGAAACACTGTGGTAAATTATATCAACATTGTTGAGGGATTCCTGGGAGGCTCTGGGAGTGGTGGGCCCACTGGAAATGGTTTTTCCATCAGCAGACAGGGTTTCTGAGCGTTGTCCCCATTTCAGCAGTGGGAAACACAGGTGGGATGCAGTGGCTCCCTGCAGGGATTAAAACTGTGCATGTGGCACTTGGGGTTGGACTCATGCCTCCTCCAGCCACCTAGAAACAGAGACTAGACAAGAGTAAGGGAATGAAGATATGTATTTGTTTGAAGGGCCTTCAAGGTACACCCTGGGGGAGCCAGAGGCTGCTTCCAAAAAATGGACCCCAAGATGGACGATGGGTCACGGGTTCTTCACACTTTTATAGGTTTGGTTCATTTGCATATCAGGGTTAATTCTCCAATTAAAGCCCCAGTTTAATGATGCAACGCCCCTCAGCTTGCCCCCCCTTAGAATCTTTGGTTTACGTATTTTGGGCCTAGAACAGCCTGGCTGTCCTTGAAGGCAAAGCCTGGAGAGGCTTTGTTATGTCTGCCCAGTACGAGAGAGCAGGAATTACAGGCTACAAGGAACTTCAGAGTTACACTCTAAGCAGTACAGAATTTGAAAATATAAAAGTTAAAACCCAAGGCATCAGGGCTTTAGGGGAGGACTGGGCACTGTTGGGTGGGTGGTTGGACTCGATGATCCTAGAGGGCTTTTCCAGCACTTCTGTGATTCCTCGCTTGTCCTGGAGCCGGCAGATCCAGCCATGGTGGGATGGGTGTAGTAACAGGGCTTCAAACAAGAATCCATGCAGGACCAGCCTTAAATGTCAGCACCAATAAGGATTTCAGCTGGATGGGGGAATGCCTGCAGTGTGTATCCTCAGTGTGTTGTGGCAGCTCTTGGATTTAATTGGAATTCCCTTCCCAGGCAGTTGGATTCCCCAAGGGGTGGCACAAATGGAGTTTGCCCAGGGAAAAGGCAGAGCCAGGGCTGTGACAGATGGCAGCCCTCAGGTACTGGAGAGGAGAAGGCTCCAGGGAGAGCTCAGAGCCCCTCCCAGGGCCAAAAGGGGCTCCAGGAGAGCTGGAGAGGGACTGGGGACAAGGGATGGAGGGACAGGACACAGGGAATGGCTTCCCAGTGCCAGAGGGCAGGGATGGATGGGATATTGGGAAGGAATTGTTCCCTGGGAGGGTGGGCAGGCCCTGGCACAGGGTGCCCAGAGAAGCTGTGGCTGCCCCTGGATCCCTGGCAGTGTCCAAGGCCAGGTTGGAGCAGCCTGGGCCAGTGGAAGGGGTCCTTGCCCATGGAAGGGGTGGGGTGAGCTGATCCTTAGTGCCCCTCCCAACACAAACTGTTCCATGATTCCCTGACTTCCAAGTGTTCCCACCCCAGCACTGCCAATCCCTCTGTTTGCCTGAAGGAGCTGGAAAAGCTGAGTGGAATTAACAGAGGGTGGAATTTTTGTTTTGCTAACACGGGATTTGGGAAATGCAGCCTCCTGGCTGCAGGCAGGTGTTTCAGGAAAGGCTGTTTGGCACTTGGCAGTGTGAACACCTGGGTGGAAACTGAGCTGAGGGTGCCACTTGTCACAGGTGTTCAGGCAAACATCCCAAATCCATCTGCCACCTTCCCTCGGAACTCCTGGCTTCTGGAAACGTCTGACTTTGGCTCCTGGCTCATCACCAGCAAACAGCACTTCAGAGCCACAGGGAATTGTGCTCCCCTGGGGTTTGTTAGCTGTGAGTTGTGGATCTGCAAAGTGCTATTTGTCAGGAAGTAGATAGGTATTATTTTTATATATGTATATATTATATATAGGGAATATCAAACAATCCCAGACTGGTTTGGGCTGGAAGAGACCTTAAAGCCCATCCAGTGCCACCCCTGCCATGGGCAGGGACACCTTCCACTGTCCCAGGCTGCTCCAAGCCCCAATGTCCAACCTGGCCTGGAACATTTAAACAGTGGGATCCTTCCTTGAAACACACATTTGGAATGTTAATACTCCCAGAAGACAGAAACTTTTATCTAAAACTTCACTTTGTCCTGAATGCACCAAAATTCCCCTTTTTTGGAAAACTAATTGAGGAGGAATTTGATTCCCATGGAGACACTGACATCCCAAGGACACCCAGTGCTACTTTCTGCCAAGCCTGAAAGACCCACGGGAATATTAATATCAGAACATTTATTAGGAAAATGTAATTCTTGATTTCCAGGTGACTTTCCCAGACTGTTCCAGTGCCGTATTCAAAATCCAGGGCTGTAATTCAACCTCATGTCTGGGCTTTTTTTCCACATATGTTTTATTTAAGCTTTGAATTGTATTTCCTCTTTAGACAGGCATTTTATTTTGTAAAAACCCTTTAAATCCCTACTCAAATTTCCATGATTTATTACCCATTTTAACACTGGAAGTGATTTAGGGTCGACCCTCCCATGAAGGTGGAGCATGGACTCAGTTTTGCTCCTCATTTTTAGTGCTGCAAGTCCTTCCTGTGCCAAATGGCCTCAGATTCATCACAGTCTGTCCTTAAATACCTATTTGCCTCATGAAAATGATAAAAAGAACACAAGGTTTCTTGGAGGCTCATCATGGCTTGAAGTTACGGGTGTAATAATTGCTGAGGTTTTTACTGTGCCTTCCCAGTGCTGAGTGCTGAATCTTCCACCTTCACATTCAGGGGTTCAGCAGCACCTGCCATATAAAACCCCTATAAAATCACCTAAAAGGTGTCCTCAGAGCAGGGAAATCCTTCGTGGCGGGGTGGGACACGTCCACCAGAAGGAGAGAAGCTGCTCCACAGCTCAAAAGAGGAGGTGTTGAGGTCAGCGACTGTCACTGCCATAAATACATTTTTTGGAATCAAAAAGTAAAAAAAAATTGGGTTCAAAGCAGTAGCACCGTCCATCAACGCGTCACCATCAGTGGGAGATGAGCCTGGGAATGGGGATCCATCCCTTTCCTCCCAAGAATCTGCTGGGTGACAACCCTAAATTGCTCTCCTGACACTGCTGTTGTAGTCCCAGTGCCAGAATTTCCTGCAGGGCACCCCCACCCAGGCCAGGAATTCATTTCTTTCCATGCCAGTTGGATTCCTTGGGTAGGAGCCTCAGGGCAGGCCCTCTAACCATGAGATTTGGTTTGGTTTTGGCACATAAAACCTTCATTATTGATTTATTTTTTCCAAGTCAAGAACAGGCATGTGGTTGTTGCATCTCGCCCTGCTGCAAATGTAGGCCAACATGCAGGTGAAATTAGAGAAATTATTAAAATAGAAGGTAATCACAGATTTAAAAAGACATTTTTAAGTTCCCAGGTAGGCAAATCCCTCTTTTTAAAGGATAGAAGATCGTCAAATTTGGGTTCCACTCCTCGAAATGCCCAATAAAGCTGATTTTTATCTGCCACCTGAAAGTCATGGTGTGATCAGAAAATACACAATAAAATGACAGTGGAGATAGAGATGCTGAGTTCAAGCTCTTATTGCTAAATTCCAGCTAATAACTGATTTTCCCCCCTTTTTCCCCTTTCTGACGTGCCTTGTCCTAAATGCCTTAATTCAACTTTATTAAGAATATTGTAACCAGGCCAAATGTACAGTGCTGGAAGGTGGGAAAATGCATTAAAGAGCTCCAACAGCAGCAAATTAGAAACCTCTGGATAGTCCTGTGGCGTCATTTCAAACCCACCAGGGAAGGGCTCATTTTTATTTCTGGCTCTGCTCTGCAAACCCTCATCAGCACCATTCCCAAATGACCTTGGCACTCATCTCCTGAGCTCCCACAGGACGGGGGATTTCTGCCAGGGCCTGTCCCAGGCAGCAGCAGGTTCTGCAGAGCAGCCACCAAGGATCAGGCACTGACCCGCCCGCTCTGGGTGGCCCTTCGAGTTTCTTCAGTTTCATCAGCCAGGAAATGGGGTTTTAGCCTCGTTTTTAGGGATGGAAATGGTGAGCATCGGGAAACAGCTGGATGTGGCCGTGTCCATGGGGTCACAGAATGGTTTGGGTGGGAAGGGACCTCTAAACTCATGCAGTGCCACCCCTGCCATGGCAGGGACACCTTCCACTGCCCCAGGCTGCTCCAAGCCCCAGTGTCCAACCTGGCCTTGGACACTTCCAGGGATCCAGGGGCAGCCACAGCTTCTCTGGGCACCCTGGCCCAGGGCCTGCCCTCCCTCCCAGGGAAGGAGTTGACAAAATGGGGATCAGTCAAAGACTGGACTTGATGACTTTGGGGATCTTCTCCAAACTTAACAAATTCTGTGATCCATGTCTGCATCAGTCACCTGGATGTGCCTGATTTCCATGATGGGAATCACCCCTCACAGGCCAAAGTTTGGATTCCCAATATTTCATCTTCCTGAGAACCCAGCGTCCGTTTGCCTTTGGCTTTGCTATAAAAGCACATCACCAGGATTAATAAACCCAAGGTGCTCCACTAAACTTTTATAGGTTTTAATGTGAAACTAATAAAAGGTGCCATTGGAAGAAGCTGCACTGGAAAAGGCATCGCATAAAAAAATCTTCTAAAAATCCCCTCAGGCATTAAAATCTCACCTCCTAAAAGGGAATGAAATACAACAGGAGGGATTTGGCTCCAAGGTCCCCCAGTTTGAGTACATGTAGCAAAAACCCTGTGTGATTTGAGCTTTAGGCATATTGGGAAAACAAAACTTTTCTTAGAGAACAACAATTCAGCTTTTTCAGCTTTAAAAATACTATTTTACCGATTTTTTACTTAATGTAAGCAAAATGTACAACTCTCCAAATAGAAAATGAACCAGCTCCCTCTAATACTTTGTCTTATGCCTTGTGAGCATCTCGTTAGCGCTTACTGACTGCTCCTAAAATATATTTCTACTCCCAGAGGCTCCAGCTGAAAGGTTTAAGCCCTGCCAAGGGTTGTACAACAAGATTTACAAAAGAAAAGGAGCCCTCTGTGATAATTAACTGGAATATTTATGAAGCCAAGGCCTTGGGTCTTCCAAGCCTCTGTTGGTCAAGGAAATTCTGCTCTGTCTTTGCTGCCCTCAAGTTCTAAAAGTAAAAAAACTCCCAGGAGCTGCTGCTGAGATTCCACTGGCCTGGAGAAAAGGGGCTTAGGGGGGACCTTGTGGCTCTGCACAACTCCCTGACAGGAGGGGGCAGCCGGGGGGGGGGTCGGGCTCTGCTGCCAGGGAACAGGGACAGGACAAGGGGAAACGGCCTCAGGCTGGGCCAGGGGAGGCTCAGGTTGGATATTGGGGAAAAGTCCTTTCCAGAAAGGGCTGTCAAACATTGGAACTGACTGCCCAGGGCAGAGGTGGAGTCCCCATCCAAGGGATGAGGAGCAGTGGGAGCTATGGGAGCAGGTGTTGGGGAAGGACTTCAAGCAGTTTGGGGATGTAGGAAGGTAAAAAAAAGCAAAACAACGGGAATCACCTGAAATATTTTTGCATTTAGGGCAAATTATATCAGCCTGAGGTAAAACCATGGAATGGAGGTTGAACTATGAACTTATCTCTTCTTAAATGAAGTTGTTGACAGCTTGTCAGAAGCAAAATTGTTGCAACTTCCCAATGTGATGAAGTGGTCTGTAAATTCCAAGGAGAAAAACAGATCCATGCATTTCGTCCCTGAAATAACAGTCTCGTGTTTCCAGTGGTGTGGTGACGCACCTGGGAACCTTTAGGAATGTGGGTGTCATTGCCACCTAATTCTACCGTGGGGTTAAGGAGCCGAAAAGGGCACACGAGGTTTCCTGATGGGGTTTTTGGCCCTTGTGCATAGCCAAGGATGTCCTGAGGGCTCCCAAATCCTCCCCTCTTGGATTTCCACGGCCCAGAGCCCCTGCAGCAGCTG
Organism: Falcunculus frontatus; assembly: GCA_013398115.1. Taxonomy (NCBI): domain Eukaryota; kingdom Metazoa; phylum Chordata; class Aves; order Passeriformes; genus Falcunculus; species Falcunculus frontatus. The sequence continues at coordinate 126,844 of VZRV01003135.1, read as the reverse complement.
TGACCTTTCTACAGGTGCCGAGCTCTGGGCTGGGGGAGCTGTAAAATACCAGGAGGGGACACGGAGCACAGAGCTGGAGGGGAGCAGCAGTGTCCAGGGGAAATGCTGGAGCAGCCGCGGCCATGGAGCGCTTGGAGAGCGAGGGAGGTTCCACGGATGAGGAGTGCGGCTTTTCGGGAAGCAGCTCCGAGGATGAGTGGGATGAAGGCCAGGGAGTGTCTGAGTCAGTGCTCTCCCCTCCTCGCTGGGGCCACGGGGGGTGGTGGGCACTTCCAGGAATTAATTCATTGACTAACTGTTAGTAAGTTGTACTTTGCACATTGCTCTTCTAATAGCAGCTTGTGCATTTAGTGCTGTTAAAATAATTACTTGTATTTCATGCACTTGCAGTAATTAACTACACGTTGCATTTAATGAAGTAATGACTTTGCACTTGTCACAATTCCTTGTTGCACTGTTAGTAGTTACTTTTGCCTTTAAAGTCGTGCACTTGCTAGGAGTAACCTCTGCATTTAATATCTTGCACTGGTAGTAATTAGTTGTTTCATGTATTTACTTGTAATTAGTGTTTCATATAATTCTGGGCACTGTGAGTAATTACTGGAGTAATTACCTTACTGTTTAATGCTCTTCACTTGTAGTAGTTATTTTCATTTAATGCCGTGGTTACTTGTTGCATTTAATGCCATGCACTTGTGGTTTAATGCCTTTCACCTTTAGTAGTTACTTTTGCCTCCAAAGCTGTGCATTTACTGGTAGTAACTTCTGGGTTTAATGCTTTGCCCTTGCAGTAATTATTACATTTAATGCTGTGCCCTTACAGTAATTACTGTTGCATTTGGTGCAGTTCACGTGCAGTAATTACTTTTTGCAATTAATGCCGTGCACTTGTAGGAATTCCTTCTGCATTTGATGCTGTGCACCTACTAATGGTTAATGTTTCATTTACTGCTGTGCACTGGTGGGAATTACTCTTGGACTTGTAGTAATTGCATTTAATATCATGCACTGGTAACAGTACCTTCTGCACTGAAGTCTGTGCACAAGTAGTAATTATTTGTGTGTTTAATGCCACTTACTTGTAGTAGTTACTCTCTCATTTAATGCTGGGCACTTGCTGGTGGTTGCTCTTGCCTTTAATCCCCTCTTAGTAATTTCTTTTCCACTTAATGCCTTGCACGTGGAGTTTTTCAAGCCCTGCACTTGCAGGGTTTCATTTGACTTTAATGCCACAGATTCCTGCACTTCCCTGTGCTGCTGCTGCTGCTGCTGGCCAAAGTCACCTTCTAGAAAAGGATGGATGAAGGACAAGACAGCGGCAATCACAACAGTCCCTTGTGCATTTGAATGTGTAATTTCGGATTTTATTGAAAATGTTTGAACTGAGGCCACCAATTATATTGTATTTTCCTGCTCTGTAATCATCTAAATATAAAACAGGAACAATAATCATGTTTCTGATCTGTAAATTTAAAGGGATAAATGTCTTTTTGTGGCTTCTGGGATAATGGGACCACTGTGTTGAGTTTTAACTGGAATTAGTGGACACCAACAAGTTTGAATGCTCGTTTTAACGGATCAGTATATTGGCAAAAGCTGGCTACAGCCACTTAATGAGGAATTCAATATTATCCTTCCTTATTCTCTCTGTATTTACCCAAGTTTTAGGAGTTAATGGAGATAATTATCCACTGCTTCTTTCTCCTTGCTTTAAATTAGCACAATGTGATATATCAGTGGGGTAAATTAGCACTAATACACACTTAATTCCAGTCCAAATAGACTCAGAGTCAGCACTCCAGCACAGGCTGGAATATTAATGTTCTTCCCTTCTATTTCTGCTTGCTCTGTTTCAAAGATGCGAACATGAAGAGAGCTCCAAAGCAATTAAAGTTAATGAATGATGACCTCAGAGGGAGAGGGCACGTGCAGCACCCTTCTTTAACCATATTCCTGCTTTAGTACCTCCTGTCTTAAAAAGGGAATTTCTATTCCTAACAGCACCTGTAAATCTCATTTTCTGCTTCAGTGGAAACATAGAGTGGTGTTCCAGCCTAAATGAACGAGGTGTGTGTAGAAGAGGGGAGGTCTCTGTTGCCTGTGATCCACTTAGCCTTGGAACATGGAAAAGCTGGAGGGAATTGGGATAAAGTGAACACAGAAAATGCAGCGCTCACTCTGAAACACCGGAACACCAAATCAACCTGATTAAAATGAATTAAATTGGTAGTTTTTATTACTCTTGGAATTCCTGTCTTATATTAGCCTATATGGATGATGAAAACATCAGGGAAAAGCTGTGAAAGCCAGAAATTTACTCTCAAAGTGCTTGAAGAAGCCTGCATGTTGGAAATCAGAGGATTGGCATGGAAATAACTGAAGGAATGTGTTTTTTCTTGCAGGGAGGATGTCAGGACAGCCAACGTCATCGCAGCTGAAGCGGTCACTTGTCTGGTCATAGACAGAGAGTAAGTCCCTCCTTCTGCCTGGGGCTGGGGGGAACTCCAAGGTAAACCTTTTCCAGAGCTTAACAAGAGCCTTGGATCATCTTCTCCAGAGAGGCCTCTTAATTTGGGGTGATAAAGTCACAGATGTGTCCTTGATGAATGGAGGGAAATTGCCCCTCAATCAACCAGACAAAACTTGATGGTGACACTCAGAATCTCAGAGAGCCCCAATGGAAATAAAGGAGGAGCTGGAATTACTGTGGAAAGGGAGCTGGGTGTTGCATTGGGGCACAGATGGAGTTCTCGTCCTGAGAGGCATCAGCTCCTGGCAGATGTTGGAGCAAGGCGTTGGGGGGGATGGAGAACCCTTGGGAGAAGGACACAGCCCTGCTGGGAGCTCTGGGGCTCAGAGGAGATACAGGAGGTCAGGAGAGTAAAACAATAATTTGTATGGAAAGTTTGAGGGAATTAGGGGGGGGTTTAATCCAGGAAAAACCATGTCTGGCTGCCCCAGTGCTGCAAATCCCACTGCTCTCTGCAGTTACTGGGAATGGGATTCAAAAATGACATAAAATGACACCAAAATTGAACGTGATCCCTGGGGGGGTGGTTTTCAGTTGTGAAACACTGGCACAGACCAGCAAAAGGCATGGACAAACCTTCCATGGGAATCTTTCTATGGAAATGTGGTGTGGATCTGTGCAACCCACAGAGAGGGTGAATAGGGATTGACTTTTCACTTCCTCCCCCAGTGCAGGAACTCCAAGGAACCTGCAGGAGGGAGCTAAAAGCTATGGAATGATGAGAAAAAATTGCAAGTGTGGGAAAGGAGAATAAATCCATTGGATTTTTAAAGTATGTAGGACCCACCTGTGGGCCAGGAGCTTTCAGAGCAGTGTGGATTCTTGGGAATTGTTGGGCAGGGCCAGGAGCTGGATCCATGATCCCTGTGGATCCCTAGAAGTGATTCTGGAGCCCTCCTTGTGTTCTGGTGAGAGAGAGGATTCCGTGCTCTGGTAGGGCTGATCTCCATCCCCTCAATCCTGCTGTGACACAAGTGGTTTGTGGTGAGTTATCCCACAGGCCTCCATTTCTGGAAATCCAGTGTTCTGTAAAGGCTGAGCTGGGGAATTCCTTCAGAAATCCCAGTTCTGATTTCTGTTAATTGATTATTAATTGCAAAACCCGTGGTCTCCCCATTGAACACAGGTGGGGAACACCTGAGAGCTCCTTTCTCAACCTGGCAGATAAAACACCCACCCTCCCTCCTTGTGCTGTGGGGCAAAGAGAGGAAGAAGAATTTGATTATTTAGCAAGATAATATATTAATAATCTTTGTACTTTTAATAATTAGATAATTTAGCGAGCATTAATTCAGAGAAATAAAAAGCAGCAAGTTATTTATGCTTTTTATTTTTACAATTTTGCAACAGATGTTTTTGCTTTGCACTGTAAGAGTTAAAAACCCCCAAATAATTCAAGTCACTCATTCCTGATCATTTTCCAGACTGTTCCTTTCCTTGTCTCCTGTTCCTTTTCCCCAGTCTCCAATGCCCTTGAAATAGTAAGGAAGTACAAGTTAAATTTAAACTGATGAAGCTGTGGTTAATCTACACCAGAGGTTCTATTAACACTCTGTAATTAGCAGAGTAACACTATTTATAAAATTCTTATTTATAGTGCAAGGAAAGTGACCCTATTGATAGCCCTATTTATAGCTCAGGGCAGGCTGTCCTGTGGCCTGAGCAGGGCTGAATGTCGTGTCCCAGCTCTTCCTTAGGCTGGTGTTTTATAGGAATGACAACAACTGCAGGAGCAAAATTTCACGTGGAGAAAAACCACCAGGACTTGTGGCAATTTGGGAAATTGGTGAGGAAAAAGAACCGTTTTTTTATATCCAGATACAGGGAATTTTGCACCTTTTGGGTTGTGGTGGTGGATGTGAAGGTTGAGTGACACAGAAGGCAGCAGTGGGAGCAGGGAGTGGCTGTTCCCTAAAGCTGGAATCTGTTCCATGCAGCAGGAGGGCTGACACAAGTCACTGCAGCTGCCAAATATTTCCTTTTCCCAGACAAGCTCTTTGCTTGATCAGATGGAACCACTGGAGCAGCAATTCCCGTGCTCTGGGGGTGTCCCCGTCTGAAGCAGCAAAACTGGTGTTAGAGTTTCCAAAAACAAGTGATGGGAAAAGACCTTTTCCTTAACACATGGAATTCCTGGAGGATTCCAGTCTCACTGACCAATATCACCCATTGGCATTACCTGGCAGCAGGGTAACTCTTCCAGCTTCCTGGTAAAGGCTTCCCAAGACATCCAGAAATTCTTCCAGCTGCCCCACTCCCATCTCATTAACAGGGAGAGTCACACCTTGGTGCCACAGCAAGTTATTCCTGAGGGAGACGTGAGCCTGGGCTCTGGATTTGCCAATATTCCCAGCAATTTTAGGGCTGGTTTAGCTGCTGCAGAGTTTGTAGTTTGGGGGTGAATAATATGGGAAACGTTCTTCACAGGGATGAGCCAGGAGCTCTGGACAAGCTGGGTTTGAGAAGGGAACTGCTTCAGCTGGGTTTGAGAAGGGAATTGCTTAGGCATGAAAAGAGGGAATGCGTTGCCTAAAAGGATTTCTGGAATTTATAAAATATGTATAAAATGGCCACAGGGCTGAAGCACTGGGAATTGGAAATACCGTGAGGGAAGTCAAACTGGAGCTCGTGATGGGTCTTTAATTACCAGATGATGTTGGTGCTGCCTTGCTTTTTAATTTCCTTGTGAAACAGGAGGGCTCTTGCAGTCCCAAAACCACCCAAAAGGCACCCAAAAAGTAGTAGAGCTATTTTTGCCAGTCTAGGTAGCTGTGCCTTGCAAAGTGCATTTCCAGCATCCTTTTCTGGTGTGGGGATGAGCAGAATCCTGATCTAACAATGAAAACAATCTGCAGGAAGCATTTGATGCATCCCATGGACTTCGTTCCCACTTGTCCTTGTCCTGAAAATATTTGTTATGAAAACCATTGGCGTTTTTTCCATCTTGCAGTTGTGTTTTTGAGTCGCTTCCTTTACCGGAATAATGAATTTCAGTGAGATTTGGTCCTGAATGCTCTTACTTCTACCCTGGAAGTGTGGGCAGGCCCTGGCACAGATTCCCAGAGAAGCTGTGGCTGCCCCTGGATCCCTGGAAGTGTCCAAGGCCAGGCTGGACACTGGGGCTTGGAGCAGCCTGGGACAGTGGAAAGTGTCCCTGCCATGGCAAGGGTGGCACTGGATGGGCTTTGAGGTTCCTTCCAACCCAAACTTTTCTAGGAATTCTGTGATTCCTTGGTCTTCCAAGGAAAAAGACTGCCAGGAAAAAACACAAAAAAACCTTGTGTAGCCCTACCTGCTCAGGTGTATTTGAAAGAAAGAACTTGGCAATTGGAAAGAAAAACTTCCAAGGAATTTCACATTATCATCAAAATTTCAACATGGAAGAGGAGGAAGCGTAATCCAGAAGGGAGGATGAAGCGAGAGGGTGACAAGGCTGAGGAGATGAGGGTGGCAGCTTTGGAAGGGACCACAGCCCAGGGCAGGCTGGGGCTCCTCCATGCTCAGGCTCTCTGGTGAGTCGGGATTGATTTCTCCAGATGTTCCTCCTGCCAGCTGTGGAGCACAGACCCAACTGTGGGCTTACGGAATTGGCTTGGAAACTTCAGCAAAATCCACACAGTGTTCATGGGAATTGAGGAAAAACAAAAGTCAGCTGGATATCTGACCATTCCAAGGAGTTTGGAGAAGCCTTTGGATATCTGGGGAGCCAGACAGCTCATTGCAACCCCACCATTTCCTGCTGATCCAGCCTCCACTCTGGGGACACATATCAGTATTTTACAGCCCCTCTCAGATGGCTTTTAGGCATTTCTATTCCCAGGGGCTTTTTTTTTTTTTTTATACAATTCATGGACTTTCTGTCTTTAGGACTTGCCTTGACCCTACAGGGTCAAGGCTGTTGTTGATGAAGTTTTTTTTTCCTGTGCTGACACGGCAGGAATTAATCCTCTGGGAAAAAAAACTTCTTGTGGGAGATGCTCGATGGTGTTGCCTCCAAACTGGTCCAAGCTTGGCCTTGTCAGAGCTCATCCTGATGAACTTCCAGGCTCCTTGGAGGGGTGCTTAGATTTGTTCCAGAAGTACAGTTGGGGAAAAGTTAACGAATATGTGCTGGATTTGATGGATTGGTCCTTTAGGAACTTGTCTGTAAAAGGTCCTCTGATAAAAGTTGTGCAGACACCCCTTGAGCATCTGTTCTGTGGCTCAGTCTGAATAAAGATGCACAGACAGACTTCACTTGCAGCTCCTTTTCATGGAGAGTAAACAGGAGGGAGAGGCTTCAAACTCATTCCCGACATTTGGATCATCACTGGCACCCTCAGGGACAAGTTGGTGCAACTTCATAATTATTTTTTTTTCACACCTATCTCTTGAAACTGAAAAAGTGTTTGAAAGTGTTCGTGGCTGCTCCTGAACTGTCGGGATATTTACGCTGAGGTTGAGTCACGTTCATCTTTTATTTATATGGGATTTTTTTCCCCTCTATATAATTTATTTATGGTGCCAACAACGTTTTCCTGGAGCTCGGAGATTTGGCAACACCGTGGATGCTGGGAGGACAAAATTGCCTCATGCAAATGGAGAGAGAAGAGCTGATGGATCAGAGCCGGGAAAACTCAAGGCACAGCTGCTGCTGACAGAGAGTTACAAAACTACCTGGAATTGACACTAAATGCTGTTTTTCCAGCTTCTCGTCTTCTTCGGCTGCACGTAGCAAAAGGATGCACTTCTTTTAAGGCAACATTTGAAATATTTCAGCTATTTTCTGCTTTTCCACTTTGCATTTTCCATTTTTGTCTGTGTTTTAAAGCCTGGTTTTGGGTTTTACCAGGGAGAGCTGTGAGGTATCAACAAACTTTATTGGATCGGCCCTGCTGGCAATGGAAATGGGAGAAAAATGAAATAAAGAAGTGTTCTCCTGGCATGACTGACCCCATATAAGCTGAGCTGAGCTCTTTCAGTGGAGATTTCAGGGTTTGCTGCTTTACTGTTTCTCCCAGCTGGAGTGAAGTTTATCCATGGAGAAAATTGGTTATGAGGAGAGAATAGAAAAAATGAAGAGAAAAGGCCACGAGGAGAAAAAACCCGAACAGTTTCTGATTGAATTCTTGGGGAGGTTGGGACTGAGCCGAGACTTCAACAACGTTGAGATGGGCAATAAAAAAGGGACTCAAGTGGGCTTTAATATCTTGCCCAGTGCTAAGTCTGGCTTAAAATTTTTGATAAAAATTAAGGCCTTTAGAGAAACTGTTGTTACTCCTTTCAGTGGCTTTTTCTTCTTTGATCTTTCACTAGAAAAGATTAATTTGCATTGCCAAAAAAAATGGAGTGTTTAACCCTGCCCCATTTTCCTAAGCAAACCAAGCCTAAGCCACAATTTAAGCCCTAGGTGATGTCTTATGGCCTTCCAGGATGGTGTTGCTGTGTTAATTAATTGCCTGAATGCCTGTTTGGGGTGTAATTAGGCATGAACACCCCAATCTTGCTTTGCTCTCACTGTCACCTTGCAAGGTTTGGCTTCATCCTGTGGCACATTCCCAGCACCAGGAAGATAAACCTTGAGGTGTTGAAGGAGCTGAGTTGTTCCTCTTTTCACTGCTGAGCAAGGAATTTGGGGTTGGAAAGATGCTCCCATAATTAACATGTCCTAATATTAAAAATATTAATATTGATAATTACCAGCTTGGTTAAAAATCTCTAACATGACTTTATGTGAGAGCAAAGGGCTCTGTGCTTTGTCTTCCTCATTAAATAATTCATTAATTTGCTTTCCCCAGGCCGCAGAAATGATTTCCTTGATTGTATGACTTCAAATATCATGAGTTAAGTGGAGTGGGAGACTGGGGCAGTTGGTGTGGGCAGAGGGCATTTCCTGAGCAGTAATTCCCAGCAGGGAATCCCAGGCTGGGGCAGGATGGGAGGGAGCCCAGCGGGCACCTGGTGGCACCTCCCTGCTCCAGCAGGGCCATCCCAGAGCACAGGGCACAGCATTGTGTGCACAGAGCTCTGCAACAGCCCCAGGGAGGAGAATTCCTCTGGAAAAGCCCTTGCAGCAAATCCAGATCCAAACCCCCTCTCCCAGCTGTCACTTCCTGCCCCACGGTCACGGGGAAAGTCTGGCTTTTTCCGGTAGGATAACTGTGCCTCCCTTGGCTCTGCTGGAAGTGCTGTCCCTGCTCTCCACATGCCCATAGGGTCTGTTCCAGAGGGTCAGGCATCTCCTGTGCAGCAGGACCCCAAAGGACCCTCTCAGGACTGTCAGCGTGTCTGAGCCACAGCGGGGTCCCACCGTTCCCGTCCTGGGAACACGGAGTCTCCCTGCCTCACCCTGTGCCTGGCAGGAGATTGCATTTCCCCAGCTGGCCTGGATTTTCCTCACCTGCTCAGTGCCATGAATTCTCTTTGATCCTACAAATCCTCCATATTAAATATCCCCATTCTTTTTCCTAAAGTCAGAAATGTGGCCCTAAATGGGGATTGGTTTTTCTTCCATTTTTTTCAAAGTTTCCATTCATTTTTTGTCAACTTAAGAGCAATTCCTGTTCTTCAGCTCTGTGTTTCGTGCCTCAGGAGTGTCAGGAGCACAGAGGAGCCAGAGGAATTGCAGGATGTTCATTTATAAAGCTGTGACCTTAAGGCGGAGATCAGTCAAGAGACTCTGGTTTGCAGCAGTTCATCCTTTCAAATTTTTCTTCCTTTGAAAAAAAAAAACCCACCTGTGTGTGCCAGACCCACTGGGAATACTGGAACTGGATAGTAGAAAGCAGCTTTTCACCTGAATATTTTTGTTTGAAGGCATTTGCTGATTTCAGTTACTAATTTCTGGTTTTTCATGAAATCCCAGAATGGTTTGGGATGGAAAAGATGTGAAGGATCATCTCATTCCACCCCTGCCATGGGCAGGGACACCTTCCACTATCCCAGAGTGCTCCAAGTCTCATCCAATCTGGCCTTGGACACTTCTCTGCCACAGCTGCTCTGGGCACCCTGTGCCAGGGCCTCCCCACCCTCTGAGGGAACAATTCCTGCCCAATATCCAACCTTAAGTTCCCCCTGCTTCAGTTTGCACCCTCCTTGCTGTGTTTTTGCATGCTGTGTTCTCTAAAGATGAGGAAGCTGGGATCCAGAAATGAAAATGTCACTTTGGAAGCAGAGGGATTTACAGGGTTCCTGGCTGGAGGACGAGGATGTGATGTTTGAGGTGCCACTACCAGCCACATTGGCACATTTACTCTGAAACATCTACTGGAGGGTGAAAACCCTCAGCAGCCATTTCAGTGGGCTGGATAAATCAGTTGGGATCTTGGCCTTGGTTTTGGCATCTGCAGCATTTCTGAGGCCGTGTTTCCCAGTGGATTCCCAGCCCTGGGCCTGGTGGGTCACCGGCACCGTGATTCGGCCCCGAATGCTGCCAAAGAGCCACATTGGCTTTCTTGGCTCCCAGTTCTTTCCAGCCGTGGTTCAGCGGTGGAGCTAGCAGTGCTGGGTTACTGGCTGGACTGGATGATCTTCAGGGTCTTTTCCAACCTTGATGTTCCTGGGATTTTCCTCTCAAAGTGTCCCTTTGTCTTTACAGCTCCTTCAAGCACCTGATCGGGGGCCTGGACGACGTCTCCAACAAAGCCTACGAGGATGCAGAAGCAAAAGCAAAGTAAGTGGCTGCTCCTTGTGCTCAGCAAAGAACCTCAAACTTGTGTTTGTTGATGGTGCACCACTGGAATTCCCAAAATCCCCTCCTTGTTCTCCACACAATGATACAAAACAGCTTAAAAAGGAGAGATTCCTCCTCTGGATGGAGGAATTTTCCTCCTCGTGTGTCCCTGGCTCCTCCATGGGTGTGGAGATGGGTCTCCTCTGGTCAGTGCCCAAAGCCAGGTAGTCCCATGGTTCTCCTCAGTCATAATATTTGAGTCCACAGATGTGGATCTTCCAGAAATCCTCTTGAAATACTGTGCGGTGAGAAACTCCAGGTCTTGGAATTGCACTTGAGGGAATTGTTGTTGAGGGAATTGTTGAAGACATTTCATTTCTTTAGAGAACCCTGACCTTTCTTGGATACTTTCCAAAGTCAAACGTGTTTTGAGACAAAGGATGGGCAGTGGAATTTGTCATTTTGGGATAAAAACTGGAGCTGCCTTGACTTGAAGCAATATATCTGACGTCCTCAATAAATATTCATTCCTTTCAGAAGGGAGCTGTAGTTTAAAATATTTAAAATATTTTTTTAAAGAAACCCCACTTCTCATTCATTCTTGAGCTACAATTTGATTTCAATCTGTAATCTTTGAGCTCTGATTCTATCCTGATGATTAAAGCTTTTCAAGAGGATCCTGTTGTGCTTCAGGAGATGCTCAATATCACCCAAACACAATTCAAAGGCAGCAGTTGTTGAAAAGAAAATTAAATTTGCTCTCTACAAAATTTCTTTACTTTTCCTCTCTCTCAATTATTTTGCTTTCGTGGGGACTTTTTTAATAGCACATTAAGGAAGGGGAGAGTTGTTTTCTCAAAGTCAAATGCTCCGAGTGACTGCCTAAATTGAGGATTCCAATTAAGTTATACATAGAAACTTCTCATTAAACCAGAGGGGTTGGAATGGTGTCTGCTAAAGGTATTGGGCACCCCTGTGAAGGGAAAGTGAGAAGCCCCAATTAGTAATTGATTAAAAATAACTCTTGGTTTGTGTCAGGAACTAAGATCCATCTCAAAAATCTTGAGTTCATTAGCAAAACTTGTTAATCCTGCAAAATACCCAGAGGTTTCTCTTTTCTTATCTTGGAGTGATATTTGAAATATTATGTTTAATTAATTTCAAGGTATTAAAAGGGTTTTATTTTAGTTTGGAATAATATTTCCCTGCCCCAGATCAAATGTAAGCTTCCTTCTTAAAAAGATGCTCCATTAAAAAGGTTAAATTCCCAAAATTCTTGTTGACTTAATGAAGAAGGTGAGAGATTATCAACTTTCTTTACCATCCCAAAACCAGGAATTTTGGACATGGAATGCTTCAGACACATGGTCCCAAGTATCCCAGGCTCTTTCTGTTATTATTTTATATGAATTTTTGAGTGTTCCTATCTGGCTTATATTGATTTCCATCAGAGCAGAAGGGAAGAAAACATTGGGAATAAAACTGGGGAGTTTTGGGTTGGGTCAGAAACGATGTCACGGCCACAGAAGGTTCTTGAAGGTGGCGCCACAACCCATCAGCAGCCAGAAAAATGTGCCTTTCCCACACCTATAATTTTAAGCTCTATTCTTGAGTATTGATTGTCCCAGGAATGTTGGGGAGGCAGACTGAGGAGATCTGGAGGATACTTTGGGGAGTTTTAGGATCTGCTGTACAACCTGGGGGGAAACTGCAATTTGGGACCTCTTTGGAAGAAACTCTTCCTTTTGGGAGCTGCTGGGTTTTGACATTTCACATTTTTGAGCTTTTCTCTTCTCCAGTCCTTTCCTTCTAATGCCGAGTGTTTCACCCCAATGGAAGGGCACGGCCCTGCTGATGGATTAATTGTTTCCTAAAAAGTTGAACCAATTAATTTTGACGGCAACTTTTTTATCTTCAAAGTCAGAGGGCTGTGCTGGAGCCCTGTCACTGCAGAGTGAGGGTGACAGTGACATTATGGTCACATCTTGGCACTTTGCCTCGGACAGAGCAGGAGGGATCAGTGTTGTCTGCCTGGAAAAATATCCAAAAAAGGGAATGCTCTATTGAAAAATAGAGTATTTAGCAGCAGAATTCCATATTCCTGTTTGCTGGGCTCCTTGAAAACCAGCAAAAAGATGGATAGAGGAGGGAAAAATGGCAGAGTTCCTTGGAGAGCGACCCCAGAGGAATTGTGAGCCCTTCCAGAAAGTTTTGGTGTTCCAGAGTTACCTCACGAGGTGGAACTCCTCAGGGAGAAAAGTCTCCTTGGCAGCAGGTTTAACCTGGATTCCTTTCCAGGCAGCAGTTAATTAGCTCCAGCTAATTGTCCTTCAAGGACTTCTTTTTTCCCAGGGCGGGTTTGTGATAGGGAAGAACTCGGAACATTAAACGTGGGCAGGTTTGTGAGGCTTTATGCAAATCCCACGGAAAGGTTTGGCTCCTCTTTTTTTAGTTCACATCTCCTTCTCACGGCTCATTGCCAGCTGGGGAAAGGCCTTGGGATGGATCCCGTGGATTGAGTGGATCAGGATGACCAAGGCCAGCTTGGGCAGGACTGGTTTAGTGGAAGGTGGAAGGGGTTGGAATGAGGTGGGCTTTGAGGTCCCTTCCAACCCAACCATTCCAGGACTGTAAATGCCTACAAAATTAGTGGCACTGGGTTTTTTTTTTCCCATTTCCATTCTGGAGCACATCCCTGAAGTCACAGAGCTCAGGGCATGGCTGAGAGGATGTTAGGCAGAAGTTACAGGCTTGGAATATCTTTCCATGTGTCCATCTGTCCTCCAGGCCTGGAGGACCTGAAATATTTATTGAGTTTATTCTTATTTTAGAGGCACTTTCCTGCTTTTGTCCAGCTTAGGATTGGCAGTTCCCTTTAATGCCCGTCCTTTGTGTTCCCTCTCTTAAATCAGCAATCACAGACGTGTCATCTGTGAGACCATGGTTTTAATTGTTGGCTATCGTTTTAATTATAGGATTACACAGACTATAATATGAATTAAAATATTCTGCTCCTCAGATGTATTCAAATGAGTTAATGAATTAATTAACTAATGGATATTACAGTTACCTCCTAAAAGGGGAAGGAGAGAGGCAAATTTGCTCCACATTCTGAGGAACTGGGAGTCCAGAAGAGCAGCCCCCATGTCCCAGTGCCAGGCCCAGCCACGCTGGCATTTAGGGCACGAAGGAGATGCCCAGATAATCAGGATTATCTCAGTGTAGGTTGCTTCCAGATGGAGCCACTCCGGCAGCTTCCATGAATCCAGGGGGACACAGGTGGGAGGTTTCTGCCGCAGCTGGTGGTGCCCAGTGGGTGAGGGTCAGTGACCCCCTTTGCTTCAGGCATGCCAATCCCTCCTGCTGGGCTCGTCCCAACCCGGGAACTGCTGGCGCTGATCCTGTGCCATTACTGAGCCCTTACCCAGGTTGGGGAGTTCCTCTCTAGGTGGTGCCACCTTCCCACGGCATGGCTGTGGCACAGCCACGCCACCGCGGTGTCCCTGGCCACCCAGCTGGCACAGCTGGCAGCTGCCTGGCTGTGCCTGGCCGAGCACAGCCCCCGGAACCACTGTCATAGTGCTCCCATCGCATTCCCAGCTGGCTCCCAGTGCCAATCTCCTGAGGCAGCAGGGCTTGGGATCAATCCCTAGCTGAAGCCTGGAGTTTGGTGCCTTCATGCTGTTGCTCCGGGCTCTCTGCAGGTAGAGGTTGTTCTGATTGGACTTTTCCCTTGATTTTTTTTCCCATTCCAGCTGTGTTGCAGCCCTGGGAGAATGTGTGGATACTCACAGCCAAAACTGGCTGCTTTTCACAGGACTCGAGGGGACAGGAACCTTTGTGTAGTGCACGATGCCTTTCCCTGTCCTTGCAGCTCCTGCCCCAGAGCCCTTCATCTTTCTGTGTTTTAATGAAGAGCTTCATTAACAGCTGGACTCACAGATCTGACAGCTCTTTTCCAACCTGAATGATTTTATCCAAACCTTTTGTTTTAGTCCCCTTTTCTAGTCCTTTTTTAGTCTCTGAGATGTCCCTTTTTTCATGTTACACCCCCTCTCTCACCCCATTTATTCATGATAAAGCATCCCAGGAGTTCATTGAGTTAATTTTGCTGCAGAGGGTGGTTGTTAATATTTTTCCATTTTATACACCAATAGAAATGGAACAATATGAAAGTATAAAGATGTCCCTTAAAAAAATACATCCGAGGAAAAGAAAGGAAAAGAAATAAAGGGGAACAGGAGAGAGGGGAGAGGAAAGATCTCACCACTCATGGATCAGAAGTGAGACTTGATTGTTGCAACTTTGGGTTGAAGTGGGTTGAAGTGATCGTCACAGTCTTGATCCACTGAAGATGGGGAAGCATCTCCGTAAACATATTAGGGCTGGATTGGCCCTTCAGCTCCGTGAAAAGGAGCAGAGAGCAGCTTATCTTCATGGAGACTCCTGTTCCAGTGTGATGGGAAAGCTTGGGAAGGCTTTGCCTGCAGGTTCTGCCTCTGCAGGGCTCTGGTACCTGCTGGGACAGACATCCAGCCAGCCCTGGGGCTGTGGGGCTAAAACAGCCCTGGGCATTAGGGAAGGATGGCTTTATTTGGTTCAGAAATACAGCTGAGATAAGCCAAGGAAGATTTGAACCCCTGCCAGAAGGGAAAGGGGCAGAGTTAAGGTTCCAAAATGGGAACCACCACTTAAAGAGGATGACTTAGTGAGGGTCTGACTTGGTGCTGGGCTGGAAAACTTCAGCTGAAATAATCCACCAAGGCATGGAATATCACTTTTCCTGCAAGAGACAGCATTTCCTGGCTTTGCAGCATCAGGGAGCTGAGCTGAGGGTCTCCATCCCCCTCTGTGTCCCTTGTTCCCTGAATTAGGGACCATCTGGGAAGCAGCTTTTGCCTCGGCTATCCATGGTGCCAGACTGGGGAGAAATCCCGTGGGATGTGCAAAAAGCTGGCAAAAAGCTCCTCAGGGCTATAAAAAGCAGAGGTTGCAGTCATTTCTTTTAGGCTCTGTGAATAATTAAACCCCTTCTCCTCCCTGGTGAGTGCTGTGAGAGCAACAACCGATCACTGATACCTGTTCAGTTTGTGTGAGCTGGGACATTTGCTGTTCAGAAGAACCATGATTTCAGGTGCCATTATTTGGCCTTTAATATGGAAGAGCTCTTTCTCTTTCAGCTGGAGAGTTTTGCTTTTCCCAGTGTTCAGCCTTAAATAATTTGTCATTTCATCCTGAAGCCACTGGTAGTTCGTATCCAGCTCTGTCAGATTTTCCTGACTGCCGTAATAAATAGGGGTGGGATTAGAAAACCATCCCAGAAATCATTTGAAAATGTGAGAGCCCAGCAGGGCAATGTCCCCAAGTGAAGGCAAATGCTAAATGTGACTCTGTTGTTGGAGGGGGACTTGCTGTTTGTCTGCAGACTTGAATTATTCACACAGAGACCACACCAGGCAGGCTTGGTGGCTGCTTCCCTCTGGAGAAGGAGCACTGGGAATGCTCTGTCACCCAGCAGGGATGCATTAAATTACCTTTGAAACCCAGGCTGGTTTATTTAGGGAATAATCTCTGTGCTCTCCCCTTGCTCAGCTGACCTTTGGATGGGATAATGGGCTGGGGCAGATGTCACATGGAAGCCTTCGTGGAGAACGGTCAGGGCCTTGGAAGCAGGCTGCTGTTCCAACAGCTGGCTGCACTTGGTTATGGAATCGGGGCTGTCCTCTTTGTTCCATGGAATTAGGGCTGGCCTGAGGAAGGAAAAATGCAGGAAATCATCCTGAGGATAACAAATTCCTGAGGGAGCAGAAATGCAGTGTGGATGTATCCATGTGCGTGGCCATTCCAGCTGCACGTGGTGGGAGCACTTGATGGTCTGGGCTTTGGGAATATTGGCCATTCCTTTGGCATGGATGTGAATCCTTCTCTCAGGAGCTGCTGGGAAACTCTGCTGATCCCAGCGCTTGCAGCTCTGTGCGGCTCTGGCTCAGTGCTTTAAAGAGAAACCTTGGCCAACTTTAGGGGGGGGGGGGTTGAGGCAAAGGCAGCGTTAAAACATTTCTGTGCACCCCTGGCAGTGTAAATTTGTTGTCCAGCACATTTTGGAGCTGTCCTGAGGATTTGTCTGAACAGCTTTGTAAGGATTACACTGCTGGAAGTTGGGCTATTTCTGTCCCGCTGTCATCTGCTGACTTAAATAACAGGGAGGCACTTGAACAAAGTGTAATATAAATAAAACTCAGTGATCCTGCTGCCACGGGGAGCCACTGATCTTGGAACTGCTGGAAATAGGTGTGGGATCATTTGTGGCTTTCCCAACGCTGCAGTTCCCTGCTAGTCCAGTTCTCCTTGGTTGTACCTCAGCAGCTCCTGTGAGCGAGGAGCTTTTATCAGTGCCTCGTTATCCAGCGCCTCGCTTTTATATCCAAGAATTCGTAAGGGAAGGGAGAGGAGATGTAGAGGCAGTGAGAGATGAAGGGCAGGTATGCAGGTGGTGCTGGCACCCAGGGAAGGTTTGGGAGGAAAAGATTTGGGAAGCACCAGGGCAGGAGGTGGGACAGCGTTGTCTCCCTGCTGGGAAATTGTCTCGGCAGGGCTGGCAAAGGCATTGCCAGATGAAGAAGTTTCTTCCCATTCACCCAAAAAACTTCCCAGGCCAGGATTTGATGGGAGTAACTCCAAAGCTGGGAAATGCTGGTTGTTTAAACTGCAGGGAGAGGGGAAGGAGCAGAGGGTGGAGGTTCCTGTTTCAGAATGAGTGAGTATTCATTGTTCTCCCTGCAAACATTAGTGAGTGTGGCACCCAAAAACTGCCCAGCGAATTCAGCTGACCCCAGGACGAACATTGTGTCACACTGGAAATGAAATTCAATCACCCAGCTGTGAAATGGAAGAATTTAATCCCACTATAAGCGAGAAACCCAGTGCAGCCTTAACTCCAAAGCTGCTGCTGCCACCTCCATCCCACCCACAGCTGAGCCGCCCAAACAAACCCTTTTTCTTATTCCTTGTAAAAAACACTTAATCACTTTTCCTGAGGGCTCTAATTGCTCTCCATACACAGCTTCCACTACTAAATGTAGTCCCCATTCCACTCAGGATTTTTACCCTCATCTCATCCTTACCTGGGGAGCCCTTTCCACACCTAAAGGGGCTCCAGGAGAGCTGGAGAGGGACTTGGGACAAGGGATGGAGGGACAGGACACAGGGAATGGCTTCCCACTGCCAGAGGGCAGGGATGGATGGGAGCTTGGGAAGGAATTGTTCCCTGGGAGGGTGGGCAGGCCCTGGCACAGGGTGCCCAGAGAAGCTGTGGCTGCCCCTGGATCCCTGGCAGGGTCCAAGGCCAGGTTGGACACTGGGGCTTGGAGCAGCCTGGGACAGTGGAAGGTGTCCCTGCCCATGGCAGGGGTGGCACTGGATGATCCTTCATGTCCATCCCATTCCAAACCATTCTGGGAAAGGATTCTAGGATGTGTCTCTACCCTCCCTGCTCCCAGCTGTGGGACCCATAGGATGTGACACTCCCATCTTTGGGATCAGCATGAGGGTGCCAGCCTCCCCTTACAGTAACTTACACCATAACACTGACTAATGGAGGTTTGTTTAAAAAAAGAACTCTGGTGCTTCCAATATTGTTTATGGATCCTGAGAAAATGCCACCATGGGATATTAATTTTTTTTTTATTATTATTTTTTCCATGTGCTTGTTTGCAGCATTTGGAATCCCAGAATGGTTCAGGCTGGAAGGGACCTTAAAGCCTATCCAGTTCCATGGGAAGGGACACCTTCCACTAATCCCAGGTTGCTCCAAGTGCATCCAGCCTGGCCTTGGACACTTCCAGGGATGGGGCACACCCAGCTCAGGGCATCCCAAACCCCACGCTGGGCCGTGCACTTGGTTTTCCTGGCTGTGCTCTGCTCCACTTACATTGATTTGCCCTCGCATTTGCTCCATTTTCTCAGTGCCTCCCTGAACGCTCCGTGAAATGATTCGAGAAGTGCTGAGCTCTAAATCTTTAAATCATCTCAAAAAAGAAAAACTTAAAAAAATACAAAAGGAAAAACTGTTCCCGTGCTGTAGCTGATCCCACGGCTTCTGCAGAGGTGTAACAAGATAAAACATCAGAGATACAGATAAGATGACATTGGGAATATGTGAGATAGCTCAGTGCCTGTAAACCTTGAAAGAGGAGATCAAAGCCTGATCTGGCCCATTATGTTGGACACTAATGTAAAACTACCTGGAGGTTTTTCATGGGGCTATTGTTGTTAAATTTCTGACATGAGTTAACAGCCCCTCATTCGCGGCTGTATTTAAAATTCATTTCAGTGATGGCACTGAGGCGTTCCTGGCTCTGTCTGCTCAGCAAAGCAGCACAGGGAGACGTGTTTGAGCCCTGGCTTTGCTATCTCTCGGTTTCCTGTCATTTTCCTGTACAATTGCTCCGCAGAAAACATCAAATTACATCATTTATTGATCCCAAAGCAAGGGATAAGAGTGATGCCACGAGCTCCAAAGTGTGCGGTTGGAATTTGCTCAGCTGTTGATGATCTGAGTCAAACCACTGTGCCATAGCCCCCAACACCTTCAGAGCTGCAGCTCCTGGTGCTGATTTTAGTCTCAAAATAAATCTCAGAGCTGGCTGCATCTCCATCCTCAGCAAGGTGCTTTCCTCACACAGGGGTCGTTATTCCCTCATCCCTTTGGAGGGTGCTCCTGTGCGGGAGGGATCTCATCCATCCTGGAGGGCAGCATGGAATTCCCGTGGCTCGGAACTCTCGGGGGAGCCCGAGATGGGAGTGGGGCTGGTGGGAGGCCAGAACAGGGCTGGGACTCTTGGAACATGCAGGGAAATCACCAGGGAGGCCCTGGAGATGCTGGCTTGGCACCAATTAAAAAGCCACCCCTCGGCTGCTTTGAAACTTCAGCCATGCCCTTAAATTCCCCCACTTCCAGCTTCCCAGCCATTTCCTACACTCAGGGAATGAGGGCCTGGAGTTCAGCTTTGAAGACTGCTTTACCAACCCCACAGTCCCAAATTAGCTGTTTAATAACGATGCAGGAGCTGAGTTGTCACATTTTGCATCTGGGTCAGACTCAGAGAGGAAAACATTTAAGAGTTGAGCCAAGTGCTTAGTGAGGACGTGACCTCCTGCCTGGAAAAACAGCGGATCCAGGAGAAAATGCTGCTCCAAGGTTTCTGCTCCCTGCTGCTTGCACGTGCCCTTACTAAGTATTGAAGCTGACATTTAAAGCAAAAAGGATTTGCTCTCCTATTTTATGGGTGCAGCCTCTGCAAAGGGTAAAGTCCTGCAGGAGTGAGCCTTGCACCGGTCACAGACCACACTCAGCACCTCCCAAAGTCCTCTGAAAATTAACTATCATCAACTGCTTTTCTTCCAACTGGCTAAAACTCTGCTGATTTAAACTTCCTTGTAGCAAGCTTGGGAAATGCAGCAGCAAAATGAAGACTATTTCTTCCTGTTTCTGTTTGTGTTCCAACCTCTCCATTGTTTTTCAGGCAGGCAGGTCTTTATCAGCACCTCGTTATCCAGGACAGCTCCTTGGAAAGGGAGGAACCACTCAGACTTCTCAGGAGAGAAAGGGGAGGTGCAAAGGCTGGGAACAAGTAGTGCTGTACCTTCCCTTTCCCGCTGGGTTGGTGATGGTTTGAGGTGGGAGTCTCTCGAGTGAAGTGTCCTTTCACAGTGAATCTCTTTGCATGGCTTCAAGCATTTTGCAATATTGTTTTAAAGGCGGCTTGGGGAAAGAAATTCAAATATTTGTTTGACCTGCAGCACCTGCTGTGCCATTAAACAGAGGAGCTGAGCATGAGAAAGCTGAGCTTGGGGGGTGCCGGGGGCTGCATTGCTCACAAACTCAACAGGAGCTGCTCCAGTGAATTCCCCTTTTGAGTCCCTGAGTGTTGGATGGCACAGCCCAGCTTGGAAATGAAAATAATCGCACACACCTCAGCTATTTTATAGCTTTCCTAATTTTCCCCAGGTTTCAGTGGATGGAATTGCTCAGAAAATGAACATTTCTAGTAGAGGCTGTCATTCCTCCTGCTGCAGGGGCTCAGGAGAGGCTGGTCTGTGTCACCCCTTTGGAGAAGGCACAACAGGGGTGCGCGAGGAGAAACACTTCTGGGATATTTGTAAACGGGCGTTGCAAGTGTCTCTAGAAAAAAAATAATTCAATCATATTTTATTATGGCCTTCTAAAAACTCTACAGAGCTTGGCTTAGTTTCTAGTCCCAGTAGTATCTCTGTCCCATTTCCAGTGTTCTTGTTGGGAAGAATCCTACTGCCATGTTGGAATCGAATTGGTAATTCCAAAGTGATCAGTTTCAATTAAATTGATAATTTTCCTCAAGTCCTTCATTTTTACAAACCCCCTTTCACTGTTAAAAAATAAAATTGTCTGGGACCACTCTCAAGATACATCCAAAGGCATCCAGCCTGCTCTTTTCCCAGAAACCCATTTTTACAGTGCTTTATACAGAGAACTTCCACATTTGTGCCAATATTCATTTAAAATTATGAATTCCACCTGAGAAGGTCCTAAATTAGTGCAAAGCTCCAGTGTTGAGGGATGAGAATCCGGAGGGCCTTGGGGCGATTTGGGGGAGTTGGGATCAGCCCTGCAAATGAGGAGCTGGAGTTTTGCTGTCTCCAAAGATGAACAATCCAGAAAACAGCTCAGTTTCAGCAAGTGGGATCAACCTTTTGGGGTGATTGAGGGAGTCAGGATCAGACCTGTGAATGAGGAGCTGGGGTTTTGCTGCCTCCAAAGATGAATAATCCAGAAAACAGCTCAACTTCAGCAAGTGGGATCAACCTCTTCAAATTGGGGTGATTGAGGGAGTCAGGATCAGACCTGCAGAGGAGTTTTGCTGCCTCCAAAATGGAATAATTCAGAAAACAGCTCAGTTTCAGCAAGTGGGATCAACCTTTTGGGGTGATTGAGGGAGTCAGGATCAGGTCTGCAAAGGAGGAGATGGGATTTTGCTGCCTCCAAAATGGAATAATCCAGAAAACAGCTCAGTTTCAAGAAGTGGGACCAACCTCTTCAAACTGGGGTGACTGGGGGAGTCGGGATCAGAGCTGCAAATGAGTTTTGCTGCCTCCAAAACGGAATAATCCAGAAAACAGCTGTTTCAAAAAGTGGGCTCGACCCCTTCCCAGTGACTCTGGGCCTTATCATTTGTGTGCTATCTCTCTCTTTGATAAGGTGCAGCCTTATCTGGCTCTGCCTTTAGAAAAACCCAGCAGCCGTTAGTGATATTTATTTGTCTAATAAAACACAACATTTCCAGCTCGGACCTGTTCATTTGGATTTTACACTTCTGCTCTTTATTCAGTTTCTATGGGAACCTGGGCTGTTACAGCAGCGGAGAATAAAGAGATGAGGAGAACTCTTGGAAAACACAACTCCATTTCTCCCCTGAACTGCAAGGCACAAACACTCAGCTTAGAGCCAAATAAACTGGGAAGGGAACAATCAAAGCACGGGAGTTGATAATCGTTGAGTCCCTCCTTGCTGAAACATCTCAGTTATGCTTTTCTGCTTGGAAAATCCAGGTGTGATGCTGAAAACTTGGGTTTGGGGAGGCGATAACAGGTTGTGGTGCTTGGCATTATGGCTATTTTAGTGCAGACTAGAAATTATATCAAACCCTTCTCTTCTTGGTGTAATTAATTACAGCTGATGAGGTGGAAACGTGGTTCATGTACAATTCTGTACATGAGACACACACTCCAGGTCACCCATTCCAGGGATCTGCTGCTTCTCTCAGTGGTTAATGCATGATGAGCTGAAATAATGAGCATGGAATAACTGGGAAAATCCCCCTAAGGACATTCCTTGCAGCATTGCCATGTGAATTCTGGACAAGCTGCTGGACTGAGGCTTGGGCTCGATGATCTGACGAGTCTTTTCCAACCTGAACGATTCTGTGTTTGCATTTCCACCTGACTTGGAAGGATGTGGGCACAGTGCTCTGAATACAGAGTGTCAACAAGGTGAAGATGAATTTTAGATCTTCTAGCAGGTCTGGGTTTAAAATCCAGCAGATCTGGTGAACTTGGTGAGGATATAAGCAACAAAAAGGCTTTTGAAACTGTTGGCCCAGAGCAGCTATGGCTGCCCCTGGATCCCTGGATCCCTGGAAGTGTCCAAGGCCGGGCTGGACACTGGGGCTTGGAGCAAGCTGGGATAGTGGAAGGTGACCCTGTCCATGGCAGGGGTGGCACTGGATGGGCTTTAAAGTCTCTTCCAAACCATTCCATGATTCTGGGATTTCAACAGAGTCCCTTGCTCAACACCAGCAGAGCTTCTGATGTTGGAGGCTCCAGGAAAGAAGCCTTTTATTCACAGCCCTTGGGCTGAAATTGGCTCGTCCTTCCATCCCTGAATCCAGGGGAGAAGTTTGGAGCCCTGGCAGCTTTGGAAATACCATGGCTGCTGTCAAAAGGCCTCACACAGAAAGCCTCAAAACCCACTCTGCTAAAAAATAAACAGAGAACCACATATTTTGTGCCTTAATAAGCTAAAACACTGGCAGCTACTTAAAAAGGCAATTTTGATTTAGTTCTGAGGGATGCAGACAGTCCTAATCCCCAGTATGGCTTACAAAGGAGCTTTGCCCCCCTGCCTTGCCTGGTGTTAATCAGGCTGAGGTGCCTGACAGGAAAATCTCCCAGAATTACGTTTGTTCGGCACAGAGCTGAGCTCAGGCCTCCCCTGATTCGTTTTCAGGCAAAGGGAAGCTCATTTGAAAGCTCCACAGCTAATTCCAGGAAAGGAAGAAGGCATTAAGGCTCTGCTGGGAGTTTCAAGTGACAGCAGAGCCATTAGCACTGGGGAAGTGCAGGAAGATGATCTTTATCAGAAACCACATGTTTGGCTGTGGAGTTCAACCCCAGCAATCACTATTTACCAATCCTTGATCAAGGATTGTCTTGTTGCATTAAAAAATAAATGCTCGTGGGTCCCTCTGTCCTCTCAGTGAGCAGCAGGTGGAGTTTGGGTGTTTGCTGCAGGTGCTGAAAGAGGCAGGAGTAAAACCTGCTCGTAAAGGAAGAGGTGAAGATAGAAATGGGCTTTTGGAAAGGTTTTGTGTAGCACGAGGTGATACTGGAGAAAGGCTATGCCTTGAGGTGGCCACCTAAAAACGGAGACTAGACAAAAACAAGAGAACAAAGGTAGGTAATTATTTGAAGGGCCTTCAAAGGTACACCCTGGGCAGGCCAAAGGCTGCCCAAGATGGACCCGGGGTCACACTTTTATAAGTTTGGTCCATTTGCGTATCAGGGTTAATTCTCCAATTATGACCTCAGTTCATGATGTCATTTCCCCAAGTTTGCCCCCCTCTTCAGAGGCTTTTAGTTTACACATTTTGGGGCCTGGTGTCCTTGAAGAGCAAACCCAGAGAGGTTTGTTATGTGTAACCAGCACGAGAGAACAGCAGCTACCAGGCCACACGAAACTCCAGAGTTACACACCAGGCAGTGCAGGATTTGGAAAATATAAAAGTTAAAACCTAAGGCACCAAGGGAAGGCCTTTGGAAAGAGTCTCTCCCCATCTTTCCTGTAGCTCCTTCAGGCTCTGCAAGACCACCATTCTGTCACCTCAAAGCTTCTCCTCTCCAGGCTGAACACCCCCAGCTCTCCCAGCCTTTCCTCCCAGCAGAGCTACTCCATCCCTCTGATCATCCTGGTGCCTCATCCGGGCTCTCTCCAGCAGCTCAAATCCTTGCTGTGATCTGGGTGTTGTCTGGAATGCTCCCACAAAGGGGTCATCCCCTCGGGAGGGCTGAGGTTTCTGTTGGAACAGCACGAGGAGGGTGGGTTTGGTGTGCAGCGTTCTGCTCCTTCCTGTAACACCTTTCCAGGAGCTCCTGCGAGCCCTCCAGAGGCTGCCAGAGTATTCCAGGGAATATCGTCACATGCTTGCTCTGCTTCTCCACGTGCGTCCTGTTCTCCTGAGGAGAAAAATGGGCCTTTGACCTGATCCCAGACATCCTCCAGGTGATCTGCCCCAGGGTAAATCTCCAGTGGATCTTCATTTTCCACATCAGGAAATGGATCTGAAGAGACGAAGTGAATTCACCAGCATTCATAAAAAACCAGGTCTGACACCATCCTGCTCTCCCCCATCTTCAGGGAATAGCTGGCAGAGAAGGAGCCCGAGTGGGAAGGGCTTCACCTGCAGAATGATCCCTGTGAGGAGCTAACACTGGGACATTACAGCACAGAATTAGGCTGTAAAAGTCAGGTACTGAAATGTGGAGAAGAGTTCCTAGAGCAGGGTGTGTTCAGTGTTATCCCAGATGCTGAACATTCAGATAGTCCAAAAAACCCTGGATTTTAGTGAAATAATGTCTCCCTTCACTAAATACATCTTGAAAATGCTGAATTGTGGGCAATTTTCAGGCTGGAGAGTCCCAGTGTGCTCAGCCATGGCTCCTGTGGTGCTCTAGTTTGTATAAAGCCAGGCTGTTTTCCTGCTCCTTTTCTGGTGATCCCTGACATTCTATCCTTCTTCTTGCCCATCAGCATGGAGCTGATGCTTCCCTGGTGCTGTCTTCGGGGGAATCGTCATCCCAGAGCCTGGTTTTGGAATTGGAAGTTTGGGTTATTTTTTTCTCTCTCATTTTCATTTCATCTTTATTGGAAAAGCACTGAGGTGCTTCTGCCAGGCCCTTACCAAGGTCCTTCTGCAGCTCTTTCTGGCTCACTCTTTTCTGCTGCTCTGAGTGGCTGAATGTCCACAGAAAACCTCCTAGGAACCTTTATCCTTCTGAATTTTGACTCCATCAAGCAGCAGCAGCCCCAGCATCAGCACCCTCAGGGTCACAGGTGGTGTCCCTCTGCTCTCCAGAGCAGTTCTTTCTCCATGAGAAGACCTTTTCTTTTGTCTCCTGGCAGCTTCATGTCTTTAATGGCCTTTGCTGGGGAACATTCTGAGAGAACTTTTGGAAACCGCATAAATTCTGTCGAGCAGATCAACCTTTAGTGTGACCCTTTCAGGAACCTCTGTGCGTCCCTTTGTGGGAGAGAGTAAATCAATTTTATTTCGCTCTTGATGAGAGTTTTCACTTATAGAGATACAAATGATACAAACCAGAGGACCCCAGGTCAGATCTTCGAGACTGTCAGAGACTCACAGAGTCCCTGAGGCTGGAAAAGCCCTCCCAGCCCATTCAGTCCAAGCTGTGCCCGATGCCCACCTCGTCCCCAGCCCAGAGCACTGAGTGCCACCTCCAGCCCTTCCTTGGACACCTCCAGGGATGGGGACTCCAAACCTCCCTGGGCAGCCCCTGCCAAGGCCTGAGCACCCTTTCCATGGAGAAATTCCTGCTGCTGTCCAACCTGAGCCTCCCCTGGCCCAGCCTGAGGCCGTTTCCCCTTGTCCTGTCCCTGTTCCCTGGCAGCAGAGCCCGACCCCCCCCGGCTGCCCCCTCCTGTCAGGGAGTTGTGCAGAGCCACAAGGTCCCCCCTGAGCCTCCTTTTCTCCAGGCTGAGCCCCTTTCCCAGCTCCCTCAGCCGCTCCTGGGGCTCCAGCCCCTTCCCCAGCTCCGTTCCCTGCCCTGGACACGCTCCAGCCCCTCCAGGGCTCTCTGGCCGGGAGGGCCCAGAACTGGACACAGCCCTCGAGGTCCCTCAGCAGGGCCAGCCCAGGGGACGGGCCCTGCCCTGGGCCTGTGGCCACCCCATGGCTGGCACAGCCCAGGGGCCATTGGCCTCGTGCCCCCCTGGGCCCCCCTGGGCTCCTGTCCAGCCGCTGGCACAGCACCCCCAGGGCCTTTCCCGACGGGCCCTTTCCAGCCCCTCTGCCCCAGCCTGGAGCTGCAGGGCTTGGGCTGAGCCCAGGGCAGGACCCGGCACTCGGCCTTGCTGAACCTCAGCCCGTGGATCCAGCGTGTCCTGATCCCTCTGCAGAGCTTCCTGCCCTCAGCACATCCACACTCCCACCCGGAAATGTTTAAACGAGTTTTGCTGCCTCCTGAGGAAGCAGTGGGGTGTAAATCTGCTGCTCCGTGCAAATGTACGGAATTCCAGTATATCTGTGCTGACTACAGAAAAGTTATGTCAGGGAATTAGGGCACCCTGGGGAGCTACAGGTGATGCAGGGAGGCAGAGGGGCACTGGGAGGACAAATTTGCTGTGGGGACAAATTGGGACACTGCAGTTGTTTGATGGAAATAATGACAATGTCCTGAAAAACGGAGCTGCTCCATAAAAGCAGGACAGGAACCAAATGAGAGCGTGGAGGAGCACACGGATGTCCTCAAAAGTCAGGACTTCCCAGACCTGTTTGAGGGTGTGTGGCAATGAGCTGAAGGATCCTCTCTGGAAACGTGGGATATTCCTGCCCTCCAGTGGAAGCATGGGAAAGTGCTGGATAAGGGATGGGAACCTTCCAAGGATGCTAAGAAACCCTCGGGAAGCTCCTTGCTTTCGACCCGCTGTTCCCTGAGCTGCCCCTGGCTTTCTGTGCCTCTGCATTCCCTACCCCGGACCTGCTGCTGTGCCCGTGTCCCATGGAATTCCCAGAGCTCGGCACCGATCCGAGGGGATGATGTGTGAGAGTCCAGTGCTGGGAAGGTGGCTTGGAGGGGTTTTGGGGGAGCACTCATCTGTGCGAGTTCAGCTCCTGGGATGGCACGAGCCCTTCCCCAGAACAAGCTGAGTGCATGGGAGGTGCTTTAGGAAATACTGTGCTCCAGCAGAAAAGCGGGAATGATGCTGAACTGCTGGGATGTGCAGGGTTTGCTGCCTGGATTCCCTAAACGAGCCAGCTTGCATCCCTTTCCCAGGCAAGGAGCTACCTGGGGTAAAAAACCCTGGGAGTTCAGGTGCTTCGTTTGGCTCCTTGTTTTTCTAATCCCTTCCTGATCAGCACAGGACAATATTCCAGTGTTGTCAGAGCACTTGGGAGTTTCTCCTGCGGTGAACTCCGGCGCAGCAGTGAGAACTCTGCTTTTCCCTGGCTGCCATGTGTTAAATAAATAAATGCCTGATAAGAACTTCCTTTCATCTGGTCAGGACAAGCTGTAAGATCGAGCAGCTCCTGTCTCACCATGTCAGACACGAACAGCTTCCAGGGCAGCCTGGGAAACAGCTCTGGGGTTTGATGCTTTCAGACACTGCAAGGAGGGGCCTTGAGTTTCCCAGTTTATCCCGGTTCTGTGCAGATCTGTTGGAAGTGCCTCAGTGCATCCAGCTGGGTCCTGTCTCTGCCTGTGCCCTCCAGCAGGTGGCTGGAAGGGGGAGAAGAGCAAAGAGGTGATTAATGATTTATTGATTTATTTATTTATTGATTTATTGATTTATTGATTGGGAGCCTCCGGTCTCCAGTGATTTGGGACTCAGGCACCTCCTGCTGTCGATAGATTTGAGCGTTCCTGGGTGGTTTCTCCTCCTGAATCTGCACAGCTGCTTCCCACAGCACACCCTGACCTTTTCAATTTTGATCAGCTCCTGCCAGAGCTGTCTCTTCCCCTAGCACAGAGTCCCATCCAGATCCATGCTCCTCGCTTCCCAGTCCCTTTCCCAACCTTACTCCTTAGCCTTTGAGGTGAGGGCAGCACAGGTGGATGAATGACCATCACCACCTGTTCATGCAGGATTTTTTCCCTCTCACTGCATTCCTACAGGATTTCCAGTGTGGGTATTACACTTGGTGTCTTTAATTCCTCATGCAGTTTTTCACCTCGGGCTTCTGTTTGCTCGTTTTGGTGATTTCATATCCTTGACCAGTGCTGTCGTTTTACTTCTTCTCCCTGTTTTTCCAGCTCATCCCTAAAGATGTTGAGCAGTAAGGATTTGAGCACTGCTGGCCTCGCTCCATTAGGAGAATGGGCGGTGCATTTCCTATTTAGCACTTTTTTTGTTTTGATCAATGAACAGACCTTCCTTCTTATATCACTTCTGTAAGAGCCTTCCAAACCTTGTCAGATGCCTTTAGGAAATCCAAGCCAACTGCATCCAGCAGATGTCTCCTCCCCATGTGGCTGGGGACTCCTTCAAAGAGCTCCAGTAGGATCGGGAAGCGCCTTGGCTCTTCCCCAAAGAACTCAGATTTATCCATGTGTCAAGTGCTTCTGTTAGGACAGATGTTGGGTTTAGGGGACTGCAGGGCTCTGGATCCCATCAAAAAGCCACTTCCATCCTCGAGGTCACACTGAAGTGCTGGTGGAGGCCCATCTGGTCCCTTGGTTGATGCGTGTCTCCTCCTGACACTTCAGTGGGGTTTCCCTGGAGCTTCCCTGGGAGGGAAGATGAGCTGGGAGGGTCTCCCCAAGACCTTCCACGTTGAGCCCAGGGGTAAAAAGGGCACTGAGCTCCTCTCACATGGCTTTGTTCTCCTCGGTGGGCTCTTTCCAAAGGGTCTTTGTAGGGTCTCGACAGCCCATGGTCAGGCTCATGCTGCTGCTGTGGTCAGGAATAGTTTATTATTTGGTTTGAATCTTTTGAAGTTGTTATTTGCAGTTTTTTTCCTGTCTTATGGTGTTTTTCCTTTCAACTGGACCGGATTTGGTTCTTTTTTCTTTCCTCTTTCTTGAATTGTTTGAAACTACTTCGTATTTGAAGGATGCTCTTCCTTTCAGTGTCCTGGCTCGTGCTGCCGCTCAGCTGCTCCAAATTCCTGCTGGCCTCTCCTAGATCCACACTGGGTGTGTTTGCTGTGTCCAGATCCCCACGTGCCACTGCTGAGGTTTCATTCTCCTCATCAGCTCTTTCAGCTGCTCTTTGAATTCCCTTCTGTGACTTCTGAAGTGGTGCTTTTCTACGAAACCTCTCTCCGGCAGTGGTAGATCTCAGCACACCATGGTTTTTCTCTTAAAAGGAGGTTCTCCCAAGGGTATGACTTTGAATTGGGCCCGGCTTATCTTTTCTGATCTGTCATGTGGCTGTGGCTGCCCCTGGATCCCTGAAGTGTCCAAGGCCAGGTTGGACATTGGGGCTTGGAGCAGCCTGGGACAGTGGAAGGTGTCCCTGCCCATGGCAGGGATGGCACTGGATGGGCTTTGAAGTCCCTTCCATTCCAAACGAGTCTGGGATTCCATGAAATGCCCTTCAGCAGCCCCTGGAGAAGGAACACAAGTTCTCTCAGGGTAGATCTCTGCCTCTTGGCACCTGCCAAGCTGGAAACCAGCTCACAAGAGATTTTCCCCCAGAGTATTTGGGCCATTGGAAAGAAGAACTGAGGGCAAAATGCTGACAGAGTTGTCTGAAACCCCTGGGACTTGAACAAATGCACAATAAGTGGTGAACACAGCAAGCTGGACAAATAAATGTGCCTGACATCATCAATTTATTGTTCTCCACATTCCTTAAAAAATGTAAGAGGAGAAAGCTTCAAGCAGATGCTTTGAACGTTAGCATCGCCGTTGCCATGGGGACCTTTCCCCATGCAGGTCCTGCCTGGGGGCTGGAGGCAAAGGGGCTCTTTGGTGCTGACATGCTCAGCTGAGCCCCTCTGGGGGTGCTGGGATCTAATGAGCGCTTTGCAATTAGCCAGGGAGATCTTGTGGAGCAGAGCTGTGATTTGAGCAATGTCAAGCTGTAGTTAGGCCGAGCTTTCCTTGAGATCACATCTCAAGGCTTTCCAAGGGTGGAACGTGGCTCTTCCCCGATGAATCCCAACAACTTTCCTTAAAATACCTTTGGTGTTAAATCTGTGGAATTCAGTTTGATAGCTGGGATTTATTGCCCTTGCAGTGTTCATTTGGAATTTTAATGCAAAATTCTCATTTTCCTGAGTACTCACATGGGTTTTCCTGGGTGTTTTCCAAAGGAAAAAATCCCCAAGGGATCTGTAGGTACTGCCTCTGAAGTCAGTCAGAAAAGCGAAAGGAAAAACCCTTGTTGCCATGTTTTCCAAAGAGATTTTATTGTCTACAGATCCAAACTGTTGAATCCAGGAGGATGAGTAGAAAAATGAGGAGAAAAGAGGGAATTCAGGGAATTGTCTCCTTCCTGACCAAAATACTCCTTTTTTTCTCCTTCTAAATTATACAAGAGCATTAAAGATCACCATGGGGAGTTTATTTTTCACTGACTTTGTGCCAACTATCCCCCAAATGCAGCTGATTCAGCTGCTCAGTCTGGGGGTTTAAACCCCAATTTGCCCCAGGAATCCATTATTTGAATATGAATTATTTGGCTGTCGATAAATAACCTTTTACTGCTCTTCCATTTTATATCAAATGTTCTTTTCATTGGAATGAAATGAAGTTGTCAGTCTGAGCGCAGCATTTGAGGTGCCGTGAGAGGTCTTGTGCTCTTCCTTAGGATTTTGTTCAGCCTGGAATTCCGGGTTGCGCTGGGCTAGGATAGAATGTGATATGGGGCATTTCTTTGGTGTCCAGTGAAAATCATCCAGAGTTAAAACAAGAGAGCAAGAAAAAGGGAGGGGAAAAGAGAAGGAACAACCCCCATCCTTAAGCAATATCCCTTAACACTGCACAGAACAGGAAACTCCACCAGAGGAAGGAATACTCCACATCCTCCCTCCGCCCCTTTTAATTAAAATGGATTCAGATCTGGGGTTTGTAATCAGACCGTTCTGTAGGGTGTCTTGTTTGAACTATTTCAGGACATTTTGGCGTGAGGAATATTACAAATGTCGTTCTACCAGGAGCTGAATCCAGCACTTCCCAGAGAAGGACGTGGGGAGAGTCCTGTGGGAAGCGTGGGGCTGTTTCCTTAGGAGTTCAAGGAGGAACTCGTGTTTGGAAAACAAATACACATTTCCATGGTGACCTCCCTGTGACTTCCAGAGAAAATCAGTGAATGTGTTCCCTAAAAACCCTCCTTGTGCTCTGCTGAGAGCACTTGGGCTCAGATCTGTGTGGAGTTCTCATCAGCTGGCATTTTCTATCCCGGTGTGTTTGGCACTCCCACCAAAATCTTGTCTTTTCTCTGGCACATCAGCATCGTGTGGATGTGTAATGGACAATTCCACAACGTGGGTGCTGGAACTGCGGAGTGGAGGGTTGGGATTTTGGGAGCTCAGACCCCTGGGGGCCGTTGT
The DNA here is from genome assembly GCA_013398115.1 of Falcunculus frontatus. Lineage (NCBI taxonomy): Eukaryota > Metazoa > Chordata > Aves > Passeriformes > Falcunculus > Falcunculus frontatus. The sequence continues at coordinate 95,613 of VZRV01003135.1, read as the reverse complement.
GAGCTTTAAAGGGAGTGATGCACTTCCCTGTGGTACAAGGGGAGAGGATCCCACAAGAATATCTGGGGAAAAAGGGTGAGATCCGCATTTGAAGGAATTTTCTCCCAGATGAGGTCCCACTGTGGGGTGGGAGGCTCTGAACCCAGCACCACAAGGTGTTTAATGAGGTATCACCAATCCCTTGGCATGTTTAGGGCTTCCACAACACTCACTTCAAAAAATCCAGACTTCTCGAAGAGCCTGGATGAGGACAAGCACTGTCTGAGCTGCTCTGGCTGCATTTGAGTGTGTTCAGTTACAATTCTGGGTGAGATCTGTATAACATCCACGTCTTCAAAGCCCCAGAATTCCAACAAATCTCTTTGTTTAACTCCTGAACCAACCTGGGATGAGCTCAGCTTGCTGCAACAGCACAGTCCCATGTTTGTGATGCCGAGCTCTCACTGAAAAGTGATTTGCTTTTAAAAAGGGGGAGGGGACAAATGAACCTGTGAGGTTTTTAACCCAGTATTTTTAATTTCAGATCTCTCCCCCCCTTGCAGAGGAAATTAGAGATGCCATGGCTTTAATGTCTGGTTTAGCTGCCACTCAGAGCTCCATTTCTGTGAGAAAATCTATAGCAGGGGGTGTGCAATTTTCTCCTGATGTGAAAGGCTGTGAGTTCAGGTGCTGGGGTATCCGAGAGAAATTCCCAGCCCTGAAAACACGGCCTTGAAAAGAAATCCAGCTTTTCTTTTCCATGCAATGTTCCCTACAACTGCAGCTTCAAACCCAGCGGCGCCACCAGCACATGGCTTTTAAAAATCCCAAGGAAAAGGCTCCTGGTTTGGATTTTTGAAGGTGTCAGATGTTGAAGGCAGTGGGAGGAGCAGCTAAATCAGGAGTTCAAGCCACCTCAGAAGGACGGGCTGGAAGGAAGAATCCTGACCTAAGGAATACCTGGGTTGTTATTCCCATGTGTTCGCCCTGTATCCATCTACACTCCACTCTTCCATTCTTTCAGTGGGGTTTGCAATTGTAAAACATTGAGAGCAGCAGATGAGTTTGATGTTCTCCTTCTTGGTCTTCCTTGGGCCAGGGCAGCAAATCCTCCTCTGGAGGTAAATCCTCTTGGAGCAGCCAGGACCAGTGGGTGACACCGGAACATCCATCCCTCCCTGGCTGGCTTGGCATTAGGGTGGCTAATCCCAGGCAGGAGTTATTGATGGAGATATCCTGGAATAATTCTGGGATCTGAATTGGTGAGTGAGCTCATGAATGACAGTAATGTGACAGAGCTGGGAATGAATTCAGCTCTTCAGTCACGTTTGTAATGGACAGGAAAACAGGCAAAGAGCTGGGCTTTTCCTCAAATTCTTTGTCCTTCCTAATGCCAGCTTTTCCTGAAAGGGTCTTTGGGAAGCTCCCAGGTGCATTTGTGCATCAGGAGGGATATGGACACATGGTGCCCAGAGGAAGGAGCACAGAGGCCTTTCCCACACATCCAGGACATCGTTATTCCCTGCTCTCACTGCCTGCTCTGCTCGAGAGAAATTTTGGGGCAAACACCCCCTTCCAGCTAATCCATGGAGACCTGGGAGTGCTCAGATCCTGGAGGGGTCTGGAGAGCAGGTTTGGCCTTCCCCAACAGGGGTTGGGTTCATGCCCTGCTTATTTTTTCCTGCTGCAAAGGTTTGTCAAGGAACATCTGCCCCCGGAAGTCCTGACTCCATGATTGATATCTGCAGGGAGTGGGATAAGGGTTTGCACGTGGGGTGGGACCTCTGGGAGGATGAGTGGCCACACACCATGAAGAAATAGGGATTTGCTCTCAGTGCCTGCCAGGAATTTGCTTTCAGGCATTCCCAGGCTCTGGATCCCTCTGATCGTGTCGATGCCCCGTGGCTGTTCCCTGCCTGAGCCCCCTCAAACAGGGCACAGCTGAAGCTCAGCATCTCACGTGGACACCCCACGAAGTGCTTTTGATTTCACTTTCACTCATTCCTAGATTCCCCCTTGCCCCAAATCCCTGGGGAACACGTGATCCTGAGCTTTTGGGAGTCATCGGAGCCAGCAGGGAAGGGAAGGCATGGCAGCCCTTCCACCATTTGCTGTGTCTGCTCTTCCTCGCACCACTTTCAACTCTGAAGCCTCCTGGTGACAGGAATTCCAGCCGTGTCCCTGCCACTTCCCATTATTCACCTTTGGAATTGCACCTTTCTTCACTCAACAGCGTGAATGCAATCTAGGGAGCTTTCCATGATTTCAGGGTACCAGGCAGGCTGGGTCCCATGGATAGACCAGACCCAGGTGGGTCATTTCATCCCAGCCAAAATATGGAGAATCAGACAGAGAGAAAGAACAGTCACAGAACTAAAGATTTGGGGGAATTTTTGCTTTCTTTTACACAGATTTTTTCAGGTGCCCCATCAGCTGAAGCAGCATTTAATAAGAAATAAATTGTGGCTGCCCCATCAAGTAAGGGTTGGGAGCAAGGTGGTGTAGTGGAAGGTGGTTGGAACAGCATGATCATGAAGGTCCTTTCCAAGCCAAACTATTCCATGATTCCCTGACCCCTTTAGAATCTCGCCGTATCTTAAGAACCGTGACGAGAGGACTTTTAGTGGGCACAGAAATGAGGTTTAGTTTTGGGAAGTATTTCCCTCCCCACCCCACCTGTGGATCTCAGGCTTATTTCACCTGTGTCTCCTTGCAGGCTGGCTCTGATCATCACCACTCGGGTGCTGCAGCTCCACTTTTCCCAGGTTTTGCAGAGATTCCATATTTCCTTCTCCAGAAATGCATCTCCTCAGTGATGGGTGAGGGAGTGACCAGGCTGACCAAAAAAACAAATAACAGGCTGCCGGTGTCTGTCCGCGGGGAAGGCTCCCAAATTCCGGGTTTGTCCCCCCAAACCGGTGGCGTTTGCTCGGAGCAGGGTGGTTGGTTCCCGTTTGGTTGCAATTCCTGGCTGGCTGGCAGCCTGCAGGTGGAGAGGAGCCAAGTTTTCCCTGGAGATGACAGTTTGCTAACAGATGTCTGATGTTTCCCAACATGGTTAGGATGGGAATCAGGAGCTACTTCAGCAGAGCTGAGCAGTTGGGTAATTGCAAACCTTTGCTCCTCACATTTTCTCGTTGATCAGCTGCCTGGGTAACACGATTATTTCGATTTTTTTGTTGTTGCCTGTAGTTTTAGGAGGCAAAGCTTGAAATATCTCTCGGAGTGATCATCATCCTAGGAGGCAGTGGCTCATTTAAATGGGGGGAAACCTCCAGCAGTGCAAGGAGCCACAGGATTTCCTCTCCCCTTGGGCACAGCACTGCCCAAACTCTTGGGCTGTGGCTCCTGCGCTGCCATTTCAAAGGACTGGGATTTTGGAAGATGGAATTTCCCCTGAGCCCCCTGATTACTCTGATGTCTTGTATGTAGTGCCTGTCCCTGCCAAAGGGGAGGCTGAGGCCAGGCAGCTCCTCAAGAACAGGGGGTTTATTTGGAGGCAGGGAAAAGAATGGTGTTCCCAAGCCCCAGCTCTTCCAGAGAAGGTTTCAGGAGGTTTCTGCCATTCAGATTCCCAGGAAAACTTGGAGAAGAGCTTGGAGGCTCTGCAGGATGCTCCTGCCTAACTCTGACCTGAACATCTCCTGTGCTGCTCTCTGGGGTCTCACCCTGCTGTCAGCTGCAGGAGTGGGCTGTGAGCTCTGCCAGGCTTGGGCTGCTCTCAGTAGGTGACAAAACCCTGCTCCAGTAAGCAAAAAGTCCCATTAGTAGCACGCTGGGAGTTGATTCCTGGTGTCCCATGAGGCTCCTGTGAAAAGCTCAGCCTTCATTTTAAAAGCTCTTTATTAAAGAAGAGACTTTTTCTTGCTTTTGGGTCACACATTCCCCGTATCTTTTCTTTTTGTGCACTTCCAGCTATGATTTTCCAGGCATTTTGACCTGGGATGAGCAGCCCAATTACCAAAATACCCAGGGAAAGGCTCTTTCTCAATTACAGCTAATTCAGCTGGAGACAAACAAGCCCAGAAATCCCAGTGCAGGAAGTCCAGGCCTTGTGCCTGCACAGCTCCAGCATGGCACTGACCGTGCCTGTGATGCCACTTGTGCCTCCAAGGTGTCTGCCCGTCACACCTCTCATCAATTCAGGAATTTGAACTCTTCCAGAGGTCAGAAAAGCATTTGATTGTTTGGAAAGTCTCCAAGCCCTGGCATAAAGCTGGGATTTACAATAAAACTGCCTTTCTGGTTAAAGAGGAGTGGCATGAGTGGCATCTCCACAGTGGAGAAAAGCACCCTGCCCTGGCATGGGTGGATTTGTCCCACACAGGGATGAGTTATTCCCACCTCATCCTGCACAAGTGGGGTCAAACTGTCCCTACCCTCATCCCACCTCTGTTCTATGGAACTGCTTCCCTGAGCAGATTGTGCACAGAGGCTGTGGGGTCTCCTCCCTGGGGCTGTTGCAGAGCTCTGTGCACACAATGCTGTGCCCTGTGCTCTGGGATGGCCCTGCTGGAGCAGGGACGTGCCACCAGGTGCCCGCTGGGCTCCCTCCAGCCTGAGCCACCCTGTGAATAACCCAAACATTCCCGAGTGTCGCAGATTCTTTGTCCTGATCCAGAACGGAACGTTTTCCTACAGAAAAAGATTAATATTTTGACTTCTGTATTCCTTGGCACTGCCCCCCCCAGTGCCTTGGAAGGCTCTCTTTGCTTTGGGAGGGGATAAAATCAAACATCACAGATGTTTTTCACCATCGTTCTGTCGAGCGAGGAGCTCCCGCTGCAAAACCTTGGGAGCTTCCCTTCAGGGAGTAGCACACTCAGCTTCAGGAATTTGGAAAGAATTCTAAACTTCATGATGAGGATCATACTCCTGATTTCTGATTTAGCTTGGGAATATTTGTATTTTCGCTTTTTTGTTGAAGATATTTATCCTCCAGCTTAGCAGGTTTGAAATGCAAAACGACTTAATTCATAGGAATTCAGTGTTTAAGTGGACTTGGACTTTTGTAGCTGGGAATAAACCAGGATTCCAGTGTGGCTGTTATTGGTGGGCACGGGAAGGGCTTGTTTACCTGATTTTACCTGTGGTTTGGTTTCGCTACGTATTTTTGGCATTTCTTTTGGGGTTTGGAGGTTTGTTGCAGTGTATTTAGAAAAAACCACATCCAGTGTGTCCCATCTGCTTTGCTGCACTTGTATGTGCTCACTCCACCTGAGGAGTCTGGCTGAGGGAATCGGCCAAGGGATTTCCAAAAGCGATCCCAAAAAGGATTTTTCTAAGCAAAAGAATCCAGTTTTTTAACATGTTCCAATGCAAATCCATAAGATTTCAGCTTCCCGGTCCAGGAAGGTGTCCCTGCCCATGGCAGGGAGGCTGAAATCAGATGGGCTTGAAGGTCCCTTCCAACCCAAACCATTGTGTGACCCTGGCCCTGAAATTTTCCGTCTGTTTGTGTGACAGGGAATTTTCCAGGCTGGGATTTCATCTTCATGGCAATTAGAAATCGCTAAAGGTATTTAACTGCTCTGTACATTCATCATGAAACGAGAGTCACTCAGTGCTCTGTCAGCCCTGAAATGATGGCTCTGCTGGGCTTTGAAAGGGGACATTTAAATCCTTTTTTAGTGCCGGCTCAGCGTTCACCTCGTGATGAGCACAGAGGGATCAATGAGCAGCTGTGGCACACAAGGTTATCCCGAGTTCCCAGCGGGCTCCGTGCTGATTGGGTTCCAAAGTCGGATGCACCAGGAGCAAGGTCACCCACAGGATCTGGTGACAGCATAAAAAAATAAAGCAGAACTGAAGTCATGTGTTGACAGCACCCCCTGAGAGAGAATTGTGCTTTATTGCCTCAGATTTAGGGCTTCATGATGTGACCACTCACGTTGCCAGACTCCTGTTTGGAGTTTTCCCTTTCCACTTGGAAAATGAGAGTTTTGCTCTTTCTCCCCCATTGTCATTGAGGTTTTTAGTAGACCAGAGGAGGTGGTTTGAAGGCAATCTGCCAGTAAATCAGTTCATGCTGTTAATGAAATAATCAGGGTGGGAATGTCCCAAAGCTGGTCAGGTGGATAAGGAGTGGGATGGGGGCTCCTCTTCCCACTGCTGTCACCCTGCACGAGTGAGGCCCCCAGTGATTCTGCTCTATCTGCTAATTGCGAGCTGTTCCAGCTAAGATGGAGCCCTGCACACCGAGCCAGCTGCCCCTGCACCCTCCAGGCCTCTCTCCATAATCCAGCCAGCTCTTTATTCCCATAAAGTCACAGCAGCCAAAGGTTGGACACGCGCGGGGCCTCTCCAGCAGCCGAATGTCACATTTTATGGAGGGGGTGGATCCTGCTCATCCATTTCCCCTCTGAGCCTTTCTAAAAATACCCTGAACCTTAACAAGGAGCTATTTTGGAGGGATCATGGTCATGGACAGGCATGGGAAGCTGATTCTGGCAGGCTTGCCTGGGCTGGATTTGCGTGCTCCTTACTCGGGGGCTTGGTGTTGTGGGACGGTTGGACATGGGATAAACAGAGAGCATCGGGATTTTGGGACCTCCTGGCTTGGGATGTCCGCTCTGAGTGGGTTTAGAGGAGGAGAACAAGCGAAGATATCCTTATGGGAATGTTGATCTGTGGCTGAAGTCATTCATTTCGGGCATTTGCAGTTTATCAGATCTGATTTCATAAAACCTGGCTGGGATTTCTCTCCAGGGACCTTTAGTGATCCTGCCACTTCCAATAAACATTTATAGAAACTGCTGCCAGCCTGTGGATAAGAGAAACTCCTAGGAGAGACTTTCATCTTCCAAAAATTCTTAAAAACACCAAAATATTAAAAAAAAAAAAAACCACCCAGGAGAAGATGGATAGAAAATGCCCAGCTACAGCCTTTGGAGCTGGATTGCAGTGCCAGGCGTTGGCTTTGCACCCTCAGTAGGGATGTTTGCTGTTCCCCCTTGGAAAACCGGAGTCATGCTGGGATTAGGAGCAGCAGAATGCTGAGCTAAAAGCAGATTTTGAGAGCTGAGATGGAAGTGCAGCAGGTAAAGGCCGTGTCAGGCTCCCGCAGCTCGGGGGCGGCGGCGCGCACCGCTCAGGTTTGCACCTCTAAGAAATTTCCGTTTTTTCGCCTCAAAACCTCCAGATACGAAGCCGAAGCTGCCTTCTTTGCCAACCTGAAACTGTCGGATTTCAACATCATCGACACCCTGGGAGTCGGAGGGTTCGGGAGAGTGGAGCTGGTAGGTGACCTCTTCTTCTTTGTGTGGCATCCTAAAACAAGTGCTGTGTTAAAGGCTTCATTTTCTGTGTTGCTACACCCCAATATCCCCGAGAAAAGTGATCTGATGGGATTAGATAGCAAAGAAAGCTGACTTACATTTCCTGAGACATAAAAGATGTACCAATAAATGCTTTGCAAGGATTTATGCCCTAAGCTGAGAGAGGAGCACACATCTCCTCTCTCTCTTAAGTGGTTTATGGCATTGATTTATGGCCTTTTAAAAACAACCTGGAGAATTGGGTGAGTGCTGGGATTGGAAGAGCAACCTAAAATCTTATTTAACGAGATCCAGAGTAACAGTAGAAAGCCTCTCCTACACATTTTTTATTTAGATCTAGAGTGGTTCCACTTGGTTTTCCTCAAAGCTGAAGATTCAGCACCTGAGCTGTGACTATACATCCCAAAGAGGGACTTCTTTTGGGCAGAATTGTAGAGAAAAGACAAAAATCTGAGCCTGCTTTTGGCTCTGCTTGGCTTTGGAGCTCTGTGGTCTCCTTTAAAGCCGAGCCTGAGTGGGAGGTGACCCCTTTGTAACACCGTGGCAACACAAAACCTTGGAGTAGGAAGGGGGAATTGGGTTACACCGCGGAGGAGCTCCGGACACCGGACACTCGTGCACTATATTAGGAACTCCTGCAAGCCCGGGCACAACGGGAGCACAGTTACTGTTGCCACCACAAAACCTCAGGGAAGCCTCCGCTCCATAACCTTGTGGGAGCCAAAGGTGGCTGGGAGTTGGAAAACGGGCAAAACAAGGCGTTTTGGTGATTATTTGTGATGTAAGGAGTCGATCCGGTGTGCAACGCTCGACTTGCTCTTCCCTGTGGTTTGTTTCTGGCTTTTCCTGTAGGGATGTGAAATCCTGTGGAGGAGAGAGCATCTGTGAGAACGCTGATCCTTCCTGGGGCTGGGGGTTTCATTTATTATTTTGTTTGCTATTCAGCTGTTGTTCACCACCAGCCTGGGAAGGATTCCCTCACTGATGGGAAGGAGGTCCCTTCCCTGCTCCTGCTGCAGTCACCTGCTGAGGATCCTTCAGAGCAGGAGCTTGTGCTCAGCCTCCCTTTTGAAGTCCCTCCATCCTCTCCTGACCAGAGATTTGTCTCCTAAATTAACATCACTGCTGACTTCTCCACCCTGGAGTGAGGGACCCACCAGTTTGGGGCTTGGTTTGAGCCTTGGGAAGGTTTTAGGTTCATTTTTAAGGGTTTTTGACAACCTCAAGGTGTTCCTGGGGAGGTGCACGGGTTTGTCTCCTTGAAGGGTTGCTGGTGGAACCCTCAAACCACAGCCTGGCCTGTCACTGGTGGCCATGGCCAGGCCTCTGTCTGTGGCAGCTTTAAAGTGACAAAACTCCACCCTGGTGATGTGTGATCCTGGCCCAGCCGAGAGGAAGAGCAGGAGGGTCTCTGTCCTTTGGAGGTGCCAGCTCAAGTAGAAATTTTCCATTCTGAGCCGATGTTCACATCTCATAAGCCTCCAAGAAGCCCTGGAGCCACCTGGGTTGGGAAAAACATTCCCGTCAACTCCTAGAGGCTTTCTTCAGGGGTGGGTGCCCCTCTCCTGAGCAGGAAAATGCTGGATAAGCTCATTTTTTGTGGCTCTTAACTGACACTGAATCGCACACAGATAAAACTTACTTAAAGCACAACTTATTAACACACCAGATTTTGTTGTTTTTCTTTAAAATTTTGTTACAAAGCCAAGAAAATATTCCTTTTGTCAACACAGAGCCTGGAATTGCTGCCTCATGCTTCCACCTCCTCCATGAAAAATATGGTTTATTATTCAGGGCTAAAAATGTAAAATATATTGGAGGACTCGGCTCTTTTATTGCCTGGCTATGAAAGTGCAGGAATGTTCCTGGAAAACATTCACAGTTTTTGTGCTTTCCAGGAGTGAAAGGGATCAAAGAAGTGAAGGACATGGCAAGGAAAAGGAATTTTAGAGCTTTGGGCACGAAGGCCCAGGATATCACTGCTGGAGAGGGCAACTGGTGGCGGCTGGGGGAAACTGGAATTTCTGGGGCTGGGATTGGCCAAGAAGGAATAACATTCCCATTGGATGTGGTTTTTCAGACACCTCTGGGAATGCTGGTGGCATGAAGAGGTCTCACTTTCCATGCATCTATGCACAAGGATGTGGCTTTTTGGTCACACAGCCTACAATATAAATTATTTTCGATCCCATGGATGTTTCACGTGGAAATCCCCTTTTGTCTTGCTTTTCCAGGTAGTTTTGTTTTCTGTACCTCAGGAAAAAATTCCAAAGCATTGGAATTCGTGTTTGCTCAGTTTTTTGGTCTCTCCCCGGTGCCTCTTCCAACATCCTTATGGATGCTCCTCTTCATCCCACACTGGGCTATGTAATCGACTTTCATCCAGGTTTTTCTTGAGGGATAAACCATCCAGGGCTGGAGAAACCACAGCAAATGGCAGGCGCAGACTTTTTGGGATGCATCTAATCCTTTTTACAGCTCAGCCTCCCTGCTTTATGTCGGCTGAGCATCTTCTGCACTGGGATCCAGGATTAACATTAGGAAAATAGGAATTTCAAGTGCCACTTGGGATAGGGAATGTCACCTGATGTGACAGGGTACAGGGATGGAGGGCAGGTGTCCCCAGCCCTCAGAAATCATCTCTGCTGGCCTTAATTGCTCTTGGCTTTGTTCTTTAATTTCCTTTTCACTTGAGTCCTGAGCTCCTGATCATCTTCCCCAGGTCTGTTCTTCTGGGTTTAAATCAAGATTATTTTCAACAGCTCCGCAATAAATACATTGGAGTAGCTGAATATCCGGGATTGGAGTCATTTTGCCATGAATCAGTTCCTGTGGGTGAAGGCTGAGCACAGGGAGACTAAAAATCAGCTCCTTGCCTTCTGCACTCCTTCTGGCTTGGGGGTAGCCCCAAAAAGCAAAATTCCTTTGCAATGTGGAGATCTAATAAAGACACAAATAAAAACATGCACATAAAATGTTCCAGCTGTGTTTTGCAGGCTCTGGACAAAGTGGACACAACGGAATTTTTCGTCTTTATTTGTGTTTTAAGAGAAATCTGGCCTCAGCTTCTGAAGTGCAATTAAATCTCTTCCAGCCTCCAGGCTGTTTTGTAAACAAAGCCATTAGAGAATTGATTAAATAATGAGGCAAAACCCGCTGCAATTGTCTTCTGATAGCCTGACAGATGCAGAATCCAGATATTTATTGGTGGAAGTTTCCAACTGTGTCCAATTTCCAGTTCCCAAGTGAGCTGTTTGTCCCAGCTATTGCAAAGTTTTTTATTAGAAAGATCATTTTTCTCTTGGAAATCTCCTAATTTTGGGGTTTAATTGTCAGGAATTGCCTCAAGGTGTGCCAGGGGAGGCTCAGGTTGGACAGCAGCAGGAATTTCTCCATGGAAAGGGTGCTCAGGCCTCGGCAGGGGCTGCCCAGGGAGGTTTGGAGTCCCCATCCCTGGAGGTGTCCAAGGAAGGGCTGGAGCTGGTACTCAGTGCTCTGGGCTGGGGACGAGGTGGGCATCGGGCACAGCTTGGACTCCATGGGCTGGGAGGGCTTTTCCAGCCTCAGGGATCCTGGGATTCTGTGAATTTTTTGGCTTTTGAAAAATGGATCTTTTGTATACCATCAAGAAGGAGGTTTGGGGATTTCACTGAGGGATTTGAGATCAGGATCACCCAAGAAAATCCCAAACTCATCTGACAATGTCACTCCTCCTTCCAAGCTCAGCAAAATTCTGATTGGGATGATCTGACCCTTTTTTTCCCATCCCTTCCCAACATTTGCAGCATATTCCCTTCTCCAGCCTGTGCAGGATGTTTAATGTTATACATCCCCGTGGGGCTGGACCACTGCAGAGCCATGTTTTAATTTTCCCTGGGTTTTGAATTCCTGTTGAAACGAAACACATCCTTTGTAGGTGGAAACTCATCCTGGGGCTTGTCTGTTCGTGGGAAGAGTCTTGGCAAAGTTTGGAATGATGGGATGTGTTTGAAGCCCAACTAAATTTGGAATGATGGGATGTGCTTGGAGCCCACCAAAGTTGGGAATGATCGGATGTGTTTGGAGCCCACCAAAGTTGGGAATGATGGGATGTGTTTGGAGCCCATCAAATAAGGGCAGAGGCTTCAGCTCTGGTTGGAGGCAGGAATTAAACATAAAAATAGATTTTATATTTCAGACAAATCCAAACTGGGAAGTAGAGCAGGATCATGTGTGGGATTGTTGAAGTTTAGCTTCATTTGATATTTCCAAGACCTCGCACCAGTGAGTTTTTCCATTTTCTACATATTTTGGCCATGGAATCCTTCTTCCTCAATTTACTTTTTCTTGGAATGGTTTTGTGCATGAAACCCTTGACATTCCTCACTGCTTTTTAACCTTTTGCTTCCAGACATTTCTGAAAAATCCTATTTACCACTGGGCTTTATAGGAGGACAGAAATTTTAATATATTTTAATATATTTGCCCAATATTTACCTTTAATCGTAAAAAACTTGGCTGTGTTTGTTGTCAAGCAACAAAAATCAGTTTTCAGTGCAGGGATCAGGATGTGGAATTAAAGGGCTTAGCACTGTTCAATATTTGATTAAAAATTGTTAAATTTGCCTTTTTTGGTGTATATTTAGTGTATAATTTTGCTAATTATTTTCCTGTAGAGTCCCACAGTGCTCCAGTTGGGATAGGAAACTTAGTGCTTTCCCAACCAGTGAAATCTGGAATTTTCCAAAGAAAATAAGGACACTGTCATGGACAGTTTCCACCCTGCTGCCCACTTGGAAATAATTCTTGATTCATCCTTCAAAATTCACCCTACAATGTATCTTGTAGGCTTCATTTTTACTCCATGATTTTTCTTTCTGTCTTCTCATAAAATCCCAGAATCCCAGGATTGTTTGGGTTGGAAGGGACCTTAAAGCCCATCCCATCCCACCCCTGCCATGGGCAGGGACACCTTCCACTGTCCCAGGCTGCTCCCAGCCCCATTCAGCCTGGCCTTGGACACTGCCAGGGATCCAGGGGCAGCCACAACCACCCTGAGCCATGTCTTAGTTGGGGTTTATTTAAGTCTTGACTTACTTTCCAGCCTCACTCAGCACAGCCTGGTCTGTAGCCAACCCTAAATTAATGTTGGGCTTGAGGCAGGGAGTGGGAATGTAGTTTAGATATGCAAATTATCATTTGTGTCTAATCGTGGGTCAGGAGAGAGGCTGAGTCTGGCCTTAAGGAGATGTGGAAAGTCCCCTAAAAACCTAATCATGGATCATTGGGGTTGGAAAAGCCCTCCCAGCCCATGGAGTCCAAGCTGTGCCCGATGCCCACCTTGTACCCAGCCCAGAGCACTGAGTGCCACCTCCAGCCCTTCCTTGGACACCTCCAGGGATGGCCACTCCAAACCTCCCTGGGCAGCCCCTGCCAAGGCCTGAGCACCCTTTCCATGGAGAAATTCCTGCTGCTGTCCAACCTGAGCCTCCCCTGGCCCAGCCTGAGGCCATTTCCCCTTGTCCTGTCCCTGTTCCCTGGGAGCAGAGCCCGACCCCCCCCGGCTAATTATGGGGAATTCTCTTCCATCCTGGGAGAAGAGGAATCCATTCCAAAGGAAAAGCAGGCTGTCCCCTCTCGCTGGGGCAGGAGCAGTCACTGCTCTGTGAGTGCAGCAGTTCACCTGTCGGGATCAGCAGAGCTCAGCTTGCAAACGCTGCTCTCAGCAACAGCTGCTGCTATTTTTGTTGGTTCCACTGGATCGAGCTGGGAAACAGGGAGAATGCAGGACCTTGGGAATGCCCAGCAAGCTGGAGCACTTGGAATTCAGCTCCCAAGCGCTGCTGTTGAGTCAGTTCTTATCTCATGTGATCGGGAAATACCCGCGTTTCACCAGAGCGTGGATTTCTGGCTCCTTTCTTTTGGAAGAACTCCACAGGAAGCAAAACCCCCTTGGAAAAGCATCTTTGTTGTTGTGGAGGTGTCCCTGTGCCCTCAATGGGTGGCTCAGACGGACACACTGGGAAATTGTGGGGAGTGGACTCCTCAAAGCCCATCCAGTGCCACCCCTGCCATGGCAGGGACACCTTCCACTGTCCCAGGCTGCTCCAAGCCCCAGTGTCCACCCTGGCCTTGGACACTGCCAGGGATCCAGGGGCAGCCACAGCTTCTCTGGGCACCCTGTGCCAGGGCCTGCCCACCCTCCCAGGGAACAATTCCTTCCCAATATCCCACCCATCCCTGCCCTGTGGCAGGGGGAAGCCATTCCCTGTGTCCTGGCACTCCATCCCTTGGAAATATCCTGGAATGTTCAGTCACCTCACTGTTCTTCACGGAAATAAATCATTCTTTGGGGGCTTGTTCTGCATCCTGGTAAATATTTATTAATATTTCCCGTTTCCCAAGGTGGGCTGGGATTGGATCAGCACAGGAGTTGCTGGAGTTGCAGACTGTGTGTAACACACAGGGATGATTTACAGGGAATACATGCAGGGAAGGAGGAAGGATAAGAAACACACAGCTCTTTTTCCCTCTTTTCCATTGAGCTCTGGATTTTGTCTCATCCATCCCCATTTTCCCAACCAGCTTGAAAAAGCACCAAGGTGCAAAACCATATTTATTTCTGTGTAACTCTTAAAAACCAGACAGAAATCAGGCCTGGAGTTCTCAGTGTGTCCTGGAAATTGCAGGAGTTTAAAACCATAGAGCAAAGGAAGGATTTTGGAGTGGTTCCAACAGGAGGAGCCAACTGTGATCTTATGAAGCAAGGACACGGAAAAGCCAGAGAGGTTGGATCTCTCCTTTTTCCCTGCCTTTCTTTGTCTATAGAATTCTTGGAATTAATTCTTGATTAATCCTTCAAAATCCAGCCTACAATGTATCTTGTATTTTTACTCCATGATTTTTCTTTCCATCTTCTCATAAAATCCCAGAATCCCAGGATGGTTTGAGTTGGAAGGGACCTTAAAGCCCATCCCATCCCACCCCCTCCCACTGGATTTATGTGTGTATATATTCCGTATTTATATTAGCTGTGCACATATATATGCAACATATATTTTATATCCATTTTATAGCTTCAGGCAAAATAAACCCATTTATTATTCCATTTTTCTTCCACCTTCTGAGCCCAAGCCCACAGTCTCTGTAGCTCCTGCGGCTCCCTGGGTTGGTTTTCCCATCAGGACTGAAGGACAGGGTGTCCTTAGCAGCCCCTTCTCATCTTCTCAGGATTAATCCTGTTGGATATCTTTTAAATTTAAAAATCCAGATGAGTCCTAGATACTTTTTTTCAACTTTTGGAATGAGATTGGGATTGGACGTGGGGGTGGTTTTTGTATTAATTAACGTAAGCTTAATATTTAAAAATAATGTTTGTAGGAAAATTGAAATGGCCTGGAGTTCCCATAAAAACAGTCCTCAAAGTCACCTTGTTTGGCAGGAACCACAGCAAGGAGAGGACTCTGGCAGGCTGGAAAAGGAGGAAGAGCCTTCAGGGCTCGTTTTCCAGGTGATCCAGAAAATACCCCTTGGATTGTGTACCTGGACAGCTCTTTTAATGCAAATTTTTCCCCCTGTGGTTTCAAATTCCAGCAAATCCTCTGCCTTCCAAAGGACTGGGGATGGAAAATGGATCTGAATTCTCCGGTGGCATCAGGTGCAAGCCTTGCCCAAGCTGATTGCAGCTGCCTGATTGTTGCATATTTAATATTTGCAGCACTGAGAACATCCTCAAGCACCAAATAAACCCCTGCCTTTACTTCCTCCTGGAAATTTCCTTCCCTCGATTTGTTTGGAAGTGTAGGAAAGCAGGTGACTTCCCCAGGCTCTCCATCCCTGACAAAAAGAGTAATAAAATTTTTAAAAATAGCCTTTTTCACAAGAGACACAAAAATGAGGGGGTCAAAACCCGTGGTCAAAACCTATGGTATTAAATAAGGGCACACACTGGGAATTATTACTGAACGACTTGTTCTGTGATATTGGAATTCATTCACCTAAATGAATTGGGTCTTGGGTTTATTTTCACACCGATGCCTGGTACAGATTAACATGAAGAAAATCGGAATTTCAAGGGAATTTAGAGTGTTAAATATTAATTAAATATTAAAAATAAATATAAATAAATATTTTAAAATATTAATTTTTTAATTGTTCGACATCCAAATCAACCAAGAAATGATCAGTTTTGCTGCTTGGAGCTGCTTTCTGGATTATTTTTTGTCTGGACAAGCTAACATTAAAAAATCCAGGCTGAGAGAGACTAGATCTGGTCTGGAAAATCTGATGGGGATTTGCAAAGACTTTGGTGTGAAATAATTCGGGGAGCAGCTGCTGGTGCTTGTCCATCACCACATGGACAGGTCCAGTGGGAAGCCAAGAAATCTGGATTCCCACCAAAAAGAAGAGGGATAAGTTCTCCACAGGTTTATGCTCAGTCCTACCAAATTGGAATTATTTATTTTTTTAAAGTTTTGGTCAATTCTGCTCAGCCCAGATTTCACCTTGATTTTCATCAGCTCCCTGTGGGACACCTCTCTGCTCCCCTGGCTTGATTTTGATGGGATGATATCCAAAATTTCATCCAAACAGTTAAACCGAAGCCATTTATTCAAAATGAGGCATTCGAAATAAAAGAAACCAAGCCCTAACCCCAAACCAAAAACGCTTTTGTCACTTTTAGTTGGCCAAAAATGCAGAATTTCTTTATGTTCTGAGCTGTGGTCAAACCAGGATAAGGAATAACGGGGCAGCAGGGATGGGGAAAAATGTTCTGCTTTACTTTTTGGGGATTGTTTGGGTCTTTGTGATGTGTTTGTCTGAAAATAAAATGGCGAACACAGACTTCCAGCAAATATAATAATAAAGATAATAATAAGGGTGAATCTCAGTGTGAAAAACAGGACAGGAGCTTTGGAAAAACCAAAGGTTTATGTGGGCTTGGAAATGCTTGGGCCTGTGGGGAGCAAGAAGCCACAAATCTGACTTATATATATATATTATAGATATTTAAAAAAAGAGTTTGATGATGAAAACTTTGGCCGCAGATGGGCGGCCTCTCATTTGTCAGGCTTTAAATCATTTGTGGTGGTGGTGATGGAAACCTCTTTGCCAGCTGAGGACCAAACTTTTGGGGTTGATTTCCTTTAGGTCTGGGTGTCCTTGTGGACTTGAGGCTCCCAGTTTGATTTCTGGGGATGCTGGGGATACCATCCCTACTGGGGATCCCATCCCTCCTGGGGATCCCATCCCTCCTGGTGTTCCCTGATCCCTGGGGATCCCATCCCTCCTGGGGATCCCATCCCTCCTGGTGTTCCCTGATCCCTGGGGATCCCATCATTCCTGGGGATCCCATCCTTCCCGGTGTTTCCCTGACCCCTGAACCATGACAGAACAAAGCAGGTGGACAAGAAACTGTTCCAGGTCATGGGGTGTGGCCTGGGAAAAGCCCAGGGGAAAGTTTGGATGACACTCTCGGGAAGCCGGTGGGATTATTGAGGTGTCCGTGCAGGGCCAGGAGTTGGCCTGGCTCATCCTGGTGAGGCTCTTCCAGCTCAGCACATTCCATGGTTCTACCAAGGTGCCGTGTCTCACATGAACCCACATTCCTGGCACCAAAACGATACAAAACCAGATCTTACATTCAATAAATTCTGACTGCTCAGTGTTGCCTCTGAACCCTAAAGAGTTTCTGATGGGGTCAGTGACAGCCAAGCTGCTTCTCTGCTGGCAGAAGCCAAATTCCTACAAGGACACCAAAATAGAAGTTGCCAGATGGCACCTTGTGCTCCAAAGGGGGGAAAGCACCTCGCTGGGACATTGTTGGGAGCAGCTGCCGGGGGAATTCAGCAGACTTGGAGGCCTGGGAGGTCAACACCGGGGTTCCTTTAAGAGGGCTGGCCAGGATGGGAAGGGTGGCTGCCTTCCAGCTGGCTTTGGGATGGGGACCTGTCCCTCGGGCTGGCTCAGGGTTCAGAAGTTGCCAGGGTTACCCCGAGAGCAAGCAAACAATTCCTGTCAGCCTCAGCTCGGGGCACCAGGCTAAAAAGAGGGGCCAGAGGCTTAAGGTGAAAAGCAAAGCTGTGAGCAGGCAGTGCTGCTGGGAAGCCAGGGCTGCTGATCCTCTGCAGGAATCTCAGCCCTGGAATTCCCAGCCAGAGCCAGCTCAGCTGGGGCGAGCTGGAGGGAAAGGGGTTGTGGAAGCTGGATGTTAACGAGCAACATCTCCTGGCCTGAGAGCAACACCCACAGCTGGCTTTTCTGAAAAAGCCTAAAATTTGTGATGGTTACAAATGGCTTTTTTAGCAGTAAGCCAAGTAGTTAGAAACCTGGATCGTGACTGGAGAGGTGGGAGGAATTCCTGGAAGGCAGGGAGGTGGGATTGCAGGGAGTTGGGATTGCAGGCAGGGAAGGTGGAATTTTAGGGAGGTGGGATTGCAGGTGGGGATTTGGGATCGCAGGCAGGGAGGTGGGATCACAGGCAGGGAGGTGGAATTGCAGGGAGTTGGGATTGCAGGGATGTGGGATTGCAGGCAGGGAAGGTGAGATTGTAGGGAGATGGGATTGCAGGGATGTGGGATTGCAGGGAGGTGGGATCGCAGGGAGGGAGCTGGGTTCCAGCCGGGCTGTCCAAGGGCCATGCCCCGTGGGTAACCCCGGCCTGTGGTGCTGTGCCCAGGTGCAGCTGAAGAGCGAGGAGGCCAAGACGTTCGCCATGAAGATCCTGAAGAAGCGGCACATTGTGGACACGCGGCAGCAGGAGCACATCCGCTCCGAGAAGCAGATCATGCAGAGCGCCCACTCCGACTTCATCGTCAGGTACCTCCCCCTGCCTCGGGCCCTGCGCCCCCAGCATTCCAGGAATCCCCACGGGGGTCAGCCAGCCGGCATGGAAGAGCTTTCAGCTCCACTCCTGGAATGGGGATGTGGAGCAGGAGGAACGTGCTGGGCAGAGCTCACTGGTGCTGCCAGATGCTCCATGTGGAATCACAGCATGGGTTGGGTTGGAAGGACCTCAAAGCCCATCCAGTGCCACCCCTGCCATGGCAGGG
The DNA here is from genome assembly GCA_013398115.1 of Falcunculus frontatus. Taxonomy (NCBI): domain Eukaryota; kingdom Metazoa; phylum Chordata; class Aves; order Passeriformes; genus Falcunculus; species Falcunculus frontatus. Next base: position 77,327 of record VZRV01003135.1, on the reverse strand, counting down.
ACACCTTCCACTGTCCCAGGCTGCTCCAAGCCCCAATGTCCAACCTGGCCTTGGACACTGCCAGGGATCCAGGGGCAGCCACAGCTTCTCTGGGCACCCTGTGCCAGGGCCTGCCCACCCTCCCAGGGAACAATTCCTTCCCAATATCCCACCCATCCCTGCCCTGTGGCAGGGGGAAGCCATTCCCTGTGTCCTGTCCCTCCATCCCTTGTCCCAAGTCCCTCTCCAGCTCTCCTGGAGCCCCTTTAGGCCCTGGAGTCACCATCAAGATTTTATACATCTATATGGATTAAAAAATATATATATATTTATCATGAGTTGGCTTTGCCCCTGCTCAAGGTTTATTTTCCTTTTCCTTCCCAATTTCTGAATTTTCCCTCCCACTAAGGGAAACTGGAAGGCAGGGCTTCATCCCTTGGAATCACACAGTGCCATGAGAAGAGCAGCTGTGTCCAGCACTTCTCTTTAGGGAATATTTGACAAATCCAGTTCAGCATCCCTGGACTCCTCATGGGCAAACACACTAAAACCATGTCCCTGCCCCAAACCTAACACATCTCCAGGGAATAAAAGGGGATGCCAGGCAGTTTTGGTTGTTTCCATCCTAATAACAACGTTCCCTGGCTTTTCAGGGACTGTGAGGACACAGAGGATGCTGCAGGTCAGGATGGAGCAGTGGCTGCTGAGGATCCCTGGAAAGGGCATCCAAGCCAAGGCTGCCTCATCCCACCCTCAGAGATGCCTGGAGAACTTTATTGCCATAGGAGATGAGCCCCGCTCCCAGGAATTGCTCAGGAGACACAAACAAACCCGGGGTGAAACCAAACCCCTGGGATGAATCCCGAGGGAAGCACGTGGCCACTCAGGGGGTGTTTCCTTTCCTGATCCCTGGGATTCCCCTGGAGCCCATGGCTTCTCCCCTGATTCATGGGTGACAGCTGGAGCCCAGCCCTGCCCGGCTGCCATTCCCTTCAGGATGTGCTGCTGGATCCATAAACATTCCTTGTTACCCAGGCCGGAGCCAAACATTCCCTGTGGGCCATTCCAGCCTCTGGATTTTTGGAAGGCTGAGGTGTTTTGGGATGAGAGGGGAAGTGCAGGGCCAGCCAAGCCACCATTCCCAGAAATACCCACTCCAAATAAAACCTGAGCCTCCAGACTCATGGAGCCACTGATATTCATGGCTGATAAATGAAATCCTGCTTCACTCCTGCTTTTCATCCTTCGGTGGGGAAGCACAACGAGGATGTGTCAGCTTGAGGTCTTCTCCTTCCATATCCTGCAGTAATTCCCACCTTTTATGGTCACAACCACCCCTGAGTTATGTTTAATACCCTACGGAAGCCCTGCTCTGGGAAGGGACTTTCCAAGTCACAAAGTCCAACCTTTTGCTATTGCTAGAAAATATTTGATCTATCAAAGTCGGTGTCTGCTTCCTAAAATTCCTTCTTTCTATCCTACAATGATCCAAACCTGTTTATTCCCTTTCTTGGACCATCTGGGATCATTTTTTTCTGGGTGCAATGGGCAGAAATTCGAGTATTTCTGTTGATTAATTCCATTTTGAGCTGATGGATAAAAGGGGGGGTTTAAAATAATCTTGGAGCAAGGACACAACCTCTGGGATATCAGAATGGGAAAGACAAAATTCCCGAAGAACTCAGTTGTTTTCTTAATTCTTTGTGTTGGTTAAAAAGTCTGTGAAGAATAATTGGGTTTGGTTATTAAAATGAATTAAACCAAGCAAAAGGAGCAGGAGAGGCCAAGTGGCACTAAATAAAATTGACTTTTAGATAAACCAAAACTCAAACAGAACAAAGTGCTCCGGGTTGGAGCGGGGGCCAAACAAGTGCAAATATTTAGAGGAATAAGGAAATAAATCGAGAAGTTATTCAAATATTGTGGCATTTAAACTTAAGACTGAACTTATGCCCTTTCATGTGTCTAAACTTTATGCTTCCACCACAGCTGATAAATAATATTTGATATTTTTTTTATCTGCACATTTTAGGCCAGATTTAACGCCTATGAAATTTTCAGCAGGACTGCCTTATTAGGGAAAATATTTCAGTAGTGTTTCAATTACCAAGGAATTAAAAAATGTGAAATTACATTTTGGATTCTTGACGTTTTCTGTAAAATCTTAATGGAGGTGAAATTTATTAAGATGAATGAGATTTTGTCCAAGTGGCAACAGAGAAGTGGGGGCTTTTTTGTTAAACCCATGAATTTCAGCATTATTTAATGGTCAGTTATAACTGACCATTGGTAAAATAAAAATAAAAACAAAACCAAAAATAAAACTAAAAATAAGATAAAAGTAAGTATAAATACAAAAAGAAAATATAAATGTAAATGTGGATATAAAAAATATTAAAATAAATGTAAACATAAATGTAAATGTGGATATATAAATATAAATATAAATATAAATATAAATATAAATATAAATATAAATATAAATATAAATATAAATTGATGTCTTCCAAAGGAACCAAATCCTGCAGTGCTTTCCCCCGATCCATCCCACAGCTCCATCCAAATAATAACTGGGATTAGCAGGGAAGAGCTGGAATCTGCAAACCCACCTGGTTTCATTTCCATCGTGTGGAGGCAGCTCTTGAATTTTTAACTCCTGGAATTTTTAACTCCTGAGTTTTTAACTCCTGCAAACTGCCAGGAATGCAGGAATTGCACCAGGAGTCTCCCTCAGCATTCCCTTCTCCTGCAGAAATTATTAAAATTAATATCCAAACAATTATTTAAAGGAATATCCAATTATTAAAATTTGTATCCAGACAGCTGCAAAGGAACCTTCCCAGTATCCCCACCCTGCTGGAAGCCTGGCTGGATAGAGCCACACGTGGAATGGGAAGTACAAAAGCAACTGAAGGTTTAAATTAAGTAAAAAGAAGAATTCTCTGGGTTTTTTCCCCATATTTATTGAACATAATTAAACACATATATCATTCTGATTAATGTAATATCATTAGAAAATCCTGCTGAACACAGAGCATGGATTTTGGAGCGCAAAACTCCAAAAACTCAGAACTCGAGGATGGATCACAAAGCCTGGCCCATCCCTTGGGGCAGTTTTTCCTCCACATTCCTTCCTGGGAGGAAGAGGGAGAGCATTTCAGCTCTTTTAACTGAGCCCTTTAAACTCTGTCAGAGCAGCGGGTTTAATGGATAATGGATTTATTCCTGGTTTTCTGGTCGCCACCCCAGGCTCTACAGGACGTTCAAGGACAGCAAGTACCTGTACATGCTGATGGAGGCCTGCCTCGGGGGAGAGCTCTGGACAATTCTCAGGGACAGGTGAGCTGGGACTGAGTGGGATGTTTTAAATGTCACAGAATTCCCGTTGGAAGGGACCTCAAAGCCCATCCAGTGCCACCCCTGCCATGGGCAGGGACACCTTCCACTGTCCCAGGCTGCTCCAAGCCCCAGTGTCCAACCTGGCCTTGGACACTGCCAGGGATCCAGGGGCAGCCACAGCTGCTCTGGGCACCCTGTGCCAGGGCCTGCCCACCCTCCCAGGGAACAATTCCTTCCCAATATCCCATCCATCCCTGCCCTCTGGCACTGGGAAGCCATTCCCTGTGTCCTGTCCCTCCATCCCTTGTCCCCAGTCCCTCTCCAGCTCTCCTGGAGCCCCTTTAGGCCCTGGAAGGGGCTCTGAGGTCTCCCTGGAGCCTTCTGTTCTCCAGGTGAGCACCCCCGGCTCTCCCAGCCTGGCTCCAGAGGGGCTCCAGCCCTGGAGCAGCTCTGTGCCTCCTCTGGATTTGCTCCAGTGGCTCCAGGTCCTTTTGATGTCACAGTTTTTAAATCACAATTTCCCATCCCAGAGCTTTTCCCATCCCTGTGTTTGCTGCCCATCCTCTGTGAGTGTGAACAGCAACCTCCAGCTCTGCCTCAGGGACACTGATTAATAACATCCATCAATATTTCCTGAAATTTATGGCCCAGCCAGGACTGAGAGCAATGGGCAGGAGCAAATCAAGAGCTGTGCAGGGTCTGTCAGCCCACATATCCCATATAACACCAGAGCTGCTGATCCAAGTGGGAATCAAAATCCACACCAGCCAGGAGCACTGTTCCATCAGGATGCAGCAGTGCCATGGAAAACAATCAGTTAGGAAAGCATGGGATGCCCCCAACCCCACAGTCCCTGCCTTGGGAGGGTTGGCCTTGGGGTGTTTGGGGTTGCTGGGTGCCCGTGGGATGTGCCCATGGAGCAGGGAATTAGAACTCTGGAATGGCCTCATCACTGGCACAGAATTCTGTTAAATCTGGAAAGGTCAATCAGAAAGCCGAGATTAAACTGTCTTTTTGTTCCCCAGAACAAATTTTCCTCCAGTTCTTCCTTTTCCCAGCAGCCTTTTTCTCACTGCGACGGGAACTGGAGCAAAGTTAGCAGGTGCTGGGTGGGATTTTTTCCTGCTCTTTTGTCAGAGCCTGATAATTCCATCTTTAATTCTCCAGGATTTCAACTGAGGTTCTGCTGCCACCTAGCTTAGACACCTTCCCGATCCCAGCCAGCTCCCAGCAGGCAGGGGGATGGGGTTTTCCTTGGAAAACTGCTGAAACAAGGATCCAGAGGTGCAGTTTGGAGTTTGAATTAACGCTTCAAGTGTCCCAGCAGCTGTGATTTTCCTGCCTTTTGTCTCAGTTAGGAACGTCAGTACAGAACTTATCTCCACACCTCAAAGGAGTTTTAACACCCAAAAACCAAAGCTTCAATTAGAAAAAAAATACCTTTTTGTTTACAAGACAAGGATTTCAAAGTTTTATTTCTAAATTGTAGAACAGACCTGAAAATAGTTTCAGATATTGGAGGCGAAGAGGCTGCTTCCAAAATGGAGATTTAATTATACTGAGACATAAAGGTGAGTTTAGCAACAGGCACTTTCCAGGTGTTAAAAAGTGGTTTTACAGTAGTGATAAAAGTTTTAACAGCAGAATGAATTCCATGGGGAAGAAAACCACTTCCCAGGGATTCATCCAATGGCTTTATCCCCTCTTTTTCCCTCCCTCCTTTCCTCAGGGGTTCGTTTGAGGATTCCACGACCAGGTTTTACACGGCGTGCGTGGTGGAAGCCTTTGCCTACTTGCATTCCAAAGGGATCATTTATCGGGACCTCAAGCCAGAGAACCTCATTCTGGATCACCGAGGTTATGCCAAGCTGGTGAGTGCCAAAAAAATCCCCGCAAATCCCACACAGGTTTGGCCAGAGAGGGTCAGGGGCAAAGTCCCCCCATCAGGGGGTGCTGAGAGGAAGTCAGGGCCAGGCATTGTCATTACCACCGGGATGTTTTCCTGGCTTCCAGCAGGGCTCAGGGTATGGCTGAGCTGAGAAATGCTGATTCTGGCTTGGGATTCAGATCCGTGCTCCTGCAATGCTGAGAAAAGAGCTTTGGGAGAAACCCATCCAGCTGTCTTGGGCAAAAAATGACCTGTTTGCCCCAGAACTTGGGGTAGACGTGCCCTGCTTGTTAGGGGTACCCCAAAGAGCAGGGAGAGGGAGAGGGAGAAGGAGAAGGAGAGGGAGAGGGAGAGGGAGAGGGAGAGGGACGGTACATTTTTAAATGACTGCTTTTAAGCATGGACCAAATTCCTCAGCTTTTTCTCACATTAAAAACACATTAAATCACAGGGCCATCTTTCCAGAAGTCAAAAGTTACTCATCTCAAGGACTGTAGAAGTGGGATTCTAAACTAAGTATTGACCTTTTAGTCTGATATTGACAAGACAGGTTATTTAGTGATAGCAGGAAAATGAAAGCGATTTCCCAGTCTCAATCCCTCATTCCCCTCTGCATGTGAATACATTCTTATACAGAGAAAGGCAAACCAAAAATGCTGTATACTAGCTGAAAAGTAATTAATTTTCAAGTGAAAGGATGAAAACGTGAAGAACTATCAGTAATTTACTTTGCTGTAAGTAGGTTAGACACTTCCAAATCTGAAATGCTAACTCAAAGGAAGAGAAGGCGTATAGTCAGCCACTGTCTGTCAACATCAGACCGTGGCTCTGCTGTCTGCGACTGGGTTTCCTTGCTCCAGCAAAATTATCTTGACATTTGTGCATAAACTAGTCATAAATTATGAATATCTGGGATTGTTTATAAATTTTAGAATAGAGATTTTTTGTTNAGAAGAGAGAAAAGAGAAGAGAAAAGAGAAGAGAAGAAAAGAAAAGAGAAAAGAGAAGAGAAGAGTTCCCTTGGTGGGAGGTGCTGCAGGATGTGGGCCCTTGGGAAGCCACCAGTGAAGGACAGGACCCCTAAAAGGAGCTGGCCCAGAAGGGGCTGATGCCCCCTGGGAGTCACAGGGGGCCAAGGGTTCTGTGTCTGGGTTTGGGGGCTCTTTGGGACCGTGACTCAGCCATCATCGGGGCCTGGTGGCAGCCGCCATGTGTCACCTACTGAGTGACATCTGGGTTTGCCCTCTGCAGCACTGCCCTAAGGCCAGGATCCAGTGAGGTGTAGGGTGGTAGAGGATGATGAGGTGCAGGACTGTCTTTCTCCCACCCCAGGAGGAGCTGGGGCTGGGTCTCTGCTGGTCCCTTACCAGCCCCCAGCTCCTCAGACTGAACACGAGTGTCCCAGGTCCCCTGTGGGCTGTGACCATGTGGGTTCCTGACCAGCCCCAGAGGATTCCACTTCCCAGTATAATCTGATTTTCCATGCTCACCACTGCAGTGGGGACACTGCTCTAGGGCCACGGGGAGGTTGGTGAGCCCAGCATATCCCAGCAGCCAAACGGGGAGGACACTTGGACTGCTTCACTCCAAGAGGCCAAATGGCTGGTGTGGACTCTGGAAATCAGTTTTAGGTGGAAAGAGTAGGGTGGGTTTTCTTCATCCAAGAAACGGTCACATAGCCCGGGAAGGGTTCAGCTCTAGTGAATGTGCTCTGGAGAGGCTGGGTTTGCATGGGAGTTGGAGGCTGCTGCTCCAGAGGGGCTGGAGAAATGAATGTATGGGACACCTGTTGGGTCACAGGAGTCTCTGATGTGTACAGGTAGCAGGGAGTTGCTGAATTTGGTGGTCAATACCCATTTCTCCCTCAATCAGGGCTTCAGGGGAAAGAGAAGCTTTGAAAGTCTTCACTCTGAGCAACTGAAAGAAAAAAAGCCTAAAACTGTGACTTACTGGATCACTTTTCATAAATTTCCACTTTTAGAACAGTCTGTGAAACCTCAGTGATTGCTTTCTTTTTGCTTTTAAACAATCCAGCAGCTGGGATTTAGCACAAGGTTTTGTGTTCAGTTTGGATTTTAAAATGTTATTTAGTTTTACATGTGACTGAGGGAGGTTTTTTTTGAGCGCTGGCTGATCTGGGCGCTGGGTGAGGGGTGTGTGGGCTCAGCCAACCCTTGCAGCTCTGACCCAGCCTGCAGAAAGAGCAGCCAGGCTCTCACAGGTCACCTTGCCCAGGGGAATCATAGAATCCTGGAATGGTTTGGGTTAGACCATCTCCTTCCACGGGCAGGGACACCGTCCACTGTCCCAGGCTGCTCCAAGCCCCAATGTCCAGCCTGGCCTTGGACACTGCCAGGGATCCAGGGGCAGCCACAGCTTCTCTGGGCACCCTGTGCCAGGGCCTGCCCACCCTCCCAGGGAACAATTCCTTCCCAATATCCCATCCATCCCTGCCCTCTCCCAGCTTAAAACCATCCCTTGCCCATGTTAATTTAAATTTAAAAGAAAAAAAAGTGAAATAAATCAACCTGAGCTGTGAGCGATAGAAAGTTCCGCCCCCCGAAGAAACGCTCGATGCTGGTGTTCGCTTCCCTCATGGGAATATTCCTGAGGATAAATCAGCAAAAAGGTCACTGTGGTTCCCTGGTCCTGGAATGACCCTTGGTGCTTAATTAGGAGAAAATTCCCATGAGGAATCCTCCTTTCTGCCTTGCTTCACTTCAAGAGGAGCAGAGCCCAGGGCTCACATTCCCTCTGATGCCCTGCCCTGATGCTCCTCTGCCCCTTCCCCCAGGTCGATTTTGGCTTTGCAAAGAAAATAGGATTTGGAAAGAAAACATGGACTTTTTGTGGCACCCCGGAGTACGTAGCCCCCGAGATCATCCTGAACAAAGGTCACGACATTTCAGCAGACTACTGGTCCCTGGGAATCCTGATGTACGAGCTCCTGACTGGCAGGTATGGCCATCGAAATTCATCCCAACTTTTCTGCCCTTGTCACCCCGATGAGGCCAGGCCAGGGGCAGGGCTGGGCTGGGGAACTCCATGGTGGCTTTTCCACTCAAATCATCTTTTTTTGGCCCTGAATGGGTTGAACTCAATGGGAAAAGGGGAAGGGTTTGCACTCAGCTGGGGAGGTTTGTCCCTGAATGGTCCGGAAATGATGGGAAAAGGGAAGGATTTGGCCCTGAATGGTCCGGAAGTGATGGAAGAGGGGAAGGGTTTGGCCCTGAATGATCTGGAAATGATGGGAAAAGGGAAGGATTTGGCCCTGAATGGTCTGGACATGATGGGAAAGGGGAAGAGTTTGGCCCTCAATGGGCTGAACTCAATGGGAAAAGGGGAAGGGTTTGCACTAAGCTGAGGAGGTTTGACCCTGAACGGTCTGGAAATGATGGGAAAAGGGAAGGATTTGGCCCTGAATGGTCCGGAAGTGATGGAAGAGGGGAAGGGTTTGGCCCTGAATGATCTGGACATGATGGGAAAGGGGAAGAGTTTGGCCCTCGATGGGCTGAACTCAATGGGAAAAGGGGAAGGGTTTGCACTAAGCTGAGGAGGTTTGGCCCTGAATGGTCTGGACATGATGGGAAAAGGGAAGGGTTTGGCCCTGAATGGGCTGAACATGATGGCAAAAAGGGAAGGGTTTGCACTCAGCTGGGGAGGTTCCTCACTGCTGGAAAGGAGGAGGTGGTTTGGGCACCATCCATCCCTTCCCGTACTTAATTTGGGATATCGCTGCCGCTCTTGGCAGTGGCGGCTTCCTGGAGCTTCCTCACTTTATCCCCAGGAGCTGGGGAAGGATCCATCCCCTCCAGCTGCCCATGCTTCAGGGCTGGACATAACCCCCCATCCATGGAAAGCCAATGAATCCCCCTGGAATCAGGTCCCATCACACAGAGATGAGCCAGGGAATGCTGCTCAGAGCCTCCTGCCTCGGGCTCTTGGGACGTGGCTGCCATGGGAAGAAGAGGTTTCGCCTGGAAAACTTCTTGGTGCTTCCCTGCAGCTGACATCCCTGAATTCCAGAGCTCCTTGAGAAATGGTTAGGACTGTGGGAAGCAAAGCATTCCTGGTTGACATGTACCTTTTCCTCATCTGGATTTATTTTATCAGACTTCAATGCTGTTTTAAAGACAAATTTTGATTAAAGACAAGTTTTCAATCTTCTTTTCCTCCCCTGTGCCCTCTGAAGTCCCCCTTTCTCAGGCCCAGACCCCATGAAGACCTATAACATCATATTAAGGGGAATAGACATGATCGAATTTCCAAAGAAGATTGCCAAAAATGCTGCTAATTTAATTAAAAAACTATGCAGGTGAGTGGGTGAAAGAAAAAACCAAAAAGCCAAATGTTGTTTGCAAAGAAATGGGCTTGTCAGAGGGATTAAGGATTTGTTATTCCTTTTGCAGGGACAATCCGTCAGAAAGATTAGGGAACTTGAAAAATGGAGTAAAAGATATCCAAAAGCACAAGTAAGTGTCTCCTCCAGCAGCCAGCAGCTCCAACCCCAAGAAAAGGGCATTTCAAACACCTCAATTTTCTCCTAAAATCCACTTTCTACCCATAACGTAAATTCATCCTCCCTTTTGGTCCCATGGGAGGGCTTAAATTATGTCTTAGGAGTTTATGGGATAAGAACAGGTGAGAGACCCATTCCAGGAACAATTTATCCCATCCATCCATGCTGGATCTTCTCCCATCCCCATGGCAGCAGGAATGGATAGGATGGATATTTTTGGGGGGAGGTTCAGGGCTCATCCACCCACCTTGAGCAAACCTGAGGAAAACCACAAGTGGGACATCCTTGAGCCTGAAGTTGGGAACTAACCCAATTCCGTAGGAAAAAAGGACATTAGGGGTTTCCTGTGGGAGGGGTCCACCCCTTGGAAGGGAAGGAGCAGCTTCCAGGGCACCTGCAGCATTGAATGGTTCCCATCTGAGTGCTGGCCATTTCCACTTGTGTGGTGTCACCACGGGGTTGCTGCATGCTCTTCCTTCCTCGTCCCAAAAAAAAGATGACAGGAAAAATTCCAAAGGGATTTTTAGGCGAGGTGTGTGGGAGATGAAGCCTGTTGTTTAAGCCATTTTCTTTTCTTTTTGTGCTACACCTGTCTAACTTTGGATTCTCCCCTCCCTTCAGATGGTTTGAAGGCTTTAACTGGGAAGGGTTACGGAAAGGGACACTGACGCCTCCCATAATCCCAAGTGTAAGTTTTCCTGTTGTTGTTCTCTCCTCCATGGCCAGTTCCTCGGGGATGCCGTGAGCTCTGGGCAGTGGTACATCGGGTTCAGTGAATAATGTGCTTCATTCCTTCTGGAGATGCTTGAAGAAGTCACTTCAGGCCCATTCCCAGCTGAGCTTGGTCTCCAGGCAGGCTCTTCCCTGGGAAGGCAGTTTGGGGAGGGCACAGCCACGGAGAAATCCCCTTTGCAGCAGGGGATCGAGGCAGGAGCACTCACTCCCAACACATTTTCCTCTCCCTCACCTGCTCTGCTTGTTTCTACATCTCCTTTTCCCATCTCAGTGCAGAGCTGCCCCTTCCACCCCTTCTCTCCGCTGTGTCCTCTTCCCTTCTCCTTTATTCTCATTTCCATGGAAAGACAAGTGGGATTTGGATGCCATCTCTCTTTTAACTCACATTACCCTTCCCTTCTGTGCTGTCTTTTGTGCCTGTGCCCCTTTTCCCTGCATCCATGTCCTACATGAAAAGCACTGTTGATGTTTAACCGGGAGCGGGCTCGGAGGAACAGCTCCGCTCATTTTCCTTTGGAGCAAAGCCCTTCCTTTGATGTCTTTGTGAGCTCTCTGCCCTCAAAGCCCGGCTGCAAAGGGAAACCAAACAGGATTAGCTGACAGAAATTACCTCAGCCCCTTCTGTCCTGTAGCCTTCCCTCCTTGTTCCAGCTTAATCCCTCGGGATCACCGGGAGAATGCCATTAATGGGGCTTTAATTGCACCCCATTGCTCCGGCCCCGCAGCTCCTGCAGCAGGGGCAGGCACAGCTCCGGGGCTGAATCTGCCATCCCAAAGTGTGCTTAGGGAAAGAGCAGGAGGGTTTCCCATCCCCCCTTTTGCCCTGTGGGATGCAGGAGCCCCTGGAGTCAGTGGGAGAAAGCAGGACTTGGCAAATATCTCCCTAAACAGCTCTGAAATGTTTTAGAGAGCAAAGCCGGGTTTGGTTGGGGTTTTCTTCTGTTAAGCTCAATGGACAATCCTGGGATGGTTTGGGTGGGAAGGGACCTTCAAGATCATCCAGTTCCACCCCCTGCCATGGGCAGGGACACCTTCCACTGCCCCAGGCTGCTCCAAGCCCCAATGTCCAACCTGGCCTTGGCCTCTTTTTGATGCGTATAATTCATCAGCAGTGCAGTTCACCATGTTCCAAGTCAGGCAATAAAGTCAAGTTTGCTCCTTCCCATCCTGTTGGAATTCCTGCTTTAGAAATGTAGGATGTCTGTGTAGCCTGAAAAACCCCAGGATGTTTTCCTAGCTGGTTTTGGTGGATTTTCAGTTTAGTAGGAGCATTTCCAACACTGCTCTTACCCCACATAGCAAGGCTGCCTGGAGTAGATGGGAGCATCCTTCTCTCTTCAGAGGAATCCTCTTCCAGGACAGCTCCAGGCTGGCCCTGATCCTGGTTCAACAAAGCTCATCCTTTTCCTGAGCTTAGGAGCAGCATCGCCTCCAGCCCTACTCCTGAGATCCTCTCCAAACCCATGAACTGTCAATTTTGTCAACCCCAGAGCTGTCAGTCCTGCTCCAGCGAATTTTCCACAAGTTTTTTGCAAAGTCTCAGCTGCCACTCTGAAAAGGGACCCAAAACACAGCTCTGGGGGCAGACATCCGTTTTTCCTTCAATCCACCTCTCCTTGTCAGCTGGGAAGGAGCCAGCAGGGCCAAACATACAGATTAGATCCTCTTTTTAAGAAAAAAGGCTTTTCCCAGCTCTTTAATTCTTGTTTCTTATGTGGCACTACCAGTGAGGCAATCAAAGAGCTCTTACCCCACGGGATTTTTGGAAAGATCCCAATTTACAGCCTACTGCTAGGACACTGCTGAGCCTTGGTACCACAGCTGGAATCGGTGATTTTACCTCTCCTTAAAAGCTCAGGACTCTTCCAAAGATGAGCTGATGAAACAAAGGGTGAAGGAGCACCCGCAAAGTCAATGGATCCAGATAATCTGAAAGAAATTACAGCTTTTTAAATAAAGATTTAATAGGGTGGGTTATTTTTCCAAAATGAGCTGGATATTCCTTAATCCTGGTTTCCCCCAAGGTGTGTTCAGCAGCAGGAAAATGCTGATGCAGTTGGGCAGCCCATTAAAATCAGAGCTAGAGTTGGAGCTCCCATCTTTTCCCAAGGCTTGCAGCAGCATCCAGCGTAAAATGGGAATCTCAGGAGGGTTAACAAGGCCACGTGGCTTGGGGCAATCCCTGGGATCAATCCAGGCTGGATACTGGGAAAAAAATCTTCCTATGAGGGTGGTCAGGCCCTGGCACAGGGTGCCCAGAGAAGCTGTGGCTGCCCCTGGATCCCTGGCAGTGTCCAAGGCCAGGTTGGACGTTGGGGCTTGGAGCAGCCTGGGACAGTGGAAGGTGTCCCTGGATGAGATTTAAGGTCCCTTCCTACCCAAACCTTTCTGGAATTCTGTGAGTCAGTGACTGTCAGGTGGCCCCTGGCTCAGGCTCTTCCACAAATGAAATGACTGCGAACTGCAGCAAGTGTTTTTCCTGCTCTGGGTAAAGTTTAAAGTATTGAATTTCCAGTAGGACTCTGATGATTTAGGGCTGGAGAGCTGCTGGTTTCTTCTTGTTTTGTTGATTTTTTTTTTTTTAATTGTATTGACTTCATCAAGTCCTCACTGTAGGAAAGTTTCCCTCACTGTCACAAAGCAGGAAAATCAGAAATTCTGTTGCCAGGACAGATTTCAAATACTGTGATTTCCAAAAAAGAAACGTGCTTGGGCTTCATCCTGGGAAGATGGGTATCTCTGGAAGGATCCTGAGGCTGAGCAAGGCTTGCCACGAAGTTTAAAGGCAGCTCAGGATCCTGGAGCCATGGATGGGAAATCCTGGGCTCGGAGAGGCTTTTTCCAAGTCTGTTGTGATAACCTTGTTCCAACGGGTAGGAAAACTCGGGAGAGATGGGGAGCTGAGGGAAACCCCCCCCAGCAAAAAGCTGTGGGTGCAGCACTTCCCTAGCTGGCTGGGGATTCTCTGGGATGCCCGTGGCTGTGGGATGAAGAGGGAATGTCAGCACTGGGATGAACATCCCCTTCTTGTCGCTCTTCCCCCCGCAGGTCGCGTCTCCCACAGACACGAGCAACTTTGACAGCTTCCCAGAGGACAGCGACGAGCCACCCCCTGACGACAACTCAGGATGGGACATAGATTTTTAATGTTCTTTCTCTTACCTGCTTCTGCCTTGCCGAGGACAGCTTTTCCTGGGACGTGGCTGCCAGCGGAACGGGAAGACCGGAATTGGGGAGGATTCGTGCTCGGGGTCACCATGATGCCTTGATTGATGCTGCTCCAGTAACTCCAGTGGCATTAGGACTTCCTGCTTAGTGACAGTAGTGCTCTCCATGTTTTCTGTTGGAACGTGAGCCGGTGGACATGGTGGTCCTGGCACAGAGCCCTTCTCTGGCACAGAGCTCCTCTTCTGTCGCCACAGAGGTCTGGGCATGCTCCTGGTTAGCATTGTGAGAGATCCGTAGAGTAAGAGGCACTTAATTCCAGCTGCTTTTTCCTTAGGATCAGTAGTCATTTATAAAGTGCTGCAGCTACTCCAGTGCAGGATTTGGGCTATTCCCACCCTCTGAGCTCCACAGGGCAGCGCCAAGGCCTGGGAGGAGCAAGGGCACAGCGCTGCCATCACAGCGGTGGGAATGTGTCCTTTTCCTTTCCGAGCAGTATTCCCGACGAGACTGAATGTTCCCTTTCCTCTTGGTGTTGGAAACATTTTGGCTCAGCCTGGTCGAACAACTGAACAAAGCACAACTGCTGCAGATGCTGTCGAGGCAGGTCTGGGTCGCTTCTCTCAAGTGGCAGCACCACCTCTGGGCTTTCAGTTCTCCTTTCCCTTGGCACCAACACGCGCGTGGAAAGGGAAAACCATGGAGGGAATCCATTGGGCATCTACTGATCCATTGTGCATCTACTGATTCACTGTGCATCCGTTGATCCATTGGGCATCCATTGATCCACTGGGCATCCATTGATCCATTGTGCATCTACTGATCCGTTGGGCATCTACTGATCCACTGTGCATCCGTTGATCCATTGGGCATCTACTGATCCATTGTGCATCCATTGATCCATTGTGCATCCATTGATCCACTGTGCATCCATTGATCCATTGGGCATCTACTGATCCATTGTGCATCCATTGATCCATTGTGCATCCATTGATCCACTGTGCATCCATTGATCCATTGGGCATCTATTGATCCATTGTGCATCCATTGATCCATTGTGCATCCATTGATCCATTGGGCATCTACTGATCCATTGTGCATCCATTGATCCATTGTGCATCCATTGATCCATTGTGCATCCATTGATCCATTGTACATCTATTGATCCATTTCACATCTGTTGATCCATTGCACATCTATTAATCCATTGTACATCTACTGATCCATTTCACATCTATTGATCCATTTCACACTGCTCCAATCACGGTCCTGGAACAAAGCAACAGCATCCCACTGGTCTGATTGATTAGGCATGAAATTAAGGATAACTTTGACCTTTTTAGGCCCAAAGGGAAAAGCATGAGAGCTGTGATGTCCTTTCGAGGTGCTATGTCCATCCCTCACCTGGGAAGAAACCTGTCCCTGTTCCATCCTGTCAGGAATATGTAGCACAGGCTTCGTTCTCCATCCTGATGATTCCATGTCTCCATGTCTGCATCTCTTCCGTGTTTAAAGGATCTCATAAAATAAAAATCCTGGCTCTGATGGAACATTGCCAGTAATCCTGATGCCTCTCCAGGCTAAGGAGCTCCAGAGGAAAGTCAGTGGAATTCAATGGGAAATGGATTATCCCTGTGAAGTCTCCAGCATGCCAGGTCCACGTGACTGTGTTTAACATAGGGATGGCCAAATCCATATGGAAAAAAGAGCTGGGGAAACCAGTATTATCAGGATATGGTTTTTCCTCACTTCCACTGCTTTTCCTGCGCTTGAATTTCCCCCTCTGGTTTATGGGATGCAGCAGAGGGATCCTGTCCTGGGCCCCTGTTAGTTGCCTATCCACAGGACTAAAAGTTTATCCCATTATCCAACAGGAAACATCAGCTTCTGGTCTCTCTGAGAGACCTTGCCCTGCACAATCACAGAATCATGGAACAATGGAATGGTTTGGGTTGGAAGGGACCTTGAGGGTCCTCTCATTGCAAACCCTGCAGTGGGTGAGTAGATGCTGCCCTGTTTGAGCTCAGCTGCCAAGAGCTGATGTGGAAAGGTCAAGTCTTGCTGACAAGGGCTTTTCCCACATGTTACATGGAAAAGGTCTGTTTGAGCAGTAAAAAATTCCTTCCCTGATGCTAAATCCCAACTCTTTTGCATGTTTTCCATGGAAGGATTTAATTAAAAGGGTATTTTGCTAGTGTGGGCCATGTCTGCTGTCTAACACGAGCTGGGTCGTGTGACACCTTTGAAACCAGTCTGTGGCTCTGGAATTCCCTCTGTTTTCCGGAGGGTGAGGCCACACCTCTGGCACGGTCACTTCTGCTGTTCTTCAACTGTTAAAACTTCGTTTGCCTTCAAATCCACAGGGAAAAGGCAGTACCTGCTGGCTTTTCCACCTTTCCCCAAGGGATGGACAGCACTGAGAGCCAAGGCTGAGCACGAGGGCTAAAACACTCACCAGGCATCTTAAACAGGCCTAACAGCCAAATTCTTCCCTCACATCCCCCTGGATCTCCACTCCATGGGGACAGCTTTCTGTAGGAGTTTGTCCCAGGATGGTGACACCAGATGCAGTGGGCAGGCGAGGAGGAGAAAGCACCGCAAGGATTTGGGGGACAACCCGAAAATGTGGCAGGAAGGAGGGTCTAGAATGGGCTGAGGAGTTGGGTTTGTTTTTCCTGTCCCTTTTTTCCTTGTACCAGGCATGGGAATTGATACCTGCAGCGTGCACTGTGCTGAACCTGAGTTTATTTTGATATCAAACACCTCACTCGACTTCCATGGCCTCTCCTGAGCATTAACACTTTGCATATGTATATGATAAGCCTTCAGTTATAAGAATATATTTAAGTTGCTTTATATATATCTATATATCTACAACAAGGGGTTGCCTCTGTGTTTCCACCTCCTGTCCTTATTTCTTTGTCTCCTTTCCTGACCTACGGGACGATGGCGTTTTTAGGGAAGGGGGAATCAGCTCCCATCTTTCCAGAGGGGCTTTGATTGGTGTCGCAGCTTCTCCTGGAGCTGCACTGCCCACAGCAAACTCCTCTTCGACAACAGGACCACGAGCAGATATTTCTGTAAATAGGTATTTTTGTGTCAATATTTTGTGGGTCACACAGAACATTCTGTTCTTTTCCAGTTCCATGGC
This sequence comes from Falcunculus frontatus, assembly GCA_013398115.1. Lineage (NCBI taxonomy): Eukaryota > Metazoa > Chordata > Aves > Passeriformes > Falcunculus > Falcunculus frontatus. The sequence goes on along the minus strand of VZRV01003135.1, from coordinate 60,551 downwards.
ATTATTCCTTCATTTCCTTATTTGTAATGTAATGTTTTTAGGTCGAGGTAGACTTGAATTAATGTCATATTTGTCAGTATGATTAAACTTTCTGTCAGCTGTCCTGTCCACCCATCTGTCCCATAGTTCTAGAACGTCACTGGCTATCTGGCATTGTTGCAAGTGCCTTAAATCCATGGCATCTTATTAAAAAAAAAAAAAGACAAATTTGGTGTTATGCTGCATGACGGAGACAAACACACCTCAAACTGTCGTCCTTTCTTAGCTTGCTGCGTTTTACAGTTCTTTCTGCTACCAATTTCTAAGCCTTTATTATCTGATCTCGATGAATTCCAGAAATGATGACGTCGTTCTCTGATTTCTGTTCAATGTACCAGAGCTGTGTATCTGTTAATGAGATACAGAGTCATTTCTGTGAAATGTATAAATGTGATGTGCGGGTCAAATTACTCTCTGACATCCTAGCAGTCTGTAGACAGGTATTCCTGTTTTGCTAAGCTCTGCAGATCCCACCCATCCGTGCCGTCCCACACAGCCCCCTTGGGAATCTCCCACCTGGGAAAAATCCCCCCTGCCGGCGTTTTCCTGACCTGAAACCCCGGTGCAAAGACAAGGCTCCTCTGCACCACTCAACCGAACACGATCTGTGCTTTTCCCTCCCCCGTTCCCTGCATCCACGGGGATGAGCCCTGGAAGCTGCTCTGCGGCTCCCCAGCCCTGACATCAAGACTTGGGTGCTTTTAGGGCTTTCTCAGAAAAAGGGGAAATTCCCATTCGGAGTTGCCTCTCCCCCCAAGTCCCGATTTGCGCTGGTTTTACCCCAGCCCCTTGTTTTATACTCTCATTTTCTCTCCTTCCATGGCAGAGGTTTTGTTTGTCAGGCAGATGTCGGTCACGCCCCGGCCATTGGCCGCTTGCACTCCTTGGATGTTGACTGAGGAACTTTGGGTTTTTTTCATAAACTTCCATGGCTTTTGTTTCGCTCTGTACTCCCCCTGCAGCTGTAATTGCCGAGTGCCTGTTGTATACTTTATAGAGTTGAAATAAAAATAATTACTTTTGAATGGCTGTCGGTGGGTTTCTTCCAGAGCAGAGGCCGAGTTTTGGGAGAGATCTTCTGGACAGTGGTGAAATGTGGGGTAACGGGGGTTCTGCTCCCAGAACTGGTTGCCCAGAGAAGCTGTGGCTGCCCTTGGATCCTTGGCAGTGTCCAAGGCCAGGTTGGACATTGGGGCTTGGAGCAGCCTGGGACAGTGGAAGGTGTCCCTGCCCATGGAATTGGATGGGCTTTAAGGTCCCTTCCAACCCAAAATCATTCTATGATTTGATTATGATTCTATGATACAGAGGTGAGCAAAAGCGGGGAAAAGGAGCAACAAAACATCCTCTCGGGAGGGAAAGAAATTTGGTAAGAGCCCAAGGAGCAGCTGGGAATAGTCACCAATCATTCTGCGGGATGCAGCAATCGCAGGTCGAAGTTAAAAAAGCAATAAAAACCCCAGGGTGACGTGGCCCTCACCTGAAACTGCTAGGGGAACACCGGGATTTCGGGGCGAGGCGTGGCGCTCGTTATTCCAGGCTAAAAATAGGGAAGGCAGGAGAGGGGGCCGGGCTGTGCCGGGGATGTCGCCCGGCCGTGACTCAGCCGCTGCTGACGGCACCTGCCCGCCGCGCTCCCGAAACCTTCCCAGGCAATTATTAGCCCGGCCTGAGCCTTTCGGGGCTGGAGCAGCCGATCGTGGATACCGGGACAGCGATACCGGGAGAGGGGGGGCGTTAATTGCAGTAATTGCGGCGTCCGGAATCCCCCGGCCCGGGCGTTTTGGGGGCGCTGCTCCGACTCTTCGTATTGTCATTTAAACCGAACTTAGGAAAGAAATGAGCGGGAGCGCGGGGCCGCCGCCGGGAAAAGCCGGGTTAATGAACGGGGATTAATTAACGAGGATTAATTACCGGCCCGGGGAGGGGGAGTGATGGCGCGACGGGGTCGCCAGGGGGCGCCCTGGGGCCGCGCTGCCCCGACG
>VZRV01003135.1:10800-51435 GCA_013398115.1 Falcunculus frontatus | reverse complement strand
TCTGTTTCCCCTCCCTCGGTGCCTGACTTGTGTCCCTAATTAACACCTTAAGAGGGGTGGGGATAACCGGGATGCTTAAAGAGGGCACTTCTGGGCAGAGCCTCTAATCCGGCCCTGGCGGAGGGAGGGACCCATTAGCAGGTGATTTTAGGGACAATTAAGATCATCAGCATTTAAATGGGTACGGCCTGATGAAAGGCTTGGCTCGGCTGCGAGGGCGCGTTAAGCTCTGACAGGGTTTTTCCCCCAAATCCCGGGTGTGGGATGAGGAAAGGGAAGTTGAGCCCCGGCAGGGTCTTTCCCCCAAATCCCAGGTGTGGGATGAGGAAAGGGAAGTTGAGCTCTGGCAGGGTTTTTCTCCCAAATCCCGGGTGTGGGATGAGGAAAGGGAAGCAGCTCTGGGGGCATGCATGGATATTGTGGGGTGGGTTTTCCACGAGGAAGTGGCGCTGTGCCAGTCCAGAAGAGGTTAAAGAGTGTCACAAGGAGGTGGGCACAGCAAAGGGGTGAAGTTGCTGCAAAACCCCAAAAGTTTTCTCCTCTTTTTGGACATTATTTGGAACAGGATATGGGAATGAAGGGTTGTTGCTGTGGTGGAAGGAGAGGATGATGTATCCTACAAGGATGGGTGCTGGGATCTGGGCTTTGCAGCTTTCATCACCTTTTCTTTTACTTTTTAATCTTAAATCCACAGGTGACACAGAGTCACGACAGAGAAATCTGGGAAAAAAATAATCCCGGAGTCATAAAGGCTGGAAAAACCTCCAAGAACATCCAATCCCATCAAAACCCCAACAGGCAACTCAAAATATTGCGAGTCCAGAAGCGCAGAACTGTGGAAAACATGGGGTGAGGAGGTGGGAGTGCATTCCCAGGAAAATTTGGCAGCTCCCGGGTGCCCGAGGGAGGGAGGAGAGGTCTGGAGGGCTGTAAACACTGCTCAGGATGTGACTGAGGGTTATTTTTGTTGCTCCCAAAGCAAGGAGGAGCTGCAGTGTCCAGCTCAGAACAAACCCAGGGCTCTCCAGGTCAGATAATGGGGGCCACAAATAAAAACTCCCAGCTGGAGTCACCTGGGGACAAGGAGAATTCATGGAACAGGGAGGCTGGGGGGTGATTACTGGCTGGGAAATCCCTAAATGCTGATTGTGGCCACTTGGAAGGATCCTTCTGGAAGAGTCTGGAGCGGGGAGATAATAATGAAATAACTATTTAATTATTTATTTAGTTTTCCTTGGATTCTGGCTTCTTAAGGCCTTGTTGAGGAGGTGATCCAGGGCTGCCGGCAGATCCACAGGGAAGTCTCAGTGCTTTTTATTTATTTATTTATAATTTGAAACTAAACCCTCCTCTGAAACACGTTGTGGGTTGAAGATGCTGATTTGGAGAGGAAGGAGGGATTTTTCCGGTGGGAAGTGTCCCTGCCCATGGCAGGGGGTGGGATGAGGTGATCTCAGGTCCATCTTCCTGTAGCAGCTCAGGTTGTCCAACCGTTCTTGTCTTCAGGTGGACGTGCTTTGATAAAAAAATAAATTAAACCAATGAAATAGCTGATTAATATTAATATTTCTGGGGTTTATGGAATTGGGTTTAAAATTCACCAATGCCACCATCAATTAGTAAAGGATTAGATGATTCTTAAGGTTTTTTCCATCCCAAGGTATGGATTTTATGGCATTAACAGAAGGCCAAAGTGTTGAAGGCCATATTCCAAGATTGGTTCCCTTGCTCTATTTTTGGGATTTTTTTGTTTAATTAATCCTGAGAGCCACAAATGAAAGTATTTCTACCCAGTATTGTTCTTATTTAATTCTCTGTTTTCCATTGATTTATAGGGGCGGGTTTGTAGCTTTGCAGCCAGTCCAGGTGGCCCTTGAAAATCCCAATTTGGGAAGAAGTCTGATAATCCTGGACGTCCTGGACCTCACTCTTTTATTTCTGAACAACTGGATTCACACAAAGAACAACAAATCCAAACCAGAATGATTTTAATTTAATTCGTTTTAACATCTCTCCGTTGAATGGGGATGGTTTTGAAGTTTGGGGTGGCACCAAGCTGTGTGAGGAGGTCCCTGGTGGTTTGGGGTGGCCCCAAGGTGTGTGAGGACGTCCCCGCAGGTTTGGGGTGGCCCCAAGCTGTGTGAGCAGCTCCCTGCAGGTTTGGGGCACTCCAAGCTATGTCAGGAGGTCCCTGGTGGTTTGTGGTGGTCCCAAGCTGTATGAGGAGGTCCCTGGTGGTTTGGGGTGGCCCCAAGCTGTGTGAGGAGGTCCCTGATGGTTTGGGATGGCCTCAAGCTGCCCCTCCTTCCTGAGGACAAGCTGATCCCTCCCTATCTCAGTGGCTTTGCCATCCCAGCCCTCTCCTGTGAGCAGGTTTGGGGCCGGGCCAGCAGCGCTGCTGCCCATGAACCTTCCCATAAATGACCATCCCGGGAACACGGCCCCTCCTGGCCGTGGCCTAGCCCGTGCAGGGACGAGCGATGGCCACAGCAATGAGCCCAGATCCTCCCCCTATTTGGATCCCTGCTCCTTGCACAGCACAGCCCAGGGATGCTCTCTGAGAGGAGGGGAGGGAAGAGCCCGGAGCTGGTTCCTGCCAGGGCTTTGTTCCACTCCCACCTACAGGGACCTCTGGAGCTCATGGACTTCTGAGTTTCCAGCCCAAACCTCAGATCCATTCTGCAGGAAACAGCTGCTCAATTCCAAGCCTGTCAGGGTTTTGGGCTGTATCCTGCTTTTGTTCAGGAAGGATTCCTTCCTGGAAAGGGTGGTCAGGCGTTAGCAGGGGCTACCCAGGGAGGTTTGGAGTGGCCATCCCTGGAGGTGTCCAAGGAAGGGCTGGAGGTGGCACTCAGTGCTCTGGGCTGGGGACAAGGTGGGCATCGGGCACAGGGTGGACTTGGTGATCCTGGAGGGCTTTTCCAGCCTGGTTTGAATGATCCTGGTTGAGCCCAGCCTCTCTGTCCCCAGGCTGGGTGGGACCAACACCTCCATTCCTACTCAAACCCAGCCTTGTCCCAGAGCACTTGGGGATTCTAGAGAAGGTTTATTCGTGCACGATGTCTCAACTTCCCCCGGCAAGGCAAGGCACAATTTTAAGCAATATTGAAGTGTTTTGTCCCCTGATGTGTTGGGGAGATCTTCCAACTCTTCCTTGGCGAGGCAGATGGGGACTCGGGACAGCACAAGACCTGCCCCTGTGCCAGTGATCTCCTCCCAGCCAACGCCCTTCCAGATCTGGATCCTTTGCCCAGGCAAACCTTAATTCTATCAGAAAGCCGTCAGTGCCCGCTGGCAGGAGCTGGCCTGGCTGACCCAGCAGGAAGCAGCAGCAATGCCAAATTATTGCTGTATTTTAACCCCTGCTGTAGGATTTTCTGCTGTTCCAGGCACTCAGGGGCTGGGGACAGCACCAGTTCCACGTCCCTGAAAGCTGGCAGGGGCTGCAATGGTACCACCACGCTAAGAGGAGACGCTGGCACAGATAGGTGGGATGGGTTCCTGGAAAAAATCCCATTTAGCACTTCCCTGGCTGTGTTTTGAAACCCATCTCAGCCAGAGTGACCAACAGGGAGGGGAAATCCCTTTCTTCTGTTCACGTCCCATGCAATTAAAATTTTCACCTATAATAATTTTGGTTTAGAGATCATGTTCTTTAAAAATATCATTTAATTTTTGGCCAAAACATTGTATCAGGAAGAGAGGCTTCCAGCTGACCTGTAGAGCTTGTCTGGATCCCTTTAAAAATTCATCAAGGTTGTTTGAGGGTTTAGTTTTTGGGGTTTTTTTGAGAACTAGGAGCAAGGAACCATCATGAAAGGGGATTGGGTGGGAAGGGACCTTAAAGCCCATCCAGTGCCACCCCTGCCATGGGCAGGGACACCTTCCACTGTCCCGGGCTGCTCCAAGCCCCAGTGTCCAACCTGGCCTCGGACACTGCCAGGGATCCAGGGGCAGCCTCAGCTTCTCTGGGCACCCTGTGCCAGGGCCTCCCCACCCTCCCAGGGAAGGAATTCCTGTAGGGTTCCTATTCTCCTATTGCCACCTCCATGGATTTGTTTGTATCCTGTTGGGTTTATGAGCCCTCCTGGTACCAGAGCCCTTTAAAATGCCCCAAAAGCATCAAGCTGCACTGAACAATCTCAGTTCCCTCTGCTGACTTTCTCCCAGGTCTCACTGCTCCTGAAAAGCTGATTTCCATGTGGAATTTGCAGCCGGGTGCTGCCCTGCAGGTCGCTGTTTGTGATTCCAGGGGCAGCAAAGGAGTGGTGACCACCCCAAACCCCGGAGCCGTCTGGCGCCGGATTTTGTGCTGTTGAGCAACCCCGGGTACCGGCTGGATTTTTTTCCCATTTTTGCTGCCTGCAGATCATGTCTCTGCACTGCTGAACTCCCTGGCCTTGGGAAAAGGCCAAGTCCTGCCCCGTGAGGCTCCTGATGGTGCACAGAGCGCTGTTCACGTGTCCGTGGGTGGTGATGTCCTGCCCGCTGCGCCGGTGCCAGCCTGGCTGGGCAACCCCAGCAGCCCCCAGCTCCCAGGAGGGTTTGGACACCCCTGGAGATGGGATCATGCTCCTGATGGTTAATTTCAGCTTCTTGTGTCAGAAATGGCTGAGAAAACCGAGCCCTTCTTACCTGGGCATCTCGATCCTTCCTTAGATCTGACTCTCTCTTAAGTTGTGGATGTAATTAAATTAGGAATCAGTAAAGCAAAAGCCTTTCAAAGCTGGAGTTTTCATTGTTGCCATGAACCCTTGGACCTGAACACCTTTTACAGCCTAATTCAGAACCTTCACTGTCATTAAAATGGGAAGACTGCAGCCCACATCTGCTTGTTCCAAAGAGAAATGGGTTTTCCAGGAGTGTTTGGGTAACTCAACCTCAATTTTTTAGTTTATCCCTTAAATCCTGTTGAACCTCAGATTGACACTTTTGTACCTATTTCAGCTTTAATTTCCTCCCTGTCAATGCAGTTTTAATCACTTTCAAATCAGCACTGGGCACTTCACATCTAATCCTATGAAACAAGGTAAGGACCATGTGCTCCTCCATTTAGGAGAAGATCTGAGGTAGATCTTTCCAGGTCTATATTTTAGGAAGGGCACTGGGTTTGGTTTAGTACTGAATTTATGTTTTGCAGGGCTGCTGAGAGAGGGTAAATAATTTTTAAAATACCATTTATGGCTTCTCACTGACACAAACTCAAATCCCTTGTGGGGTGAGAAAGTGGAATGTAAGCAAAATTCCCGAAGGAAAATAAAAACTCCACTATTTTCTTCCCAGCGTGACTTGGTGTGGACGTGAGCTGCTCCCCAGGTTTAGAGATACATCAGAAAAATCAGATTTTGCCAAGAACAAGGAGAGCACGGGATCCTGCTGGGCCTTTGTTTTTGTTTACTTCCTTGAGGTGTTTGAGAGAGAGAAGCTGATGAGGTCACTGGGAGCAGTGGTGGTACAGACAGAGCTTTTTAAGGCACAAGGCAGCCTCCTTATCTCCTTGCTTATCTTTACTGGGATGACTGGGGTGAGGTTTAGTCAGAGCCAGAGCTTCTGTTGCAACCTTGGAGCTCTTGAGCTCTCCCTCCCTCATCCTTCAGGCTGAGCTTCACATTTGGAATTTGCTCTGGATCCCAGCACACATCCATGGGATTGTGATGTTCCCTGCTCTGCCCTGATTACCCCTCTTGACCCTTGTATGGTCACAGAACCATGGAAGGGGCCCACAGGGATCATGGATCCAGCCCCTGGCCCTGCACAGACCCCCCAACAATCTCACCCTGGGCATCCCTGGCAGCGCTGCCCAAACGCTCCTGGAGCTCTGGCAGCCTCGGGGCCGTGCCCATTCCCTGGGGAGCCTGGGCAGTGCCCAGCACCCTCTGGGGGAAGAACCTTTCCCTGATACCCAACCTAAACCTCCCCTGACCCAGCTCCAGCCGTTCCCCGGGTGCTGTCCCTGTCACAGGGAGCAGAGATCGGAGCTGCCCCTCAGGAGGATGTTGAAGACCCCAATGAGGTCTCCCCTCAGTCTCCCCTTCTCCAAGCTGAACAAACCAAGTGACCACTTAAAAAGTGCTTGGAAAAGTCCTGTTCTTGTATTTTTGATGGGATTTTGTTCCTTGTCCTGCTTTCTCCTTCCACCCTTCCTGGCCCGTCAAGCATAGACAAAAATTTCTTCACTTTCAAGGTGCTTAGGTTGTCCCATCCCACTCCCACCAGTCTTTAGAGCCCAGACATTGAAAACTCCTGGAAAAGAACCATTTTCTCTGCCTCCCATTGCTGGAGGCTTCCCCAAAACTCCCAACATCATGACTTTGTTGCTGCCCTTGGAATCACTTCTTAAATCCCTGGGATCATCCCCCAACTCCTTCAAACTGCTCTGGGAAGAGGTGAGGCTGCTCAGGGCTGGCTCACACCACCTTCTCCAGCTTTTTTATCTTCTGTTACCCCTTTATTTGCTCCAGCACAACCAGAATCTCTTGTCATTGCTCTGTACGTACAAGAGGATGAAGACAATATCGTAGGTGACAAAAAATGACAACAAAAGAGCGGGGAAAGTGCGTTCCACACTGAATGAACACATTTCAGGAATGGTTTTGGGGTGAAAAGGATGTGTCCTGATGGGAGATGGGGACAGCAAGAGACACAGAGGAGTCTAGACCTGACCTCTACCACCCACCCATGTATATTTGGTAAAAAAAACAGTTCTGCCTGCTGGATTTTATTTTTCTCACTGAGGTACACATGGCTCTTAAATAAACATGATTATACCCTACATGGAGCTGCAGCTTGGGCCAAGCACTAAAAATAGTGGGCAGAAAGGAGAGACTTCAATTAGATGCAGAGTGCTCAACAATTTAACTTCTAATTGGCTTGTGGTTATCCCCCAACGAGGAGCCAGCCCTGGTGTGCTGAGAGGATTCACAGACTGGCAAAACAGGCACTCAAATGGAGGATTTTTTAAAGGGGGTTGACAAGAAAAAGAGGCCTGGGCATTGCATGTCGAAGAACTCGTGTGTTTGTGTGCCGTTTACCTCCAGCTCAGCCGTGAGGTCTCACCTTGGGGCTTTGACAGGTGGGTTCAGCTCCAGGTTCTCTCCTCAACTCCAGCTTGGTGGCCCCACAAGGTTTTTTGGGTTGGATTTGGTTCCTGGTTCAGCTCATGATGCAGAACTTCAGGACCAGTGGTCAGAGGCATCCCAAGAACTCCTCGATTGCCACCCTCTGCTCCAGTCCAAACTCTATTGTCCTTCCAGCTCCCAGCAGAGCCTGTCCCATCACTATTCCCTAATTTTTACCTGCTTTTAACTCTTCCTGCTGCCTCAGCCTGGAAGCAGCAGCACAAAGTGGCCTCCTCAACATCATGGGGATCATTCTTCAGCCTCTGGCACGATCTCCCATTCCCTGAAGCTGGGTGTGGAGTGGGAGGAGGGTGGAAACAGGGCTCAGTTTCTGGGAGAATGGCAACCCCAAGCCCCTGCCCACACACCATTCCAAGCTTCCAATCCAACTCCGCTCTGGCACGCAGCAGGCAAAGCTTTTCCAAGGCTTCACTGGGATAGAAAGATGGATTTCCAGCATTCGCTGGCAAAAATTTACAGAGCTGTCTAGCAATAAGGGAGAATCCTTTTCCTCTGTCTGCATCCAGGATATGGGGCTAGGATACGGGAATATGGGAATCCTGCCCTTATTTCCGAGCCACCTTTTCCCTCCCAACTCAAGACCCCCAGAAAACATCTGCTATAGTCCCATGATCACCAAGGCTTGGTCTTGTCCATGTGTCTGTGGCTTAACTGGAGAAGGACATGGCAGTTTAGGGGGAAAAAAACCCAGTATTTTAAAGTAAAAGTAGTGAAGTGCATTACATATAACCCATGCATTGCTGGAAGGGACATTCCAGGTGTTTTCCCCCATTTCTGCACCTCAGGAGCTATCTAGGAAAGCTCTTTCACCCTTGCACTGGGGAAGAGACCACACAAACTGCAGTGTGTTGGGTGTGCTGAGACGGGAATGAAATCCAGCCCTTCTTCCCAAAGCCGTGTCCCTGCAGCCAGCCCTTCCTCATTCCCCTCCAGCCAGGAGTGTCCCAGAAACCACCATGGCCCGAATGGTTTCAGTTCTGAGCTTTTCAGTGGAGCTGAACCCTGTAATTATCTGACTCCTCGCCAGCCATGTCCACTTGCCTGAGGCTCTCTCACGGTGACAGCAATGGGGTTTTAGCCATGTTTTAACACTGAAAGTGAAACTTTGCCTTGTGGCTGGTAGTGAGAAAAGGGAAGGGTTGAGAATTGTGCTTGAATTTAGCCACGGACTGCTCCCAAACTGAGTAGTGGTGGAGTTACTGTGAGAAGAAGAGGACAGAGAATCATCCTGTGAAGCACAGCTCATGCCTCTGGCAGCTCTGGGTGAGGAGGAGGAAGATGATCAAGGATTCAAGGCAGAGTTTGATTCATAAAATCACAGAATCATGGAACAGTTTGGGTTGGAAGGAACATTAAAGCCCATCTTATTCCACCCCCTGCCATGGGCAGGGACACCTTCCACTGTCCCAGGCTGCTCCAAGCCCCAACGTCCAGCCTGGCCTTGAACACTGCCAGGGATCCAGGGGCAGCCACAGCTGCTCTGGGCACCCTGTGAGAAGCAATTCCTTCCCAATATCCAACCGTAATTTCCCCTCTTTCAGTCTGAACCCATTTCCCTTTGTCCTGTCACTCCAGTTCCTGATGAGTTGTTCCTCTCCAGTTTCCATGTAGCCCCTTCAGACCCTGGAAGGTTCTATGAGGTCTCCACACAACCTTCTCTTCTCCAAGCTGAATAGCCCCAAATAGCCCCAAATTATTTATTAGTTTTTTTTAAAATTCCAAATAAAACCCTTTTTTGATAATGTAGGATTTTTTATTTTTTACTCCTAGACATACTCTCTCTTCATTTACTGCATCAGGTGTTCCATCACAATTAATGAAAACAAAATCGTGCCCCAAAATTAGAAGTTGAGGGTTTTTTCTTTTTTAAAATATTTTTTGGTGAAATAGGATTTCTCCTGCTCTTCAAGCAGAAAACTGAGTGAAAGCATAGGAGTGAAATGATGATTACATTAAATCCACCTTGACGAGCAGCCCAGGAATGCTTTAAGCCCCTAAAGGTGACACTGTGGCATTATCAAGCAGCAGGGCCAACACCTTGGGAGCCTCCCATGGGAAATCCTGTTCTTGCCACATGTTGCATGTCTGGGCTTGTTGGTTTTTCTCCAACTCCTGGAATTTCAGGACAGAAATGTTCTCTCGTTCCACCAACCCATCCCTGCCTCACTTCCCAGCATTCAGGAAAAATTTCTCCACGGAAGGAGAGGTCAGACAATGGAACTGGGCTGCCCAGGGAGGGGGTGGATTCATTATCCTTGGAAGGATTCCAAAAATAAGCAGATGTGGCCCTTCATGGTTTATTGGCCATGGGGGTGATTGGTCAAAGCTTGGATTGATGATCTTGGAGGTCTTTTCCAACCTCAGTGACTCCATGAGTCCCCGATCACCATATTTTTGGCAAGTTGGGAAAGAATGCAAATTATTTTGTTGCACACAGCAGGACCAAGATTAATGCCCATAAATGTAGATGAACATTCATATTTTGGGGAGGAAGTCTTGGAAACAAATCTTTGGCTCTGTCTAATTTGGATTGGATGCCTGAGGGAAGGACTGGAACTGTCCCATCCCAATCCTGAGCACCAGCACGAGCCCATCCATCATTCTCCTGGAGCTCCCAGCAGCAGCAAGGCCCAGCATGGATCCTCATCCTGTTCTCCTGCAGAATTCCCAGCCCAAAGGTGTCTCCTGCTGAAATCCTGCTGCATGAACTCCTCTGATAAATGCCAAAGCATCTGGATAACAGGAAAGGAAATCCCTACCTGAGCTCTGCCAGGCAAGCTCCAGCCCTCTCCGAACGTTCTCAATCCCAATTTACCAAAAATTGGGATCTGGAGTTCGACACAGCAACCCGCAAATAACACAGGGCAGGAGCTGGCTTGGGTTGATCCCTGCTTTGGGTTGGAATAATTCTCAGTTTATTTGGGAATTCCAGAGGCACTTCTGGGGGTTGCGTGTGCCCGGCAGCTCCTGGGAATTGCTCCACATTTTTCAGGATCAGCTCCCTGGTAGTGGGTTCCCACTTCTGCAGGGTGCACATGGAATATTTAGGGATGAATGGAAATGAGAGGTTATGGATGAACGGATTCCCTCCAGGATCCTTTCATTAAAGCCTGGATGGGCACGCACCCAAACTGAATCCCATCATGGAACTTCAGGTGTCCAGTTCCCAACCCTGTTATTGGGGATCCCAGGGAGGAAAGACTCGGCCACCACCCCAAAACACCGTCCCCATTTCAGTTCTGCTTGGATGGGTCATGGAGCATCCCAAAAACTCACCTGGTGTTGACTTCTTGTTCTTTGCTGGGTGAGGTTGGAGGTGTAGGGAGGAGACCTCGGCTTCCCAGAGTGAATCACAGAATCATGGAGTGGTTTAGGTGCAAAGGGACCTTAAAGCCCATCCCATTCCACCCCCTGCCATGGGCAGGGACACCTTCCACTATCCCAGGCTGCTCCAAGCTCCAATGTCCAACCTGGCCTTGGACACTGCCATGGGTCCAGGGGCAGCCACAGCTTCTCTGGGCAACAATAGTTGGGGTTTCAGCCATGAAATTCCCTGGATTTAGGCTTATTGCTTTTTTCTCCCTCCTGAAATTTCTCCCATGCTGCACCACTACCCGGCACAGGTAATTTTCCGTAGGAAATGCCATCCAAACCCATTTTGGTTTGGGACATATGGAGGTGGGGGAAGGGGTGGCCATTCCAAGATGGGGTTTGGGGTATCCAGCCACGCCCATGGATCTGTGGTGTTCGTGTACTTTCCAAATTAGGGATAGGGGAGAAAGGCTTTTTAGAGAATATTCTACAGGAGGAGAGTAGGGCACAGGCACCCCAAGTGTCCTTGGACAGTGAACCCCATGGATTTGACCAAATTCCCAGCTCAAAATGCAGGTTCCCTGATACTGAACAGTGAAGGTTGGATGCTGCCTCAGGTACAGAAAAATCCGGGATCTGCTGTCAGAAATACAAATCAAACTCCGAAAGGAGATGTTAAACCCTCAGATCAATCCCAAGCTCCAAATATTTATAGAGAGGAGCTTAAATGTCCCACCACAAGCACCAAAACCTCATTGTCCACAAGATGCCCACTTCTTTATTTATCATTATTTTGTTGTGTGATGTGGCCTGAGACATTCACTGCCCTCATATTTCAGGTGGTGCCTTTTTTTCTGACCATTCCAGGATTTTTCCTGAGACCCAACAGCAAGTAAAAAATATGTTTTGGTTTGTTTGTTTTTTTTGTTCTTACCAGAAATATCCTCTGTGCATGGCTCCTGATGTGATGAAGTGATGGATGTGAAGCTCGTTGGCATTTCCAAAGTCACGCTCCAGATTCCTGCTTCAATCTGACCCCAAACAGATTGTGGCGATGAGCTGAGCTTTGCTCTTAAGCCTCACTCAACTGCTGCTTGAGCTGCCGAACTCATTTATAAATTTTTCACCAATTTCTAAAACTGGAGGAGTCAGAAAATGATGGGTAGCTTTGAGGAAGGCAAAAAATAAAGCCAGTCCGGGGCTATTTAATGTCCAAATTCCCATCGCAGCTGCCACCATTTGTTTGTTCCCAGAGCAAAAAAACACCTGGAAATTTGCTGTGTGGAGAATAAAAGACGACAAAATAATGCAGGCAGCCTGCTGGCTGTGATTTAAGCAGTGACCAACAAAAATAAAATTATATTTGAGTAAAGGAAGCTGGAAGGGGGAACATGCAGTGGGTCAGGACAGCGCTGGGTGCTGTGAATAGAACTAAAATGATGTTAATAATAAACAGCTCCACCGCTCTTTTAAAGGCCTGATTTCTTCAACACATGCAGAAAGTTAAAGTTACAACTCTGTGAAATTTCTGCTGGCTGCCTCATCTGTTTATCATTGACTCCCTGGATGCTCGTGGTAAGAATTCCGGCTTTTGGAATAATGTTTGGGGTAGGTGGTCCCTTCAAAGCTGCTCCCTCACACTCAGCCAGTTGGATTTGCTGGGCGAGACTTTGCTCATGCAAAGTTTTCCTTCAACTGCATCCAACGCCGTGATGAGCCAGTGCAAGAGAAACTACTGCGCTGTGATTCCCTTCTCGAGCCACTCACACACTTTGAAGTGGAATTTTTCCTTGAATTTTAGGGCCAGAGAAGTTGTTAGGGGTTTTTTTCCCCTCCCTCTCATTCATTCCCAAGGGAAAAAGAAAATGTTTATACACATGCTGGTGCTCTATATTTATTAGCATAAAATCTAAATATAGCATTGTTTTTACACTCATTGCTGGGGCTAACCCAGCCAGAAAATAAACACACTTTGTGCTTCAGAAAATGACATTTTAAAAAAGGTTTACAATTATTGTGGCTGTTATTATGGTATCAAGGCAAAACCAGAACTGCTTTCCTTCTGTGTGTGTTCATCTAAAGGATGGAGCTTCACATTCTCTTTAATAAACTGCGTGGACCCTTTCCATCAAGAAGGGATAGAATTAACAAAAAAAAAAGGGCTGAAACCCAAGAATTTGGTTACATTCTTGTTTTTTTATAAAGAATAATGTCATAAACGAGCACAAGCATTGTCACATGGGCAGACACTGATGTGAGGTCTCACACTGTGGTAGAGATGAGTGCAAGCACAAAAAAATCAAACAAAATCTTTGAAAAACGACTCCATCGGTTTAGAAACTTTTTTCCCAATAGTAAAAGAAAAAGGGAAAAGCAGCAGGTTTGATTGGGTTAAGGTTGCACTGCTCTCGAGGCAAAAAGTGCTCACAAATAAAACACACGTGGGGACTGCTGTGTTTATTTAGCTTTTGCTAAATTCTAGAAATCCATGAAACTCCAGGCAGGGAAGAGTCCAAGAGAGGCTAAAAAAGAAGAAGATGGTCAGGAAAAATGCAAAGGGAGGGATGGGCATGAAAAATGCCATGGGGAAGATGGGCAGGAAAAATGAAAAGGGGAAAGATGAGCAGGAAAAATGAAAAGGGGAAAGATGAGCAGGAAAAATGCCAGGGGAAGGATGGACAGGAAAAATGCCAGGGGGAAAATGAGCAGGAAAAATGCCAAAGGGAAGCTGGGCAGGAAAAATACAGCAAAGAAGAGGTGCAGGAAAAATGCCAGGGGAAGGATGGGCAGGAAAAATGAAAAGGGAAAACGGGCAGGAAAAATGAAAAGGGAAAAATGGGCAGGAAAAATACAAGGATGATGGGAAAAATGCCAGGGGAAAATGGGCAGGAAAAATGCAAGGGGTGAGACAGGCAGGAAAAGTGCAAAGGGAAGATGGGCAGGAAAAATACAAAGGGAAAATGGGCAGGAAAAATGAAAATGGGAGGGATGGGCAGAAAAAATGAAAAGGGAAAGTGGGCAGGAAACATGCCAGGAGAAAGATGGGCAGGAAAAATGCCAAAGGGAAGATGGGCAGGAAAAATGAAAAGGGGGAAAATGGGCAGGAAAAATGCAAGGGGAGAACACAGGCAGGAAAAATGCCAGGGGAAGATGGGCAGGAAAAATACCAAGGGAAAACAGGCAGGAAAAATACAAGGATGACGGGAAAATTGCCAGGGGAAAATGGGCAGGAAAAGTGCAAATGCAAAGATGGGCAGGAAAAATGAAAAGGAGAAAGACGGGCAGGAAAAATGCCATGGGAAAACCTGGGATAAAAACACAGCCAGGGTTTCACCTGAGATCTGTTCCCACAGTTGATGAGCACCTGGAAGAGGCATCACTGGAAAGCAGCGACTCTTTAACTGGGGATCAATGGACGCTGGAGGTGATGGATCCCATTTCTGAAATGCTGATTTTTAAAAATCACTGCTTTTATATCAGTTTCTAAATTATTTTAAAGTCGTTTTTCCTTGTCTTTGCTTAAACCCCCTGGAGCCAGCAGCCCATTCCTGAGCTCCTGGGAGTGGCAGTTTCTTCCCAGCTCCCCATCCTGGAAAAGCACTGGCAGGAGAGTTCCCACTTCCTTGGAGAGCCTTTGTGTGACCCAGAAAGCCCAGAGATGGAGCCCCCAAATCAACCCCTAAATCAGCCCCTAAATCAGCCCCCAAATCAGGCCCTAAATCATCCCCTAAATCAGCCCCCAAATCAATCTCTAAATCAGCCCCTAAATCAGGCCCCAAATCAATCTCTAAATCAGCCCCTAAATCAGTCCCCAAATCAATCCCTCAATCAGCTCCTAAATCAGCCTCTAAATCAGTCCCTAAATCAGCCCCAAAATAATGCCCAAAATAATGCCCTAAATCAGGCCCTATATCAAACTCTAAATCAGCTCCTAAATCAACCTCAAAATCTGGCCCCTAAATCAGCCTCCAAATCAACCTCTAAACCAGGCCCTTAATCAGACTGTAAATCAGCCTCTAAATCAGCCCCTAAATAAGCCCCTAAATCAGCCCCTATATCAACCCCTAAATCAGGCCCTAAATCAGGTCCTAAATCAGCCTGTAAATCAACCTCAAAATCAGCCCCTAAAGCAGGCCTTAAATCAGCCTCTAAAGCAGGCCCTAAATCGGACCCTAAATCAGCCCCTAAATTGGCACCTAAATCAGCCCCCAAATCAGTCTCTAAATCAGCCCCTAAATAAACCCCTAAATCAGGCTCTAAATAAACCCCTAAATAAACTCCTAAATCAGCCCCTAAATCAGTCTCTAAATCAGCCCCTAAACAGTCTCTAATCAACCCCTAAATCAGCCCTAAATTGGCCCCTAAATCAGCCCCTAAATCAGGCCCTAAATCCCCCTCTCCCTGTACGACCTCCTGACATGAGCAGCACACAGGAAGATGTGGGGTGTGAGCGACAGCCCCGCTCAGCAGCTCCCCGTGGAGCTGAGATTTAAGGACCTGACCCCAAAAAATGACATTTGGGACATCACAGACAACAAATGAGTCCCACCTCTGCCCAAAGTGGTGTCCTTGCCAGGGGGATAAGGGAGCACTGGGATTATCTGCCCGTGGCACGGAGCTGGAATGGGATGAGTTTTAGGGTCACTTCCATCCCAAAGCTTTCCGTGATGCCGTATTTACAGAATCCTCCGTGAGTATGCTTATTAAATTCCATATTATTCTAATTAAATCCTACTATTATCAAGGTTTTGACTGCACATTCCCTGCTCCTGGCAGTCGGAATTCCTGCTGATTTCCTCGTCCTCCAGCTGGCAGCAGATGGAGAATTCCTGGAGAGCAACACTCGATGATGGGCGAGGCCGGGAGCAGCGCCGGGGTTGTGTGGCCACTCCAAATATTTGGGATTTTACTTCTTGCCCTTTTAAAACCACATTGCTCTCACCCCCTCTGCAGCCCCACATCCCTCCTCCATGGCACCCGGGTTTGGGAGCTCTTTCCCAGCAATTTCGGCCTGGAAGGAAGGCAGGAGGATGAGGAAAAACCAGGAAATTTTTCCCTCTAGAGCCATTCCCTATGGAAAAGCTGCTCTGTGTCCTGGGATCGCTTTCAGCTGAACCGCAGGCTGAAATTACAGTGTTCGGATTGTTCGGAAAAGTGATGGAAAAACAAACCTCGGTTTCTTGGTGGCTCCGTTGGAGCTTTGGCTCTCCTTCCCCTGGGCAGCTATGGGTGAAAAAATCCCTTTTTGTTGTTTTCCCAAATGGGAAAAATCCTGTGGTTAAAACCAGCCGTGGGCAGGAAACACTGCTGGGGTGTGGGTGTGGGTGCACGTGGGTGCTCAGCTCCCACTTCCAGCAAAACCCTTGGGGGCAGGACCCACTTTATCCCTTGGGAAGGGTTCCTCAAGGCCTGGTACATGCCTCTGAATTTTCCCAGGAAATTCCTGTTGAGGCAGTGGCCGCTCAGCATTCGGCAGTGGCCGCTCAGCATCCTTTTCCCGTAGGGAACACCTGAGTGGGGTGGGTTTCCCTTGTGCTGGGCACAGGGAATTGGCACATTTGGGGTGGATGTCCACCCCAGCCCGCTCCCAGCAGCGTTTGGCCCTACCCCAGTGCCCGCTGCTCGCCTTTCCTGCTCGGATGTTAACGGGATAACGCTCCAAGGGCTTTGAAGATGAAGGAGAAGCCTGGACAAACAGGGCCGGATAAACACAGCGCCTCATCTCCGAGCAGCGCAGCGCCCAGAGCGCTCCCAATTATTTTTCCCAGCGTCTCCACACGCCGGAGGAAGCCCAGGTCACCGCTGAGCTCTCCTTCCCCCTTCCCAAGCCCATCCATCCCGTTTGATCCGGCCCTGCAGGACGCTGCTGGGAGCACACACGGTTAATTGAGCGGCATTAACCCGAGTCGAGCTATAACCCGCTGGGTAAACACTTCCCTATTGTTCCTGGGGACTGCCGTGCTGGGAAGTCATTAATAACCTGGAAGTACATCCCATTTATCTTTGTTTATTAGCTGCTTTGGCAGACTCCGGGAGCATCCCCCCGCTCCTGGAGCGTCCCGCTCTGCCACCAGCCCAGCTCCGGCCCTTGGAAAGTCAACAATCTGATTTGGTCATTAATCTGCCACTTCAAAAGGGCAGGCGGGAGGTGCGGGAGGAAGATCTCACATCTGCTCTTCCACTTGCTGCTTGCTCCGGATAAAAGCCTGGTCTAGGATCCTCCTGAACTGCCTGACCCTGCCAGCATCCCCAAAACCCCTTCAGGAACTCATTTCACCCCTTGTTTGCACTTCCAGGCAAAGGGGACTTGAACCCTGAGGAGCAGGACCTGGAGATGTTGCGCACAACCCCTCAGAGCACCTCAAGGAACTCCATCAGGTGACCAAATCCCATCCCTTGTAGGTACTTCCAAGGACACATCCAGCTTGTTTTTGAGCTAAAGACAATGAACCTTGCTCCAAATTCCAGGGTCTTGGTGGCTTCAGAGCCCACCACTCGATCTGTGGCATCAGAGAAAGCCCCAGCTCACTGCAAACCTGCCAGGCAGGATCTCAGAGGTGAAGGTCCATCAGCACAGAGGTGTCACCTCCTCCAGCGGAGGAGTGTGGAGTCATTCCTACATCCTTTATCCAGCCTTTTGAACAGACCAGGATTAGAAAACCCACTGGACTTGCTGGAGGAACAAATCAGAATTAGAAAATCCCCTGGACTTGCTGAAGGAACAGATCAGGATTAGAAAACCCACTGGACTTGCTGGAGGAACAAATCAGAATTAGAAAATCCCCTGGACTTGCTGAAGGAACAGATCAGGATTAGAAAACCCACTGGACTTGCTGGAGGAACAATTTGGCACGTTGGAAATGCTTAACCCCCTTATTATTGTGGGAGGGAGGACTGCAGACCCTGTTAAAACACCATATTCTTCACAAATCGCGCTTCGTCCCTGCTGCCACACATCCAGGACAGGAGTTACTGAGAGGAGGGAAGCAGGAGAAGCCCAGGAGTGAAGAATTCCTTGTGGTTAAAGGCAGCTTGGAGCCACCACAGCCGAAGCAAACCCAGCACTGCTTTTCCTGGGCAGGCTTTGCTCCTCGTGCTCCAAACGTTTGCTTTCCAAATCATTTCTTCAAACCACAAATGATAAAACCTTGCTTTCCCCGTCCAGAACCTTCACTTGCCCTGGGAAAGTCACCAGCTGCTCCTCCGTTGGGAAACCTCCATTAAAGTGAAAGTTTTGTTAAACTCCATTACAATTTCATGAAATTGCCTGGTTTCACCAGGATATTATTTTGTCTTACCTCTGTGGGTAAAAAGGAAGATGCCAACCTCTCTTCTATATCACCTACAAGGACACTTGCTTTCATTTGTCATTTTAAAGAGAGGGTTTATTTTATTATTTTATTATTTTATTATTTTATTATTTTATTTTACTTTATTTTATTTTATTTTATTTTAATTTAATTTAATTTAATTTAATTTAATTTAATTTAATTTCATTTCATTTCATTTCATTTCATTTCACTTTATTTTATTTTATTTTACTTTATTGTACTTTATTTTATTTTAATTTAATTTTATTTTATCTTATTGTAATGCTCCCCAGCCCTCCAGGAGAGGTGATGTGGGGCTGGGTGGGTGGGATGAGATCTCTTCACCTCCTTCTCCTCCTGCTCCTACTTTTGCCCTGGATGCTCTCCTGATATTGGAGATTAGGTCCCAACCCCTCCAGGCAAGGAGGAACTTGGATGTGCATCTCCCACATCCTAAAAGGATGCTTTAATCACTGGGATATTGCATAAGGAGAGGGAGGGAGATGGAAGATAGGAGCTTTTATTTTGCTTTCTTTAGGGCAAAACCCAGCAGCAGTTTCAAGACCTCCTGAGCCGTCCAGGTGATGAAAGTGCCTGGAAAGACATCTTCATTTCCCTGGACTTGGCAAAATTTTCCAACTGACTTACAAGAATCTCCATCTATTCCTCTCCACATCCCCTGTGCTGGACCTGGCTGCCTGCTGGAGGAAGATCCAGCTCCTTAAACATCCCTGGCAGTGTCCAAAGCCGGGTTGGACGGGGCTTGGAGCAGCCTGGGACAGTGGAAGGTGTCCCTGCCCATGGCAGGGGGGGGAATGGGATGGACTTTAAGGTCCCTTCCAAACCAAACCAGTCTGGGATTCTGTGGCCATCTAATTTTGTATATAAATACAAATAAATACATAGAAATATATTTATAATATGTCACATTCTGTGTGTGGTATCTGATGTCACTATGTATTATCTGAAGTTGTTTTATGGGGCACTGCTTACCCCCAGCGCTGTTGCTCACAGGGATGAGCTCCATCGCGTGTCCGAGAAGAAATTACGACAGTATTTTAATTAAAAATCATCTCATTTGACCGTGTAAACGCTCCATGTGTGTGCGCACTGATATTTCAGACCCACCCAGCTCCGACCTTGATGTGTCCTGCAGGACAAGCCCAGTCCGTGGCTTTGGAGGGCATTTTTGGGAAAAACCAAGGAATATCCCTTCCATCGTGGTCGATATTATAGCTCACTACTAAATATTCTTAAAAATGATGACTGCATTTGTAATCACAAGCCTTGGGACGATTTTCCTGCTTTTATTATAAACTCAGGGAAAAAAAGTCAACTTGCTGCGTGTGATCTCAATCCTGTCAGGGAAAGCATTCCCTCTTCCCGGAGGATTTTTTGGGAGATGCCCGCGGGCAGGCACACGGAGCCTCTCACCGGGGTAGTTTAACCATTAAGCCGAGCTCAAGGCGGAGCGGGCTCGGTGCCTAAGGTGAGGGCACGAAGAAAGGAACGCGAGCGCTTTGATCTGGGCCAGGTGTTAATTTGGGAGATTCGAGAGCTGTTAGGAAGCCAGGGCAGCACATCCCGCGGCTTTATCAGGGCCGGGATTACCTAGGCAGGGTTATCTCGCACCCAGCGCCGCGTCAAGGGGCGCGTTAGGGGCGACACCTCCTTTATCAGCGCGGGGACCGCGGCAGCGGTGACAGCGACAGCGGTGCCACCGAGCCCCCGGGCCACTTCAAAGCTCGGGGGTGAAGCCTTGTGCCGAAGACAAACAAGCTCTGCCCGGACGAACTGCGACATGAAAGTGCCACCCGAGCTGGCCGTAGCTTAATGGGGACACTGGTTTTAATGGGGACTTTCATCTCGGCGCTCCTGAAAGCAGCGGGGTTTGGGGAAAAAAAAAAAAAAAAAAAAGGAGGAAAGAGTGGATTTGGAGCCGGGAGAAGTCACCTGCTGCTCGGGCAAACACCAGGGAGGGGCCCTTGGGGGTGTGCTGGGGGATAAAGTACAGCGCTCATTTCCTAAGGGTGCGAGGAGTGAAGGCATGAGGAGGGAGCAAGGGAAGGAAAAGAAAAGTGGGAGAAGAAGAGGGAATTTTCCGAGCATCAGTTTTTCCGAATCCCGGTTTCTCCAACAGATGCTGTTCTCTCTCCCACACACCTCAGCCCTTCTACCCTCCGTGGTTGCATCCACCACTACTAAACCTCGAAAATGCCACTGACCCTAAAAGCTGCGTGGTAGTGTTCAAAAAATGTCACTTTTAAATAAATGCCCTGTTTAAGTGGTTGTGGGGTATCATTTTCACAGTGACAGGAAATGCTAGTCCCCGAGGGCAGGATTAATATTGGAATCCATGAGCTTCACACCTCATGGTTTGTCTCCCTGACTTGATTTTAAATAACAGACCTTTAATTAAAAGAAAAAAGATGACTAGAAAATCCTTTAAAAATAAGCGTAACCCATATTTCACCTTTCTTGCCTTGAGGGCAAGTGTAAGGACCAACCGAATCGCTGCTAGGTGCACATTTTCGACCAAACAACATCCAAATAATAAATGCTGAGGAAAAAAATGCCTCAGTAACTATTTTTAAGTCACCACTAAAGACCTGACATCGACATTTAGTTGCTCGTGGAAACACTCAGCTGAGCACAAAATTTCTTGCAGCCCAAAGATTTCTCCAGCTAAACCCCGATTATTTTTGTTTTCCTTCAGTGCCAATCATTTGATCTCCATCCCACGCCACTGGATTGAGGCACGCTGGGAGCGGGAGAAGCAGCACTGGGAATGTGACGCTTCCCAAAGGTGTCGGATAAGGCGGCGGGTGCTGGTGGCTCCCGAGGCCACCTCAGGGCCACGCTGGGTGGGAAGGAGCACCTCTGCCCTCTCCTGGGGCAGCACAGCCTGACGGGGCCTCCACAAGGGTTTCAACGCCCCCGGGACATTTAAACCTCCCCTCGGGATGGTTTGAGGAGTAGAGAAGCTACAAAGGTGTGGAAAGGAGATGGTGCAGCTCCAGACCTGGGCACTGAACCTCGCCGGGGCTTGGGACTCATTGCCTTTATCAGGGAGAGTTCCAAGAGGGGAATTTGGGGCTATTTGGAAGCCCCTCTAAACCAGCACATTCATCCCTTTGGATCATCCTTCCCTTCGGCTCATCCCTCCCTTTGGCTCATCCTCATCTCGCTCTCGCTTGTGGTCTGGGCTCCCTCCTTTTATTTTTCTGGCTGCCTCTAATTTGTGGCCATCCAGCAACCGCTGCTTGAGGCCTGCTGGGCTCAGCCCCCTCGACAGAAGCTGTTCCCTGCAACCACAACCATCCCAGGAAAATCGGGATAGGGATGGAATATTTACCCTTTGATTGTTTAACAACATCTGAGAATTTGAGCAATTCCCCTAAGACCCCGAGGAATGCAGAGCCAGAGGAGGGAGAGCCGTGCCAGAACCGACTCCTTTTCATTTCTTTTGGGCTGTAGAAAGTGGAGCCAAGGAAAAGCTGGGATAACAAAGCCCACGGTGGTTTTAATTAGCTGCAAGCCTGGAATGTGGGGGCTGATTGTATTTGCTTAATGATGAATAAATATGGAATGGTGTGGGTGCCTGGGTGCAGGAGATGATCCAGGAGCCTCTAATGCACGGGGAATATGAGGAATGTCACTGCAGCATGGTCCCTGCTGGGCTCTTCCCAAGGGATATCTCTCTATGGAGGGCTTGGGCCTGGCTCCTTGGGCTTGTTCCCGGTGTGCCAAGGAAGGAGATTTCTTGGAAGACAGCACTGGTTGTGGCTGTGCTTGCAGGGGGTCACACCTGGAGCAGGATCAGGTGCATTGCCTGGAGAGATGCTGCACAAAGCTCTGGGACAGGAGCAGGGGATGGGACAAACACAGCACAAGCAGCCCTCAGGGAAAGAAATTGATCCTGGGAACACCCTCTTTCCATATCCCAGCCGCTCCCTGCTGGTCAGTCCAAGGCTTTTAGCTCAAAGGACCACAAATAGTCGATTTTTGGTGGTGTTTTGATCCCAAATTAGCATGAGCAGGAAGGGTCCTGCCCATCTCTCGCTGTCGCTACAGAGGAGGGCAAAGCCCAAGCTACCGAGAGGCAAAGGATGGGAACACCTGGGGTCAATCCAGATCTGTTTCAGATATCTGGGGTGTGATCAGCAATAATCAAACCTCCGAACTGTCCCGGGGGACCATTCCCTCCCTCCCTCCTGTGTGGAGCACAGTTGGTTGTGTTCCTTGCCCCCAGACCACCATGGAGAGTGGACAATGGCTCCATTTAAGGACGTGTTAGAGCTGGGATTCTGCCCTGGGGTGTTCCTGGGGTCTGTTGGAGGTGGTGGCAGCTTTCTGTGAGATTGTACTGCAGCTAATGGGTGGTTGGTCAACGGGGGAATCCACCCAGGGTGGAATCCTACACCTGGAATTTCAGCAGGAGGAGCACCAGGAGCCTTGCTGGTCACGCTGCCCTCTCTGCTCTGCCACTCCGGCCTTGAAACATCCCAAACCCCTTCGACACTTCAGTGGGGAGGCAGGGTTTGCATGGCTTGATTGGGAGCCACCTCCAAAGTGTTCCTGCCACAGCTCTGATGCAAAGAGATGTGATGGAGAGGCGTGAAAATACACTGGAAAATGTGGTGTGTGGGAATGGAAGTGCAGAAGCACTTTGAACCGGAATAAAATTTGCTGGAATATGTCTAGGGCAGGGAATGGAGCTGGGGAAGGGGCTGGAGCCCCAGGAGCAGCTGAGGGAGCTGGGAAAGGGGAGAAAAGGAGAAAAGGAGCCTCAGGGGGCACCTTGTGGCTCTCCCTGACGGGAGCTGTAGTAAGGTAGGGATCAGTCTATTCTCCCAGGGAACAAACTGAGAGGAAACAGCCTCAAGTAGTACCAGGGGAGGTTCAGACTGGATATTAGGGAAAATTTCCTCACCAAAAGGATTGCCAAGCACTGGAATGGGCTGCTCATGGCAGTGCTGGCGTCACCACCCCTGGAGGCGTTCAAAAGGGGTGTGGCTGTGGCACGTGGGGACGCGGTTCAGTGGTGCTGAGTGAGCAGCTGGGCTCGATGATCTCGAGGGCCTTTTCCAACCTTAATGATTTCGTGCTTCTGTGAAGATGTTTTTCACACACAAACACACACCAGGTTTAGGGCAGGTTTCTAAAGCTGATGTGAGGTTCTTTTACCCTCCACAGGACACAGCTACAGTTTGCATAAAATAGACCCAAAATCTTGACCTCCCTCTTTTTATTTTAGTTTGTTTTATCCACAAACCTGCAGCGCATGGATGAACTGAAGCTCCTGTGACCAGGAGTGGTCCACGCTCCCTGCCAGGGCTTGCTGCTGCCATCAGCACGTGGGATGGGAGCCTGGAGCACCAGACAGACCCTGGGAGCTGCAGATCTCCACTGTGCCTCAGCCTTGCTGAGGTGACTCTGCGGATTTCTCTCGGCGTCGCTGATCGCGGAGCTCAGAGCAGCTCGAGGTCCCATCTTGCTGGAAGATCACCGACTGTGGTTGCACCTCTAGCCTCACTTCCCTCTTTGCTCTGGGCTGCTCTGAACCCACAGCCTGCAGCCCCAGCCCTGGGAGCTGCTCCTTTATTACCCTTTTCCTTTCTGGCGCAGCAGCCAGGACAAGCCGGAGTGGCGTCCAGCGTGCGGCTCTCTGGAAGCCCCAGCATCTGGAGCTGCGTTTGTGGCATCCTTCAAACGCGCAGCTGCCGAGCACATGTGAGAGGGACGGCTCCGCCTCTCCTTGCAGGGATGCTCTCATGGAGCCTCTCACCCTCGGCAGCTCCTCCTGGCTGGGGCGGCTTCCTGGAGCCTCCGGGAGCTGCGAGCTCAGGGCTCAGAGAGGAGGCAGCTCCCAGACCGAGGGTAAAGCTCATGGGAGAATTTTATTCTCTTTAAAAGTCGCTGGAAGATGGGGATGTTTGGATTTGGGGGTTGTGCTCCAAAGAGTTCAAGCATCAGAGCACAGAATCACAGAGTCAAAGCATGGTTTGGGTTGAGAGGGACCTTAAAGCCCATCCAGGGCCACCCCTGCCATGGGCAGGGACACCTTCCACTGTCCCAGGCTGCTCCAAGCCCCAATGTCCAACCTGGCCTTGGACACTGCCAGGGATCCAGGGGCAGCCACAGCTGCTCTGGGCACCCTGGGCCAGGGCCTGCCCACCCTCCCAGGGAACAATTCCTTCCCAGTATCCCATCCATCCCTGCCCTCTGGCCCTCTGAACCCATTCCCCTTGTCCTGGCACTATATTCCCTTATAAAAAGTCCCTCCCCATCTCTTTTCTAGGCCTCCTTCAGGTACTGAAAAGCTGCAAAAATGCTTCAAACACCCCCATAACTTCAGGACTGAACTTTCCTAGCAGTGATCCTACTCTCAGCCTCCCAGGAAATAATTCAGCAGCTTCTAACATTTTGCTGCCAGCTGGGGGACCTGGACCAGTGAACCTCCATTCACTGGGCGGGCACAATAATTTTATTTCTTCACCCCCTGCATTTTCTCCTCACAGTTTGGGGCATTTTTTGGGCACATAAACAGTTTGGTCCCAAAGAAAAGTTAAGATCTTTCTGGAGATAGAATTTTGATGCAGCATAAAAATTATCTCTTCCTGTCATTTCTGATTTAGGGCAGGAGGCCACCCCTGTCCCCCAAAACAGCATCCAGAGGTGTGTCAAATCCTCCATCCCCTCCCTCCCATGAGGCATAAATTATAAATTCTGCTTCTGGGAGAAGCTCTGGAGTGGAGAATTCCGGTGGGAAGGCAAGGTGTGATTCAGAGGGAGGTTTGGACCTGCTGAGGTTTGAGCTTCACATTTTTAGCAGGGCTGGGAACACATCCATGTGCATTTTCCCCTTTCCTTGGTCATTTTTCCCTGCCTCCTGCTTTCCCTCTCCCCCAGCCCTGGAAGGACAGAACCCTGTGTGGGAAGTGGAACAGGAGGCAAACAGCTTCCCCACGGACAGACATTCCCAGTTTTCCTCCCACACATGCCCACACTCGTCGGTCATTCCCCAGAATTCCCATCCAACTCCCAGCCCCGCACAGGGGCAGGATGGCCCAGCTTTGGTGTGGGGGAGAAACAATCGCCTCTGGCTCTGCATCCTGCCAAGGGAGAGGTGGGAAGAATCCGTGTTTTCCCTGGGGGCAAAGCTGTGTTTTCCCTGGGGAAAAAGCCGTATTTTCCCTGGGAGCAGCAGGGAAATTTTGCAGCACACAGCTAAGCCTGCGCGGCAGCCGCTGCAGGATGTGGGGTTTGCTCTGCAAAGAAAAATGAAATAATAAATAAGAGGAGGGAAAGCCTGCAGCCTGCTCTCACTTTCACTGATTTAATTCCAGCGGCGCTAATTTTGGGAACGCCAGCCCTGCCTCGCACGAGTTCCTCCCTGGATCCCGATCCCTCACCGATGGGCAGACAATGCTCCATCCTCCTGCCCTCCCATCTTTCAGGGACCGGGGGGAAAACAACACCCCCATTACCAAACTTTTAGCACCCCAAGCCAGGGGGGTTTGGGAGAAGTGCTAGAATGGATGTAAACAGGGAATTCCACCCTTCCAGCTGCACGTGGGGTTATAATTACCCAGGAATGCAGCTCGGCCGCTGGTGCATCAGATGCGCCACGCTGTCGCCAAATTTGCAGATGTTCAGCCTTACTTTTATTAAGCATGACAATGCCCAGCAGGATCTATTTTCCCTGATTATCCTCAAATGGAGAGGAATATTAAAAGGCAGGATAATTAAAAATAGATGCCTAAACAAAAGGATGTGTCTACAATTCTTTTTCGTAGCGCTTTGAAATAGTTCGAATTTCTCGGCTGGCTCGTGCGCACAGGGAAGCCAGAGGATGTCTTAAATTCAGACATATGTCTTCATTCTGTTTAATGTGCCAGAACAAAAACAGAGCTCGGGACCACCATGAATTGATTTGGAAGCGACGGCTCCTCGTCCTGCTCCGCCAGACTCCAGGGCAGCTTTTGCAGTGAGGATATAACAGCTTCCTACAAGATAAGGGGGGGAAAAAAAGAGGGATATGGAGCCTATCTGCTGAATTTGATGTCGTGGATGTCGCATGGGGAACGTCCCCAGAAATAAACTCTGAATTATTTTCTAAAGCCCGCATGCAGGGGTGTTTTCTAGAAAGGCTTTGCACGAGGAATTCCCTTAAATCCCTCTGACATTTAGGGCAGGCTCTGAAACAACCTTCCTGCCTTGGGTTTCTTTGGAGGATGAGGATCCAAGGAGAGCAAACAGCTGGATTTGGGGGAGATTCAGCCAGTCAGATGGCGAATTAAGGGCCCTGGCACAGGTTGCCCAGAGAAGCTGTGGCTGCCCCATTCCCTGGAAGTGTCCAAGGCCAGGCTGGATGGGGCTTGGAGCAACCTGGGATGGTGGAAGGTGTCCCTGGATGAGCTTTAAGGTCCCTTCCAACCCAAACCATGCCATGGTTCTATGATTCTAACATAGTACAATTGAGAGCTGGCAAATTCAGGAATCAGTCATGGGAAAAAGGAAACTCAGGCCAGGAAACGGATCTTACGCACAAAAAAAAGGCACAGGTTAAACTTTGCAAATGTGCACAGCTTCAGGATGAGGTAAAGAGAGGCACAGGGTGAGGGAGCTGGGAGTGACTGGTGTAGGGTGGGAATGGTGCCTTCAGACCCAGAAACGTGGCAGGGATAGCCGGGAAGATGGAATGAGGCTCCAGAGGATGGGATTTGGGATAACTGTGGCTCAGTGGGTGGTGCTGGATGCTGCCTGTGGAGGGAGGGGCAAAGCTCTGACTGGTGTGAATCCACCTCCACCCCTAGAATGCCCACCCCCATCCAAACCCAAAGCCAAATCCAAAGCCCAGGATTCAACCTCTGCTCCATCCCTACACATTCCCCAATGCCTGGACACCAAGCCACCACTTCTAATTGGGTGTTTTGGGGCAAGGAGGGAAAAAAGTTGAGAGAGGCAAGAGGAAAAAATCCCAAAGCCCAAAGCCATCAATCCAGCAGAGCCTTGTCAGGACCGGGGGTGCCTGGCAGCATCCTGAAGGCCAGGCTGGAAAGAGCCAAGCTCAGCATGGAGAAGGCTCAGCCATCATTTCCCAGGCTGTAGGATAGGATGGTTTCCTGGGAAGAGATGGGAACTGTGATTTTCCCCCCCAAATGCAGCTTTGCAAAACCAGACAAAGATTTTCAAATCCTTGCCCAAGTTTCTTTTTTCATCCAAATTTGTGTGGATGAGCTGACGTGTCCTGTGGTGCCTCCACCCCAGGGAAGCTGTGGGGTGTAGCACCAGCTTCAGAGAGCATTCAAAAAGTTAAAATCAGCTCAAAAATGAGTCTTGGTGCCTAAAGCTGAACCCCAAAAGCTGACCTGGAAAATCCTGACCCTCCTGTATTATCTAAGGGGATCTAAATCCTCCAGGCACCTTGGCTGGGGTCTGAAATCCCCCCAGACACCGGGACTTAGGCTCAGGGTCTGTATCACATCCAGAAATGGGCGGCAAACATTCCAGAAGCCCCCAGGGCAGGGACTGGGATGATCCTGTCCCTCAAAACTATCCCAAAACTGCCAAATTTAGCCAAGCACTTGACTTGCTTTCCACTCTTACCTGCAAAGTAGGTTTTACGCGATTGGTTTTAGGCAGGCCAGTTTCCCACGGAGACAAAACTTGGGCATGTGGCGGCAGAGGCAGCAGTGCAGCCTCAAATCCCAGTTTT
This sequence comes from Falcunculus frontatus, assembly GCA_013398115.1. Taxonomy (NCBI): domain Eukaryota; kingdom Metazoa; phylum Chordata; class Aves; order Passeriformes; genus Falcunculus; species Falcunculus frontatus. The sequence continues at coordinate 23,953 of VZRV01003135.1, read as the reverse complement.
TCCTTTGGAAGTGCCCGGTGCTGTCACCCCTGGAGGACACCAGTGCCTGTGGGCGGTGTTTCGTGGCTGCGGTTCAATCTGGAAGAGTGCAGCAGCTCCCGTATCAGTGGGGTTGTGTCAACCTCGCTTTGTGGTTGCCAATGTTTTCAAGAATCCTACAAAACATCACAGCAGCAATGGGATTTAAAAGCAGCTTAATGACTTCCTCTGGCTGGGAATGTCCAGACTCCTGCAGCCTCCTGGGGCTGGGGATGCCCAAAAATGGATTTGCTAATGCCATCCGCTGTTTGTTTTCTCTCTTCTCCCCACACAGAAATAATCACTGCTCACCCTGGCAGATGCTTTGGGGCAATTGGAGGATCCTTTAGAAGCAGGAAGGGAGGCTTGGGAAGCAGGGAAATGGCCAGGAGAGGAGCAGGATGGCCACCTGAGCTCCAGCACCACCAACTGGAATTATTCCTGCTTCTCCCATGGCAGAACTGTGTGGGATGCTGAGGGCTCCCCCCACCCCAGGAACAGAGGAAGTGAGGAGAACAAAAAATGGGATATTCCCAGAGGAAGTCTGGATGAAGGACCCAGATTTCCTCTCCATAAATCTCATTAAAACACAAGCTCTGTCTTCACAATGCTGCTCTCACTCTGAGCAGTTTCCAGGGACCACAATGGGCTTCTCCAAAATGCTCCCAGGCTGTTCTGGATGGAGGTGCTGGGGTTTAAGGAATCATCCCTGCCCTCTCCTGTGCCTGGATGTCCAGCAGCTCTCCCGGCTTGGCCTGCTGGTGAAGCCCTGGGGGTGCAGGGGTGGGTCCAGACTCCCAAATCACAACTGGTCCTTGACCTTCTGGGACACCTCAGTTCCAAAGGTGCCCCTGAGGGACCAGGTGAGCACAAAGTTCTGGTTAAAAACCCCCAGTTGAAGCACTAAAACTCAATTTTCAAATCTCCTTTTAGGCACCTCATTATCAAGGTTTGGAGGGTTGTTCTCTCCACCACCCCCTTGTGCTTCTTGCAACCAACGTGTGAATAAATTGGGTAAGATGTGGCTGTCCCAAAGTGTCAGGGATGGGGGTCATCCTCCCACCTTCACCCCACAGGGCCCAGCTGTCCCCTCAGACCAGTCCTATTCGGCACAAAGAAACATCCATGGATTTCCTACACGTTTTTTAGTCACTCTGTGTGTACACACTCAATAAACGAGATCAAGGAGAGAAAATAACCCCCAGCCCAAACCAAACACAGCCCTTGGAGCTTTGTTTTCTCCCACACTCGTTAAGCGCTAACCCAACATCTGGATGCTCCATAAATGTGTTCTTTAAGGAGAGAGAGTTCCCCAGAAGTGTTTCTTTGCAGTGTCCTCATCCCTGTGGCAGAGGGGCTTTGTGACGTGGGGCTCAGTGGCAGCTCCTTGCATTGAAGTGACTCTTTTGTAGTCTGGGTGTCTGTGCCACTACCAGGGCCAGCAATTACCACATTAAAAATGTTCGTCAGCCTTGTTAAGGAGCTCTGCCTTGCAACATCCAGCGGGGAGCTCACTGGGAGTCTGATTTAAAGGCAGGAAAGCCTTGCTCAGACAGGGAGGGAGCCTGTGGGATCACCAACACGGTTATCCCTCTCCCTCTCCCTTCGGTGGCCGGGATGGATTTGCTCCGTCAGGAGGGAGGGATGTCTGAGATATCTTTGGCTCTGCTGCTGGCACAGCTGAGGTGACAGGGAGTGAAATGTGGCTGCTCCAGGAGTGGCCAGCACGCTGCATGTTTGGCCTCTGGCCCCTTGGTCACAACCGTGGTGGCATCTCTTTGGGGACCACCACGTCTCACTACCATCACAGCACTGCTGTGGGATGAGGAGATGCAGGGCATGGCCCTGCAGGAGGGATGTGGGTTTATGCCCACCAAAAAGATCTGGGAAAACCCTGGAGTGGCTCTGGTTGGTGCCTGGGACCTGCCAGACCCATCCTGTCTAAATGTCCATTCCTGTGGCAGCCGTGAAAACTCCTGATGGATTGCCAAGCTGAAGGCTGAGTGATGGATCCATGGAGATATTTGTAGAAGCCTGGGCAGTAAGGAGTTAATCCCAGAATCCCAGGATGGCCTGGGGTGGAAGGGACCTTAAATCCCATCCAGTGCCACCCCTGCCATGGGCAGGGACACCTTCCACTGTCCCAGGCTGCTCCAAGCCCCAATGTCCAACCTGGCCTTGGACACTGCCAGGGATCCAGGGGCAGCCACAGCTGCTCTAGACATCCACCTCAAAGCCCCCCAGCCCATCTGCAGAAAGATCCAGAAGAGTGGACTGCACATGTTCACCCTTTAGAGGAAGAGCAGGAAACCCAATGCTGGGGGGGGGGGAAACACCTGTGAGAAGGTACCCCCAAAGCAAGGGTGACGCCTCCAGGACCCTGAACACCTGGATCGATGCTGGATCCCGGGTGGGTGATCTCCTTTCCTCTCCTAGCTGGCACCTGCTTTTTGCCCTTCCCTCTTCTCTTTTACTCTTTTGTCTTAATTTTTGTTAGAAAATACAGGGGAAATTTACACCAATTTCCACTCTGAGCGTGCAGTCAGTCAATAAAACTTTGGGACATCTCTTTCTGCACCCTCTTGGCTCTTGCTGTGCTTTTCCAACCACGGGCCTCTACAAATCTTCCCTGTGGGAGTGGGACCCCATAGCCATTAGAGAAGTTGTAGGCTAACAGCTTCCTTTCCATGTCCTGGTCCCCTTCACCACCTTTTGGAGGAGGGAAGAGCAAATCTGGGAAATGGAAATTTGGGGAAATTTGGGGCTCATAGGAGAGTTCATGAGAGAGGAAGCAACAGAGATTTGCAAGGCAAGAATTCTCCTGGGCATCCTATAAAGCAACACCAACAAGCAAAAGGAAACAGTGAGAAAACATTCCACTTCTCCTGGCATGCTGGACCAACGTCGTTCTTCAAGGAACACCAGGACAGACCGCTGGGAAAACAGGAAATTACTTAGGTGGATCAAACCCAACCCAATCCCATCACCAGGAACACAGCTCCAGCTTGGATTTTTCATGGAACTGGAAATCCATGGTTATATTTTCTAATAGGCAGTTTCAAACTAATTAAAACCACGGCAGCTTCGTTACGCTGGAGCTGGGTGGCAGAGGAAAATCTGGATGGAAACTCTGCTGAGGGTTTGCAGGAGGTGCTGCTGTCCCAGCTCGCTGATATTTTGTTGAAAATCCTCCAGGAGAAAGGAAGCAGAGCAATGACCAGGCTGCAAAATCATGGAAGAGTTTGAAAGGACTCGTTTATTGAGGAAAAAGAGTTACAAAGAAGAGTTGAAAGCAACAGGTTGTTTCTGGCTTTTCAAGAAAAGGTGCCACTCATACAATAAGCACAAATTTTCCTGGAAATAGCAAATATGATAAAAAATAACTCCTCTTTAGTTAGTCCTAGGCCATAGGAAGAAGTTGTATAGCATCACGACCTCATGCTTTTAATTATCTCCTGCCTACACCATCTCCAAGCTCTGGTGAGAAATTAGGAAAGGCAGGAATTTTGTGTGATTGGATTTTATTTTNCCGCCCCAACACATGGGAAAGAACAGATTTCTGCAATACCGCTCTTGTGTATTAGAAAGAGGTCTGGATACAACCAGATGTGCTGCAGGAAGCGACTTCTGTCCTCTTCTCCCTTGGGATTGAGAATTGGGGTTGTTCAGTCCGGAGAAGAGAAGCCTTGGGATGATCTCATCGTGGACTTCCAGTGCCTGAAGGAGCTTCAGGAAACACAGAGAAGGATGATTTCCAAGGGATGGAGTGCCAGGACACAGGGAAATGGCTTCCCACTGCCAGAGGGCAGGGAGGGATGGGATATTGGGAAGGAATTGTTCCCTGGGAGGGTGGGCAGGCCCTGGCACAGGGTGCCCAGAGCAGCTGTGGCTGCCCCTGGATCCCTGGCAGTGTCCAAGGCCAGGTTGGACATTGGGGCTTGGAGCAGCCTGGGACAGTGGAAGGTGTCCCTGGCCATGGCAGGGGGGGCACTGGATGGGCTTTGAGGTCCTTTCCCACCCAAACCATGCCATGATTCCATGATAATCCTGACTGCCAAGTATCCCCCCTCCATTCCCCTTTACCAGCAGCTCCTGGCTCCTCTGCAGAGCCAGCACTGAAATCCCAGGGAATGAGAGCTTAGGTGAGGTGTTGGTGAGGTGTTGGGTGCCAGCACGTCTGCTAAAGCAGGAATTTAATCAATCAATCAATTAATCAAATAATTTAAATTCGTTTGGGAGCCGTGGTGATGCTACATCTCCCCGTGTGCCCCTCACGCTGTGGTGTGGCTGCTCCCCAACAGGATCCTGAGGAGCAGTTTTCCTTCTCTTCCCAGCAGCTGCTCCAAGGTCTGCTCCTGATTATCCCCTGAAGGAAGGGCACAGGTCCCCGGAGCAGCTCGGGCTGCTGTCCCTGGGCAGCTCGGCAGGACAAATGAGCTGGGAGAGGAAATCGAGCTGTGGGGTGATTATTTTGTGCTCCCATCCCCCGGCTGGGGTTTGGCAGGCAGGACGCGAGGGAAGGGAGACGCTCCCTGCAGAGGATGCGCGTCCCCAGGGATCAGGGATGATGAATGGCTTGCAGAGCTGGCTGGGAAAACAGCGGCGCCTCAGGAAAGCTGTGAATCATCCCCCCGTCTCACTCCGCTTCCACTGGAGCGGCTTCCCCTCTGGAAAAACGCAGCAATTTCTTTGATTGCAGGCGCTGTAAGGAAATGCGTCAGTGCTGGCAGCTCCTGGGACAGGCTGGAGGTGGGGATGTGTCCCCCCACCCCGCCGGGGGGCTGCTCCTGGCAGTGGGGCAGGGTGGGATCACCTCTACTCCCAAATTCCAGTGAGAAAATGTCCTGATCCTCGGTCCAGTTCTGCTGCCACCCAGATCCTGAAATCACTGATCTTTTTCTGAGCAGAAACAAAAAAGCCCGGCTGGACAGGGCTTGGAGCAGCCTGGGACAGTGGAAGGTGTCCCTGCCATGGCAGGGGGGGCACTGGATGGGTTTTGAGGTCCCTTCCAACCACAACCATTCTGGAATTCTGGGATTCTGTCACCTTTACCTTGATTATTTGTTGATTCTGACTATGACTGATGCCAGTGCTGTGACCAGGGACAGGTTTTAAAGTCACTCCAATTGTCTCCAGGGTTTGTGGTGAAGGAAAACCCCTAAGGGTAACTGAGCCAGCCCTGACTGTACTGGGGAATCTGACGTGCTTTGAATCTTCGGTGGGATCCCGGAATGGTTCGGGTGGGAAGGGACCTTAGAGCCCATCTTATTCCACCCCCTGCCATGGGCAGGGACACCTTCCACTGTCCCAGGCTGCTCCCAGCCCCATCCAGCCTGGCCTTGGACACTCCCAGGGATCCAGGGGCAAGCCCTATCAATGGAAGCACTAAGTAAAAAAAATATCCCTAATGGCTTTCACACATTTCTTTCATCCGATTTTTTTTGTAAGATGTAACTTCCAGGTACCTGAGCTCAATTTAATTCAGTTGGAATGTGGGGAGGACTAAACAGGATAGTGGATGCACCCCGTGGCTACTGAAATCAAAACACAGATCACTTGGAGTGTCGCTTCAATTGTGACAAACAAGAGGGAGGGAATGTAAGGAATAAACCTGGAGAGAGGATGGAGTGAAAAACATGCCCTTGGGAAGGTGTGGGGGGAACTATATATACAGAGGTCAACAAATAAAACTCCTCTTTGGGCTCTGCCAGAGGTGTCCTGAGCTCCCCGGGGCAGCAAAACATGTTTGTTTTGATCTGAATATGATATGAAATGGTGGTGAAATGCATTTCTCTGCCCTAAATTAGCAGGCAAACTCCGTGAACCCAAACCAGGCTTTGCCAAAGTCACGAAACCTCAAACGCTTCAGAGCTGAGCTCCAGGACCACTGAAGGGGCTCTTTGATGGTGCAGCCTAAGCCTAAGGCCTGGGAGAGTATTAGAAAGGGGAATTTTCATTGAATATATCAGACAGAGAGAGAGAAGCAGCGGAAATTTTTGGCGTTCTCCACTAACTATGAGATCTCAAAAAGAGTCCAGCAGAGCACTGGGCTGGTGACAGAGTTTTGGCTGAGTTTGCTGGCTCTGGAAGTGTGAAAATCCTAGAAACCCCTTGGGAACGGAGTTTAGGCTTAGCCCGATGAACATCTAGCTCAGGCTTAAGCAAACCCCAGGCTCAGCAGGACACCTGTAAAACCCACCAGGCCCTGAACCAAACTGACAGAAAACTCCAGACACATGACAACTGTAGAGTTTTAACAGTTGTAACTATTAGTTGTAACTGCAAGCAGTGGTAACTGGAGTTTCTCCCTCTCATATTTGGTGAGGGGACAGTCACACTGGATGCAGGAGAGAGTAAATCCCACTTTCCTCTCCCTCCCAGAACTGTTTCCTTCTTGCTTTCCCATGGCACAGTGAAACACCTTCCGATATTCCATGGATTCCTTGGTGGAAGTCAACCCAGATTTTATTTCTCTCTTTGTTTCTCTGGAGGAAGATCCAAAAGGACTGGGAAAATTCGCTCATCCCAGATGGATCCCCCTGCAGTTTTACACGGCCGAAGGAGCTGAGTTTGATGGCTTGGAAGAAACAACAGGCTGGGTTTGGGTTGGTTGGAAACAAATTGTTGGGAATGGGAATTCCAGACCAGGAGTCGCTATTTAACGTTATCTTTTTAATCATGGAGTGGTTTGGCTTGAGAGAGACCTTCAAGATCATCTCATTCCCACCCCCTGCCATGGGCAGGGACACCTTCCACTGTCCCAGGCTGCTCCAAGCCCCAATGTCCAACCTGGCCTTGGACACTGCCAGGGATCCAGGGGCAGCCACAGCTGCTCTGGGCACCCTGTGCCAGGGCCTGCCCACCCTCCCAGGGAACAATTCCTTCCCAATAGCCCATCCATCCCTGCCCTCTGGCAGTGGGAAGCCATTCCCTGTGTCCTGTCCCTCCATTCCTCGGAAATTGTCCTTTCTTGTAGCTCCCTCAATGTCTGTAATAACTTGTCCTCGGAGCTCGCATTCGGTAGAAAATTCATTTCGGAATAAAAAACAAAGCATAAAAAAAAAAAAAAAGGGAAAATGTGGGGGAAATCCTGCATTTTCCTGTCTTTTTCAATGGCCGTAAATTATTTGGATAAACGAAAAAATGTATTTTGGGTGGGATTAAAAGGTTCCCGCCACAGTATTATTTTTTTTTAAGGTTTATAATGCTTCTTCCAGCACTCCATTAAGCCCTTCTTGCCTGCCTGCAGCTGAAGGCAGGAATTTGGCCTCTGGATACGACATCTTTCCTAAGCCAGCCTAAAAATGTACTCATAAAATGTCAGTGGAGTCACTGAGCCATTCTCTAAAATCTCTGGGGAAAGTCTACAGGTATCTAAAAATATAATCCAAGCTGCAAAATTATTATTCCTACAGGAAAATGGGATTATCACCGGAGAGCTTCATGGAACAAACACCCATTTCAGCCTCGTGATAAGAAATTATCTTTTCTCCTTAGAAATGTTCTGTGGACAAGGACAATGGGCAGGGCCTGAGCCCAGCAATTCCCCTGCACAGGAGGCACAACTTCTGCCCTGGGCAGTGCCCAGCCCTGAGCAGATTGTGCACAGAGGCTGTGGGGTCTCCTCCCTGGGGCTGTTGCAGAGCTCTGTGCACACAATGCTGTGCCCTGTGCTCTGGGATGGCCCTGCTGGAGCAGGGAGGTGCCACCAGGTGCCCGCTGGGCTCCCTTCAGCCTGAGCCAGTCTGGAATTCCACCAAATTACCCAGCAGGAAGAGAAGGAAAGCTGGGAGAGACTTTCTCTCCTACTCTGAACACAAAAGTGAATCTCTGCTGGATTCCAGCAGTGACTCCTCTGGGGATTCCCTTCCTGCTCCCTTGGAGAATGGGGCCCTCTCACCAGGACAATCTTTAGCCCCTTCCCAGAAGTATTCCTGAAGGTTTGACTCTTCCAGTGATGCAGAGCTGGTGCAGGAAGAGATGGAAGGGAGGCAAAAAACTCTGCAGCGGAAGGCACCCAAAATCTGACCTGACTCTAACAGGAATAAACCCAGACACTGATTCTGCTGCTTCAGTAGGATTTGAAGTTTGTCCTATAATCCAAGGCTCTCCTGCAGCCATAATTATCTCAATCATGGTTCATTAACACCTGATAGCAGCATAATTACAGCTTGAGACCTCGGCCTGCATCATCAGCAGGAGCTTTTGCATTACAGGCCCAGAATGACCCAGGTGAAAGTTCTCTTTCCATGACCTGTCATAAGGAAGGGAGCCTTGCAATCCATCCCCCAGCCTGGATTTCCACAAGCTGCTCTCCCAGACTGCCAGGATCGAGCCTCTTAATTCCTGTTGTTGCTGAGGGATTTTTGTGGAAGTCTAATCAAAGGCTTGCTGCTTCTAATACGCTTTAGAAAAGCAGCAAGAAACAAAAACAACCCCGCCTGAGTGGATTTCTCCTGCTCTTCGTGTTTGCCCCAGCCTCAGATTATTAATTGCTGTGACTGTGATGTGCTTTGATTTATTTAAATCAAAGCAGGCTTCTTTGGCTCTCAGTTTAACTTTAAATAGACATTGATACAAGGCTTAGTGATATAAAGAGCAGCTGGTTTTGATAAATGACATCCGGAGATGCAGGGGACTACGGAGCACAGAAATTCCCAAATCTCTGCAGGTTACTGTGCATCATAACCCGCTCTTTTATTCTGCTCACAACACCCAGAGCAAAATGGAAAAATGCATGAAAATTTCCACGTGAGCACCTGGGCGTTGTCAGGAAGTCCCTTGTAAAGGTTTATTAAAGCTGGGAGGTTGAGTCTCACACCTATGAAGCTGCCAGGTACTGCTCTGACCCTGAAAAAAATCTTTAATTAATTAAGTAATTATGGCTATTCCATGTTGATTCTCCCTCCTCAATCTGCTACAGTTAAAGGCGAACCCCAAAGCCACAAAACTGAGCTTTATTTTAGCCTTGAGCTGCACCGGGGGAGGCTCAGGCTGGACACCAGGAGGAATTTCCCTGTGGAAGGGCTGGGGCTGAACTGTGACAGGCAGTGGGAGGCAGGAGGAGCCAGGACAGGGTGGTTGGAAGGCAGGACCAGGGTTGAGGTTTTGGTGCTGCCTTAATCCACTTGTTTCCTCTTGCTGGTGGTACTGGAGGGGAAATCGGGTTAAATGTGGTCTCTTGGCCATACATCCAGAAATACAGAATCATCAGGGTTGGGAAAGGCCTCCAAGGTGATTGAGTTCAACCATTAACCCAGCGCTGCCGGGTCCACCACTAACCCATGTCCACAAGCACCACGTTTCCACATTTTTCTACCAGTTCCAGGGATGGGGATTCCACAGGGATGGCGATTCCACAGCTGGCTTTAGTTCCACCCTTAAAAGTATTTCTTATCTATGCGTCTGCAAAGAACTAACCAGACACACAAAACTGTGATGAAATAAAGACAAAAAATTTATACTTAATGCACCTGATGTTCCTCTCAACCCCGTCCGTTTCTTCTTATGTCAAGCCACAGGCTCCCCATGGAATGGGCACAGCTCCAAGGCTGCCAGAGCTCCAGGAGCACTTAGACACTGCTAGGGATAGCCAGGGTGGGGTTGTTGGGGTGTCTGTACAGGGCCAGGATGTGAAATTAAAGAATCCTGGGTGTCCCTTTCAGCTCAGGATATTCCATGATTCTGAGCAACTGGCTCAGAGGAAAATCATCCAACAGCCCTGTGAGTGTTTCTGTGAGATGGGCTCGAGACACTTGAGAAGGTGGTGGTAGAAAAGCAGAATATGGCATCATGATCATGGAATCCGAGGATCCCTGAGGCTCGAAAATCCCTCCCAGCGCTGGAAAATCCCTCCCAGCCCATCCAGTCCAAGCTGTGCCCGATGCCCACCTTGTCCCCAGCCCAGAGCACTGAGTGCCACCTCCTTGGACACCTCCAGGGATGGCGACTCCAAACCTCCCTGGGCAGCCCCTGCNCCTCCAGGGCTCTCTGGCCGGGAGGGCCCAGAACTGGACACAGCCCTCGAGGTCCCTCAGCAGGGCCAGCCCAGGGGGTTGGGCACTTCCCTGGTCAAGCCAGGAGGCTGCACGGGTGTCCACGGGGCTCCCTGCACCTCAGGCAACCACAGCTCCCCAGAGTGAAGGAGCAGTGTCAATCACACAGTGGGTTCCAGCTGGGAGCCCCAACTTCCCAGGAATGCTGGAAGAGGTGGATCACGGGCTGGCAGCAAGGCAGGGATCTCAGAGTCCCCGGAGGAGCTGACTTGTGCCCAGGAGGCTCCACCCCACCATGAGATACCACAAGGAGAAAGGTCCTGTGCTCTCTTTATTGACAGACCTTCTTTGTTTAAGGAAACCATGGAAAGTGGAAATCAAATCCAAGTTGCCAAAGCAGGCGGAGAGAGACAGGAAAAATTCAGGTGGACTCATGATCAAAGGACAGACCTGATCATTGAGGTCATGGCATAGTGGTGGGCACTGAAAACTCATGGAAAGAAGGAGAAAGGAGGTGGAACACATCCGTGGTTACGGAATTTGGCTTTCCATGCAACCACTGCACGTGCTGAGGGTATGCAAGTGCCTGAAAAGCCACCTGTGGATGGAAAGAGGGAATGAATTCCTGGTTTTGATGGAAAGAGGGAATGAATTCCTCCTCTTGCTCTGCCTGCATGCACAGCTGGTGCTTGTCTCATGGAATTGTCACTATCGAGATCCATGGATCCATGGATCTTTCCCCCTTCCATTCCGCTCCCCATATCCTGGCAGTGAGCGAAGGGCAGGGCGGTGGTTGGTCACTGGCTCGGGTCAATGCCAGCCTGGTCCCTGATGGCCTGTGCCACGCCTCTGTCCCCGAGAGGAGCCCGATGTCTCCAGGACTGTCCCCAGCCACACTGGCCCTGCTGGCTCTACTGCAGTGAGTCCCTGGGCTGAGTTAGAGGCTGGAGTAGGGATAGGGATGCTCAAGGCACCAGTGAGACCGGGAAAAAAATTCCGGCTGCTCCTGTTACCTCAATCCCTCTGTCCAACAGGTGTAGCTGCACAAATCTGTGCCTTGGCTGTAAACATTTGGGATAAGCCATCCGTGTTCACCCTACCTGTGCAATTCCCAGCAGTGCTGCCCCCTGGGTAAACACAACTCCAGAAGCTGTATTTCCATAGGGAAAATTCCCTGTGGGAAAAAAGGGGCTGAGGCAGGCGGATCTTAACTGAGACAATATTTTGGTTGTACCTTTTATTTGATCTTTATTTCCTTTAAGCACCACATCTTTTGTTTTCCTTGCTTTCAGGCTCTGATCCGTCCCTCTGAGCAGGTGTCAAGCAGGTGCTGTTCAACCTCACAGCAGGTTTACAGTCCTGACACCCTACAGCTCCATCCTAACATAGGATATGGAGCCTACAGAAATCCTGACAGTTCCCAGGCAAGGAAACTCAGGGAAAAGGTGGGGATGAGCACCTGTGTGTTGATTTGCCTAAGGCATTGTGTATTATCAGTCAGGCAAGTGTCTAACAGCTCCTGTAGCTCCCTCTGCTCAAAAAAAGAAAAGCAGGACAAGGAACAAAATCCCATCAAAAATGCAAGAACAGGACTTTTCCAAGCACTTTTTAAGTGGTCGCTTGGTTTGTTCAGCTTGGAGAAGGGGAGACTGAGGGGAGACCTCATTGGGGTCTTCAACATCCTCCTGAGGGGCAGCTCCGATCTCTGCTCCCTGTGACAGGGACAGCACCCGGGGAAGGGCTGGAGCTGGGTCAGGGGAGGTTTAGGTTGGGTATCAGGGGAAGGTTCTTCCCCCAGAGGGTGCTGGGCACTGCCCAGGCTCCCCAGGGAATGGGCACGGCCCCGAGGCTGCCAGAGCTCCAGGAGCGTTTGGGCAGCGCTGCCAGGGATGCCCAGGGTGGGATTGTTGGGGGGTCTGTGCAGGGCCAGGGGCTGGAGAGGATCTGAAAGCCACGGGATGGGAATGGATCTGTGTCAGGGAATACAGAGATGGGTGTAGCTCTGTGTATCCTTTATTCCTATAAATGCTCTGGAGGTGCAGGATCTGCACAGGCACCCTAAATCTGATGGGCACCTCTTCTGCTAAGATAAACCCAGGGCAGGGCTCTGCTTTGGCCGTACATTTATTAAATGAAGTAAAAATATGGTTTTCTTGCCATATGGCAGTGTCCATCTGGAGCAACCCTCAGGATCCAGCAGGAATCAGGTGAATTCTGGTGGTTCATGGCTCCCTCTGACCGAAATTTGGGTTTGGGGAGATCTCTGGGGCTCACAGGCAGCTGCTGCTGAAATATCCACCGGGAAGGTGGACAGGGATGGAATGAGGGGAGGAAATGAGCCCAGTTCTGCCCAGGAAAAGGCATGTAGGAGAAAGGGAATGGCTCCTTCAGGTGAGGAATGTTGGGATCTGAGGGGGGAAATGGCTCCTTCAGGTGAGGAATGTCGGGATCTGAGGGGTGGGATTGGCTCCTTTGGGTGAAGAATGTTGGGATCTGGGGGGTGGGAATCCCATCCCTTGGGATCTGAGGACTGGATTGGCTCCTTCGGGTGAGGAATGTTGGGATCTGAGGGGGCAAATGGCTCCTTTGGGTGCGGAATGGTGGGATCACTGTGATCCCTGAGGGTGGCTGAGGGGAATGGCTCCTTCAGGTGAGGAATGTGGGGATCTGAGGGGGCAAATGGCTCCTTTGGGTGCGGAATGGTGGGATCACTGTGATCCCTGAGGGTGGCTGAGGGGAATGGCTCCTTCAGGTGAGGAATGTGGGGATCTGAGGGGGCAAATGGCTCCTTTGGGTGCGGAATGGTGGGATCACTGTGATCCCTGAGGGTGGCTGAGGGGAATGGCTCCTTCAGGTGAGGAATATTGGGATCTGAGGGGTGGGAAAGGCTCCTTCAGGGGAGGAATGTTGGGATCACTGTGATCCCTGAGGGTGGCTGAGGGCAATGGCTCCTTCAGGTGAGGAATATTGGGATCTGAGGGGTGGGAAAGGCTCCTTCAGGTGAGGAATGTTGGGATCACTGTGAGCCCTGAGGCTGGCTGAGGGCAATGGCTCCTTCAGGTGAGGAATATTGGGATCTGAGGGGGGGGAATGGCTCCTTCAGGGGAGGGAGGTTGGGATCTGGGGGGGCACATGGCTCC
>VZRV01003135.1:0-10762 GCA_013398115.1 Falcunculus frontatus | reverse complement strand
GGTGAGGAATGTTGGGATCTGGGGGGTGGGAATGGCTCCTTCAGGTGAGGAATGTTGGGATCACCGTGTGATCCCTGAGGTTGGCTGGGACTCCAGGTCTGGGGAGCAGGTGGGACTTTGCCAGAGCCAGGTGAATTTGCTGGATATTCCATTGGGAGCTGAGTAAAGGTTGTGCCATGGGTTGCCTTAATCTGGCATGGATTAAGGGACTTCCCCCAACCCAGGATCCCAAAGTGTGACATCCTCTGACTCAGGCGAGAATAAAAGGGTGGAATCTCCCTAAAACTGAAGTTCTTTCAACCAGTTTGGGCTGCAGGTTTGCACTGGTGAGTAAAATGGAGGAGGAGGAGGCTCAGCGTGAGAAACATCAGCAATGGATTCCAGTAGAGCAGCACCAGCAGGTCCAAGAAGGGGCAGATGCATTTGGGATCGAGTGATCCCCCCGGATCCCAGGGATGGACTTCAAACACAGCCAGGCTCCTGTGCTGGCCCTAAAGAGGATCCCCCGTGGCAGCACCCTGGGTGTGAGCACAGCATTTTCTCCCGCCCCAAAGGCATCACTCCTAAAGGCTCCCTCAGCCTCGGGAACCAGGGATGATTTTTAGCGTCCTTAAACCAAAAATCAATTAATTTCTCTTTTTTTGAGCAGAGAAAAGATTAACCAGACAATGCTCGTGAAAAAACATGGGCGTTTCCTCATGTGCTGCAAATTCCCTGAGATTTGGAGAAAGGTTTCCTCCTTAAATCCTCAAATTCTTTATTTCTTATTCATGATACGTGCACAATAACAGAACACAGACATGGGGCATCACAGTTTTACACACAGCAACATTTTAAGGCCTTTATCAGCCATATATAACCTATTACTCAGGTTATAATATATATGTATAATATAGTAATAAAAGGAATGGCAGCTAGAACAGCTGTGAATTAGCTTAGGAACGAAAATTATTAATGAAGAACCATAATTATCAATTCTTCCTCTCTGCTTTCATCCTTTTGTAAGGTACTTTTTAGTAATAACCCCCCACCTAAACAGAAGGAAAGAGTTTTTTCAGGATTATTGCAACAAAGGTGGACTTCTGGACACATCAGGATCCAAAACCCTTTAAAAGGGAGAAGTTTCCTACAACAGCAGGATCAGTTTCTTAATGCACATGGCTTTACCCTTGTTCAGCCTGGGGCTGGGAGGGTGTCCCAGCTTGCCAAAACCAAGGGAGGAACAATGGGGTTGGAGTCAAACTGTCCTGCAGGGCTCGGTAAACCCGTGTTTATACAAACACATGAGCAAGGCCTTGCTTTGAGGGTAGAGTTTCCCCACCCCAGTGGCTTTAGATTTCTACACTTACAAAGAAAGAGTTGAAAATCAAACACTTGGCACAGGGCTTTTCCTCAGTGCTGATGAGCAGTGCTTCATGCTGCTTAATCAACAAAAGCCAATTAACTCTTCAAAGGCAAGCACGCACTGATTCCTGCTGCCCTTTGCATCGGGAGCAACGGTTCTCTTTCTCCCAACTTCCATGGAAGCCACGATGGTCCCTCAGTCTATAAATCACACCCAGGCAGAAAGAGTTCAGAGAATGATTTCGTGGAATGATTTCGCAGAATCCTTTCACGGAATCCTTTCATGGAATCATTTCATAGAATGATTTCATGGAATCATTTCATGGAATCATTTACTAGAATGATTTCATGGAATGATTTCATAGAATCATTTCACAGAATTATTTCGTGAAATGATTTCATGGAATCATTTCATGGAATCATTTCATAGAATCATTTCATGGAATGATTTCATGGAATCATTTAATACAATCATTTAATAGAATGATTTCATGGAATGATTTCATAGAATCATTTCACAGAATGATTTCACGGAATGATTTCACGGAATCATTTCATGGAATCATTTCATAGCATCATTTCATGGAATCATTTAATACAATCATTTAATAGAATGATTTCATGGAATGATTTCGTGGAATGATTTCATGGAATGATTTCGTGGAATGATTTCAGAGAATCACTCCATGGAATCATTTCATGGAATCATTCCATGGACTAATTTCATGGAATGATTTCAGAGAATCACTCCATGGAATCATTTGATAGAGCCATTAAGACTGGAAGAGATCTTCAAGATCATCAAACCAACTATCAGCTCAACACCGCCACTGTGTTTCCTGTGTGTTTCCTGGTGGTGGTGTTGATGGCAGAGGAATCAACCAGAGAGCAACAGCCAAAAGGTTCTCCAAAAGGGAGGAAAGAGCTGCCAGCTGTAGGGGACAGGATATCCTAGGCCTGGTGACCTGCCAGAGATGTCCCACTGGGTCACATGTAGAGAGCTGGGAAGGAGGAAACATCCTGGGTTTGTTTCTCAGCTCCTCCACCAACAACAGCACCTCCCTCACTGCCCCACTGAAAAAATTGTCACTGTACGAGATTCCTGCAGTATTGATGAGGCCAAAATCCCAGGACAGGCCCTCTGATGGGGAAAAAATCTTGGCTACGAGGGGTTTTTTTGGAGGATTGTGTCCTTACAGCATTTTCCCTCCCCAAAGCTACTGTTCTACTCCAGCGCTGTTATGGTGACAGACACGGTGTTGGGGACAAGGGGTTTTCTGTGTGTGCCACTTGAGATCCTGCACATGGAAATGAGTGTCGGGGAAAGAGGTTGGATCCATGGAATAGCCTGATTTTCCTAGGGCTACTCTTCGTGCTGGCTTTCCTTGTAGCCTGCAGGGCAGACAGAGCAAGCAATCCAAAATCAGGGATGACAGGCAAGGGAGACAAGGAGCATTCAGTGCTCCGAGCCTCCTCCAAGGGAATTCAGTGTGGGCTTTCCTGGATCAAAGTTGCTCCCCCACAATCCATTGTAATTTATATGTGCTGGAGCCATGGAATAGTGCTGAGCTCATGTGGTTTGGTACTTAAGTAAACATGTCTGTGGAGTTCCTAATGCATGACAGAAAGGCTGGATCGAAGGTTTTTCTGGGCTAGGAGGAGAAGGGAAGACAGACATGTGTAAGGAGCTGTGTGTCCCACTCAGGAATGCAGCGGGAAGGCTGGAAATCAGGATTTTAGTCATGGATGAGGAACTATTTCTTGTGATTATGGGGCTGAGGACCAAGCATCCTGTTACACCTGGGCTCGTCGCATTATTCCTGAGCTTATCCCATTATATCCAGGCTCTGGAAGTGCTGCCTTTGAAATTCTTATCCTCTTTTCTGGAGTAAAAGTCATATTCTCTCTTAGGGCTGAGAACTGCACACATCCCAAATGATTCCCGAATGAGGGAAAAGCACAGCAAGAAGTTTGCCTCAGCTGGAAGGATAAAGTGACAGAAGTGACCTGTCCTGTCGTGGGGAGGATGGAGATTCAGTATTGAGACTTATTTTTCTGTCTAGTGGAGTCTCATTTATTAAATTTGACTGTGGAGCTCGATAATACATCATTAAACCAAAACAACACGGTATTTTTCATTTAAAAAGATAATTTTAGAACGGTTTTTTTTGGGTCTTATTTGGGTAGGGGGATTTATCTAATTTCAAGGCAACACCAACACAAGTCCCAAACCCTTGTCACTGGTGGTGTTTTCAGAACAAGCAGGGGAACCATAATAATGGGTTTGTTTGATGTATTTTTAATGTATGTTCTAAAGGCTCCCGTCTGATGAAGCATCCTGAGAAATGGACCTTCCCCAGCATTTCCTACCCCAGCACATGGATTTCATCTCCAAAGCCAACCACAAGAAGCAAACCACGTGTTAACAGCGTGGGAACAACAGGGAGAGGGACCTTTCTAGCTCACGAGGAGATTTCAGGATAATTTTGCCCCACTGCCATCTCTTTCATCAGGGAGATGGATCCCAGAGACTTTTGGGGATGACAAAAGCAACTGGAAGCAGGAAAATGAGAGGAAAATGTGTGTGTGAGAGCTGGGATGAGCTGGGAAGCTTTGCAGATATTCCATGGGTTGTGAGATGGAGTAGTTGGAGACTGAAATGCTGATGAATCCCACAGATTTCCAAGGAGAACCCCAAACTCCGTTGGAGACTGAAATGCTGATGAATCCCACAGATTTCTGAGGAGAACCCCAAACTCAGTCGGAGACTGAAATGCTGATGAATCCCACAGATTTCTGAGGAGAACCCCAAACTCAGTCAGAGACTGAAATGCTGATGAATCCCACAGATTTCCAAGGAGAACCTCAAACTCAGTCGGAGACTGAAATGCTGATGAATCCCACAGATTTCCAAGGAGAACCCCAAACTCAGTTGGAGACTGAAATGCTGATGAATCCCACAGATTTCCAAGGAGAACCCCAAACTCAGTTGGAGACTGAAATGCTGATGAATCCCACAGATTTCCAAGGAGAACCCCAAACATCCACGGAGTCAGGACAAACACAGGATTACATTTAGGATCCAGATATCCAGAAGCAGCCAGCGCCCAAAGCACTCGGTCTGGAGCAATGCTTTGATCCTGCCATCATCCACCCATGCCAGAACTACTCAAGTGAGAGTTTCCTGCAGGAACGAGGATTCCTGAGAAGGAAAATGAATTCCCAGGGGGGCAGGAGGTGACAGAGTGCTCTGGGACAGCTTGGGTGGCACGGAGAAGAGGAATGAGACCTGGAATCTGCTGTCCGTGCCACAAAAGCCAGGCGTGAGACACAGAACCCGGAGCTTCAAGGTCAGCACAATTCAAGTGAATGCTTTGCCATATCCCATCCTGAAAATTTCCTGTCTGGAAGGGGATGCTGGAGCTCTGCAGGCATCCAAAAGCATCAGGCTGTTACAAACACAAACCCACCTCCTGCAGAAAATAACATTGCACCTCCAAAGCACCAGGGAAAAGGGAAGAGCGTCCTGGTGAGCTCTCACTGTGTATTTAATCTGAGCTTGTATTCGATGAGGGCAGGAGAAACGGACTCGGCAAACCTAAAGGACTTGTGTTTAGGCTTGGTTTTATCTTTTCTTCTCGGCATAACTGTGAAGACAAGTCACAGCTCAGATTTGGCAGGTAAAGGTGAAAGAACAGACAGTTGGTGATGGCCCAGACAGTGTCCTCTAGCTGCCATCCTGGTGCCACCTGTGACAGGGGACATCTTGTGCCAAGATAAAATCCCAGTTATGGAAAAGGAAAATGGGGCTTCCTAAACACACACACACACCCCAAATATGATCCACTTGTGCAACACTTCCCACTGCTATTGAGGGGACTGAATTCAACAAGTTATCATGGAATCATGGGATCTCCTGAGCTGGGAGGGACCCACAGGGATCATCCAGTCCAGCCCCTGTCCCTGCACAGACACCCCAACAATCCCACCCTGGGCATCCCTGGCAGGGCTGTCCAAATGCTCCTGGAACTCTGGCAGCCTCGGGGCCGTGCCCATTCCCTGGGGAGCCTGGGCAGTGCCTGACCACCCCCTTTTCCCAACATCCACCTGACCCTACCCTGACACAGCCATTCCCTGGGTGCTGTCCCTGTCACAGGGAGCAGAGATCAGTTCCACTACGATAAATAAAATATCTCAGCTGAAGCACATGCTGATGGTTATGAAGGCGCTGAACATGAGGTGTGTGCTCCAGAGCTGCTGCTGGTGCTGAGCACTGAGCTCAGGCCGCTCCCCTGAGCTGGGGCTGCCCTGACAGTCAGACATGGAACTGGAGAAAAGAGGAGCAAAACCCAAAATAGACGCACGCACACACAAAAATGCAGAAAGAGCATTTCTTTTTATGTCTGTCTGCTGAGCTTAGAGGGCTTTCTTGGCTAAGTCTGAGCTAAGTATTACTGAAAATAGCACAGTGCTGCAGCTATTTCAAAGCTCTGTCTGTATTTGTTCTGTGCACTGGGTGGGCAGGAAGCTCCATTTCATAAATCACTTTCAACGAGACAGTAGGCTATAAAAAGGGAGGGTTTTTTTTCCCTTCAGTGTTTTTACTTCTGAGTGTTCTGAAGTGGCACAGGCTGCACACTGGGGAGAGTTCAAAAAATGTGTTCCTTGCTGCTCCACAGATCTTCTCTCACACGTGAGAGACCCAGGCAGACGCTGGGCAGACAGCCCTGTGCTCCGAGGTTGACCAGGTCATGCTTAGACTGGGCTAAAATATTCAAAAAATGTTAGAGAAGGGCAGATTTAGGTGAGATATTGGGAAGGAATTGTTCCCTGGGAGGGTGGTGACACAGGAAAGCTGGGGCTGCCCCTGGATCCCTGGCAGTGTCCGAGGCCAGGTTGGACATTGGGGCTTGGAGCAGCCTGGGACAGTGGAAGGTGTCCCTGCCCATGGCAGGGGTGGCACTGGATGGGCTTTGAGGGCCCTCCCAAACCAAACCATTCTGGGGTTCTCTGCTTTTTCATCCTCTTCTCATTCCCAGCCCTGTGCAAAGCCCTCCACAAGCAGTTTCCAAGGGCACTTCCAGCCTCAGGAACCCCAGTGATGGAATCTTTGCCCAGGAAAGAGAACAGGTGAGTTTCTAGGAGAGTCTCCTGGGGCATTTTTGGGCACGGTCAGGCAGGGATGTGCTGCAGGAGGAAGGCTGTGAGGAAGAGGGGAGAAGCAGGGAGGAGAACCTACTGAATCCAGGGATTCTGCTTAGAAGATCTTTCTTTAAACTTAAGGATTGAGCTTTGCACTCCAAAAGGATCCAGCGGCAGGTTAGGTTGCTCCCGGTGGTGGATTTTAGGAACAACAGGATGGGAGAGAGGCAGGGAGTCAATGCCCACTGCAAGGAAAACCTGGTATCTGGTTCAGCTCATGGAATCGCGGCTTCTCCCGCTAATATCACAAAAAACCAGGGATCTGCACATCAGGGTGGAAAATGGGCCCCGGGATTTTGGCACCGGGCAGCTAAAACACCACACAGGAATAAATGGCACCAGGGGAGGGGATTTTCCTCTGGAGAAACTCACACAGACAGGGAAGCACGGGAAGGTCACACCTGATAAAAGTCAGGAACAGCCGAGAGCCCTCTAGAATCGCCTGCTCCAGCACTGAAAATCTTCATAAATCCAACCAGCAATTCCAGCCCAGCCTTTCCCTGGGCTGCCCTCCCGGCCTTTCCCCGGGGTGCTCTCCCAGCCTTTGGACTCCCCAGCTTAGCATCTTCCTAGGTCTGGAAAAGTTTTTGGGCTTCCTGTTCCTGGAAGTGTCCCAGGCCAGGCTGGAGCACCCTGGGATAGTGGAAGGTGTCCCTGCCCATGGAATTGGATGGGCTTTAAATCCCTTCTGACCCAAACCAGTGTGGGATTTTGTCCGTTCTCCTCCTTCCTGACACCACCCCAGCACGCCAGGAGAGAGTTTATGGTGATGGAGTTCACGGTTCAGGTTTGGATTAGTGCCCCACAGAGGAGCAATTCTTCAAAAAACCCAAACAAACCCAACTCCACCCAATATCAGCAACTCCAGAGCCTTTCCCAGCTCTGTGGCTCAGATTTCACTGCCTTGTGTTGACTGATCCTGACTTAGGAGAGACCATCCAATGCTGGGAAGGCAGCTTAAATCTTCTCATTTTCCATGGCAAATATGAGGGTGAATCACTAAACCCAGGCTGTGCCCTCGGAGCCTGCAGCATCCCATGCTCAGCATTCCCTTGCTGCTTTTAGCTCCCTTCATTTGTCGTGGGACCTCCGGGGATTTGCTGAGTGCTGAAGTTTGCTTTTAAATTCCCTTCCAATCACGGAAACCGCACCATAAGTGGAGCCATTGTAATGTGATTTGCAGAAAATGAGCTATCTGGAAACTAATTCTGGTGGTTCTGCGTTGGCTCAGCTCATGGTGTGTGGCTTTGATCAGAAACAAAGGAAAGTCTTGGAACACTGAAGTCAGAAAAATTCGCCCCAAACCAAGAGTCTGAAGTGTAAAAGCGTTGATTGAAGCTGAGTGAGAAATAGCAGAAATCCTCTGGTTTTGCACAGTGGTGTAAAGAGTTAGTTCAGGGGTGGTGTAGCTATCGGTAGTTATTGAATGCCATAAAATTTGAGATGTATCTATATATTTATATAGATATACAGATAGATATGGATATATAGATATAGTTCACATTTAAAACAAAGAAACCTCTGCATGTCACACATCATTTCACCTCTTCTCTTAGACATGGATTTCAAACCTCCAAAAACAGAGAAATAATATTTTCCATAGTGTCTGCCATAACCTCGGTGAGTGGGATGTGCAGCTGCTTTTCCACCACCTCCCAAACATGCTGGAATCATGGATTTACAGCTGGAATGCCATCCTATCAGTGAATTCAGACATTCACTGCACCCCCAAAGCTGAGCTGTGACATGGAGAGGCTCCAGCATGTCCTGACTGGAGCACCTCCCCCGTGGAGCCAGGCTGGGAGAGCTGGGAATGCTCAGCCTGGAGAGGAGAAGGTTGTGGGAAGACCTCCCGGCTCCTTCCAGGGTCTGAAGGGACACAGAGAAACTGGAGAGGGACCCTGCAGCAGGAACTGGAGTGCCAGGACACAGGGAATGGCTTCCCAGTGCCAGAGGGCAGGGATGGATGGGATATTGGGAAGGAATTGTTCCCTGGGAGGGTGGGCAGGCCCTGGCACAGGGTGCCCAGTGAAGCTGTGGCTGCCCCTGCATCCCTGGAAGTGCCCAAGGCCAGGTTGGACACTGGGGCTTGGAGCAGCCTGGGATAGTGGAAGGTGTCCCTGCCATGGCAGGGGTGGCACTGGATTGGCTTTGAGGTCCCTTCCCACCCAAACCAGTCCAGGATTCTGTGAAAACCAGTACCAGTGATGGTGCCTTGCAAGGTAGGTTGTTCTGAGATGCCCTTCCTCAAACCTTCTCCAGCAGCAGCTTTTGCTGCTCAAATGACCTCCATTTCAAAAATAAAAAGAAATCAACCAGAGATCTGTAAATCCTCTCCCATCCCTCGCTCACCAGCAGCAACAGCATCTGTGGAACTTAAAGTTTTCACTAAAAAGCCTCTAAAAGTGTTGAGAATTCCTGCAGTGCATTCCATGGGAGAAAAAGCTGTCAGGGCTTCATCCAGAGCCTTGCTGGAGACAAGGATTGAGGCTGGAAGGTTGCAGATGGATCCAAACCAAGAAACTTGGAAAATCAGTCTTGGAGAGAAGTTGGTAGAGAGGTGAAGGATGCAGGAGCTGGGAGAGAGCAGCTCTGCATGATGAGGTGTGCACATGTTCCACCCAGGAAATGGAGCTGCAGTCCCTCCAGAGGATAAAACCCCTCCTGGCAGGGCAGGGCAGAGGATTTCAGCTTCTCCCCAGGTTCCCTGCCCAGGAAAGCCAGAAGGAAGCTGCTGCTTTTTTACGAGCAGCTCTGAAATGAAACCATTTCAGGAGAGAAGCTCCTGGGATGTGGCTTTGGGACAAACATCACCTCTCCCAGGCAGACTCCAAAGAGTTTGTGTTTACAAGCTGAGCTCCCCTCTGGCTCAGAGGAGTGGGAACACGCAGAACAAGGAGATGCAATGTGCTGCCTCCAGGGTGGAGCTGCGTCTTTAGGCCAGGTTGGTCACACCAGGCGGAAAGGTCTGGCTGGAGGGGCTCAGTCACCTTTAAATCTCTATTTTACAGTCAGTTTTTACCTTAAAATGTTTAAAACTCTTTCTGTGCTTGGTGTGATTTTCTCACCGGAAGTGAGACTTAAAAAGATAAGAGAAAGTTCCTCCTTAATCACTACCCCATAATTCCTTCTGGAAGCGCAGGATTGCTCCAGAAATCTGCACCTTTTGAGCCCAGTGCCCCTTTTCTTTTTTTTAGGGCCTGCCAAGGCAGGAGCTCGGGGTGCTTGGCCTGGTATTGCATCTCAGGAACACCCCAAAAAAGATCAGTTTTAATTCCAGTCCTGTTTGCTTTACTGAGTAGCTGATATTTGGGATTTACTACTCAGTAATTAAGCACTATTCAGAGAAGCTATGGCTGCCCCTGGATCCCTGGCAGTGTCCAAGGCCAGGCTGGACAGGGCTTGGAGCAGCCTGGGACAGTGGAAGGTGTCCCTGCCCATGGCTGGATGAGCTTTAAGTTCTGTCTCAAACCAAACCATTCTGGGATTCTGGGATTTTTCTTCTTAAGCTCTCAGAAGGATTTAGCGCCCATTTCCTGCTAGAAATCGTTAGAAGTCCTGAGGTGGTTTGGAAAAGCTTTGGTGGAAGTTCATTTCCAGCAGAGGCATCCTGTGTAAATATGAATCTGGAATTAAGATCCTCTCGTTTGGAAGACGAGGGTGATTAGGGGTGTCAAGTATTTAGGGAGAGAGGAATTATTTGATTTATCACAGAGTCATGGAATGGTTTGGCTTGGAAAAGACCTGAAGGATCCTCTTGTTCCACTCCCACTCACTCTACCAAAACATCATTCTAATAAGTGTTTATTCCCTTTTGCCCTATTTTTCCTGCTCTGAATGGCCAACAAACCCTAAAATATTTCCCAACTTGGCTTGGCCATGCTGTGTATTTGCATTTCAAGCAGGACTAAGTGTTTGTTAGGGTGAGGAGAGCACAACTTTGGATTTTCCTCCAATCCAAAACACCCGTGGAAGGAGCTTGGGAAAGAGCTGAAGCAAATTTAAAGTTGCTGCTGCTGTTGGAAGCTGCTCTGGGCTGCAGCAGCTGATGGGAGGAGGCTGGGAGAGCCCAGCAAGGCAGAGGTGATGGAGAGATGGGAGAACTGGGAGACAACACATCCTGGGGAGTGCTTCCTGGGGAGCCTGGCTGCAGGGTATAATCAGGCAGCTGCTGCTCGTTTGCTGGGTGTTTTTTTAACTCCCATCCCAATCCCCC